>OV884009.1:94534477-95081755 GCA_930367205.1 Acanthosoma haemorrhoidale
ACATCCTGACCTTTAAAAAGCACCATGTGTTGAGACTTAAGTGGATTATAAATACTATCAGTCATTAAAGTCGATTTCTCAGCAGTGGACTGTGATATCAAAAGGGATTATATATTATATAGTATCCCGTTACTTTATTTAAATCAAATTATGTAACTAATGAGCATATTTAGATGCACTGTGGATTATGCCTTTAAAATTTCAGGAATCCGCTATTGGAGTGTAGACAGACCTAGTACTGGAAGTACCTGTTCCAAAGTAGAGCTCGACAAATACCATAGTTACAAAATTTGTATTTAATTACTTCCTTACCTCACTAGATAAAATCAATTTCCAATGTTCTTTAGTTTTCATAAAACTACTCTATCCAGAACCACGAGTATATTTGTAAATTTTATTCTATTTATGTCATTGTTTTTGTATATACGTAGTTGAACTTAAAAAGAAGTATGATCAGTTATAAAACGGTGAGAAATCCCCTTTTTTAAACCTCTTACCTTTCTGTTACATATCAAGCAAACACGGAACCTATTTAGGTATTTAAAATTAAAAAATCACAGACAGGATCATGACGTCAATGGAAGAATCTGATGGATACTAGGATTCCCATTACGAGGACGAATGGGCCTTGTCCAGGGGGTAATTGGGAATCGAACCCGGGTCCCACAAAGGTAAGATTGTGTTACTGTCTGTATGCAATTAGTGCATAGGGTGGTCCGTCTGGCATAGGACGCCGCTGCTGTATTGATCCCGACCTTCTAATGTCGTTAGTCAAAAAGCTTAGTTTCTTCTCTACGCTTCTCTGGGTTTTTCCAAGGAAGGGGAAATTTTAGATCCAATACATTGACAAGGAAACTATTTCATCAATCTGAGGCACTTAGACCATTTATAATAGAAATTAGCATGTTTATGATTGAACAAAACATTACTGTTTTAGGGGAGGTTATGTATCTAGAGAAAAAATATTAACCATGCTGAATTAGATAATTCAAAATAATAGTATAAATCAGAAACATCTAGTAATTTCTTTAAATATTTCATTGTTAAGAAAAAAACCGCTAAAAAATTCAAAACATACATTCAATGTAAATACCCAAGTTCAAGCATTGAAAATTCGTCCAAATTGTTTAAAATTTCAGCATTGAAAATAGGATAAGTTCTCACTATCAGTTTTGTACTTCACCGCTGTTTTGTGTGGTATTAAGCCCTCCATTGTTTACAAATGTTCCGGGAACGTAGTATAAATTTTGTTGCCAGGGCGTCGTATTTATCAAAACAAGACAGCAGGATTTTAATCCCTTTGTCGGTCTGTCTTTGTCGGTTCCGTTTTCGCGGCTCTCCTGATCTACATAGGGTTTGTTGCCGCTTCTAACATCCAGTTTCCAGTTTATTCTGTGACAACATGTGAAAATACCACCGTTTCAATAAAACACGATTCAAGTTAATTATTTTACTGAGGTATTAATTTACTTTAAGGTAATACTCGGAGAAAAAAATAAATATATTTTTCGTAACTTTCCTTTCTGATTACGACGGGTAATGACAGTTTTTTTTCAACCCGAAAATAAGAAAGTCAATAAGAAAAAAGTGTTTTTTCCCGCCCTGATGATGCTAAAAATACCCCGTTAAAAAATTATGCAGCTTCATTAATCAATTAATTATTAATTAAAATTATTTATTTTCCACATTATACAATGTGTTAGGACTTGCTTAAAAAACCTACTTACAAAACGTCATTGAAACTGTCGAAATTCTTAATTTTCTTCTGTACTACACTTGATCTGAAATCAACGTTTTGCCTTTTGAGGTCGTCAGACCAAACTTATGATGTAATGATGCCTTGTAGAATAAACGTTCATCTGTCTAGAATTGTCTACAGCTTATAATACCAATTATATTAGAATAGTATGTTTTGAATTTAGATAAAGGCAGACAAAGTTTTGTCTTTTAGCACGGTATCTTGGCTGCTGTAGGCGAAAATCTAATTAGTTCTTGGCAGATTTCCCTTGAACATTTCGTTCCTAATACTCCTTGACATCTAGAAAAACATCTCCTAATATTAGCTCAGAACCGTTTTTGGTATCAGCATGAACCAATATATAAATTTTATTTTAGTAAATTTAATGTGACACTCACGGCACTTCTTCTAATCGCGCTAGCACCCGTTTCGAATACTCGCTCAAATAGGCTGGTACTCATCCATTTTGATAGCTATAAAATGGGTTGTATAAAGTATTTATATCAGTTATATTTGCTATGAAGGATGTCTATGTATATTAAATATCACAGAAGGATGTAATATTTAATAATTTATATCCAATGCTAAACCAGCTATAAATCATCTAATTCACTCTAAATTTAAAATTTACTCGCTGGGCTGCCACCGACTTGGAGTCAATATTTTCGTCAATGACGGTCTTTTGCAAAATATTTTATTAGCATAGAATAGTGTTTTTATGTTGTTGTTTTTTTTTTTTCCAAACCAGTAACCCTTTTTTACACATGGAGATTGGATGGCCCGACGACATGAAAAACACTCCCAACTCTATAAATCATGGTTTTCTAAAAGACTTTTCTGTTTAATTACATAAAAATGTGATTGGCATCAGAGAATGCACTTTTTTATGTGACTAATAAAACCCTCCACAATGCCCTTAAAATTCTCTTTATCCAAGATTTCCCCCTCTCTTTATCCAAGAAAAATCATAAAATTCCCTCAGAAATTATGTGACCATCCAAATCCTCTAGCAAATCACTTTCAAGTATCACCTGTCTCTACAACCCCCCTTGGGTATTGAAGCTGACGAGGCCCCATCCATGATCTCTTGTAAATATTTAGTCACTGGGAGTTCTCAAACTGGAAGGTTTTCTCCCACCGAATGTCTGCGGCTCTCCCGGTCTTTCAATACCTAGTGCTACATAGCGATGAAGTGGCAGGCGGAGAGTGGGGGATCTCCATAGCCGTGAAGGTGGCAATACCGCAGGCGAATTAGGGGGTCCCTGGGCTATGTATATGTGACTAAATTGTATGAATATTGTAAATACTGTATGAGTGAGAGAGTAATTGCCAATTTGTAAATATGCTATGAATGCGTATCACATTTATCTTTCCTTCCTGCTCAGATTGTAATTTTCTTCAAATAAATACTTATTGAAATAACAAAAGCCATTGAAATCGTGTTTACAACTTATTCGGAACAACTTGCTCACAACAGAGGTATTATTTTGAGATATTCCACCTGAAACCGCGATGGTGCTGAAAGTACAAGGGACCCATGATAGTTTAGCTCTCTCTCTCTCTCTCTCTCTCTCTCTCTCTCTCTCTCTCTCTCTCTCTCTCTCTCTCTCTCTCTCTCTCTCTCTCTCTCTCTCACTCACTCTCTCTCACTCACTCACTCACTCTCTCTCTCTCTCTCTCACTCACTCACTCACTCACTCTCTCTCTCTCTCTCTCTCTCTCTCTCTCTCTCTCTCTCTCTCTCTCTCTCTCTCTCTCTCTCTCTCTCTCTCTCTCTCTCTCTCTCTCTCTCCCCCCCCACTCTCATATAGCATCGCCAAAGCTAAATTTTTCCGAGTCAGTTTGCCCTTTGCGGCATTCTATGTATCTCATATGTTTAAATGCTCGCCATGTGCCTACTGTATACGAATAATTACTACTTAGGAAACTGGTTCGTATTATATGAGGAACAATTATCGATGTACTTGTGCATGTGATTGGTGCCTCTGGCGATAGAGGAGGCGGCGTCAGAGAATTGATTTGGTTCATTTCCGTTGCTGCCGAGCCGCCTTTGGTTCATTCGATTGTGGGTGTGAGTTTGTCTATATGAACTGACCACTTGCCAAACATGATTAACTCGAGACCATACATTGCTAATGGGTAGTGTTAACTCTCGTGCTGTTTCGTTGCCAGTCCTCTTAACCTCAACTGGACTATTTTATCAAAGTGCAAACTTAACGCCGTTCGGTGTTATGTGTTAGAAGCATGGTATTTTATCCACACCATCCGGACTCCGTTTTCTAGGAATAAGAAATCTCTGTGCCTGACATGTGGACCTGGTGTGCCGCCGGGATCTCGACCGGCTTCCGGGGCAGCCCCTTTCATTGCTTGTAGATCCTACTACTTCTTATACAAAAATCACAAGGCAATAATAACCACTTGGTTTTACGCCTTAAAAAAAAAAAAACCACTACGACTTCCTTCACTTTTCATATTTATTAGTGTCCATTTCCAAAAATAAAATCAACTAGTAATAATAAATTCTATATTCCCTTGTTATAAAAATATTAAAGAATTCAATATACATTCTACATAAATGAATCTATTTACTATAGGTATTTATCCCGTAGCTTGGCTACATCTTATACAATTGCGATTTGCGCTTTTTTGTGTAGTGATGTACATGATATACTGAACATCTTTAAATGTGATGGGGCTCACCTTATGCATTGTAGACGTAAAACTAACTTACATCTAACAGACAAAATCTAAACCTAATTTTCCCCGATAGTCTTGGATGAACTCATCCACCCTACGGTACACCCAGCAACGGGCGCTGGTCGTCGTTCTTTAACCTCTCGAGAGAAGTATGTCTGACCACTTTTCTCCTGATCCCATTCTGAAATTGCTGAAGACACTTAGCTGTATTGTCAGTCAAGTGAGTATATAGTAGGTGACCAGCAAAGTTGGCCGGAGGACATATTTATATATATCATCAGTTTGAGAAGCAGTGACAAGTTGGGTGAAGTTAGCAAGACCTGTGTCGGACTTTTTCTATTCTGTTATTAAAATGGGTAGAGAAATGGAGATGCCAATCCATTTTTACACCCAGAGAAGTACATTGAGAAGGTGAAAAAATAAACTTGAGTTGAGACTCGTTGCGCGAACAAATGAGAGAGAATTGTTTTAGCGACGGGTGCCGTTATTCCTTAGGATTGTTTAGCAGATAGGGGGGTGCGAGCCAGACCCGAAGCAGTTGCCTAAACAGATCGATGCCGAAACGGTGAAGTTTCTTTTTATCTTTCGGGGTCGTCGAACCGAGCATAGACCAGGGCAGGTGTCTAGCAGAACGCTGTCTTCTTCGGGGACTGTATCGGCGAGCCCCCTCCTCCCTCCTCGTTTAAAATTCAAATTTATTTCCAATATTGAAATGAAAATAATATTTTGCTATATCACAGCTAAATGAAATGTTCATTGAAGAACACTTTTAATTCAGGAAAAATATAAAAACTAGATGATAACAGAAAAACATTTGTTCACAATATATTATACCCTAAGCCCTTATTTTAAGGCAATTTATCTTATAGCAACGCTTTGAAGTAATTCTCACTGCGTTTACACGTATCTATAAATTGTATGGTTATTGCTTTTAAAATATCAAGAATATAATCAGCTTTGGATACATCTTGGAACTATAATTTTACTTTGATTTGTCTTTATTTTTAGAAACTTTGGAGTATTTAAGTTTCCTGATATTGGTATGACGAACTAAGCTCCAACTAGGTGCTGTGTAATGTAGTCTTGATATAGACTAGATATAGATAATTTAGAGTTTCATTATAAACAAGTAGATGATAGATGTATCTGATTTTCCGATTGTGCATGCATGGTTTGTATGTGGTGTGGAGTATGGGGTCCTGACAAGCCCCAAGATACTCAACAATAAATAGGCTTCCACGAGAAGTCTGGATTCGTGGATACTATTTTATTTGCAATTTGACGTCTTTTTCTGGTGTAAAATATTACTTCAGTTTTTTTTAATGTTAACTTTTAATTCCCACTTAAATGAACACTTATCTAAACTAAATAAAAGTGTCTTTAGTCTACTTACAATTGTGTCATACCTCCAGGATGGCTTGAACTTGTGTCTTCCACGAAGTGTCCCAACCTGACCACTTTGGTGGTAGGGATTGATCCTTGCCTACGATGACCGAGGGTTTCCCATTCTCACTCATTGCTGGAGGTCACGAATGGGGTAAGTTGGCAGGAACCCCTCGAGGCCTTTCAAGATTGTTTTTTTGCTACGTCTTTTTACGGTTTCGTTGTTTGTTTGCTTTTTTCAAAACTCAAACCCTTTTGTTTTCACACGTGCATCCTCCTGGCCTGGCCTTCGTGAGCCCTTTCCGATTTAAAGTTAACATGGAGCTCCCATTTCTTGTTGCGAGGACATGAAATTCTGCTTAAACACGATTAAGTGTCATTAATTAATTGCTCGATATAAAAACGATGTCAATAATTTTTAGCAGGGAATCAAATCAAATATCTTGACCAGCAGACAATGTGTTATTTGTGTTAATTTTTTAACTACTATAAAACTATCATTTAAAAAGTATATTTAGTGACTGAATCCATGTAGGAAGTCTATAGGAAATAGGCAATTTATACAAAAAGAATTTTTGCATGATGCCACGTCCATCATGTATAGTCATTAATTAAACAATTACATAAATAAATATTTCCTTGTCAAATTAAGTAGGATATTAAATAACAGATGTCGACGTCCTGGATTTATAATACGTATTATGCCTGTAGGGGTTTTATAGAGCATTAATACATTTAATAAAATTGGTTTCGCTACTATAACGTTTTAAATGTGCGGTGGCGTACTTACGGCTTAAAGTGCATAGGGTATGAAAGTGTAGTGGACACATACCTCCGGCGAAGTACGTCCATCTTTTCGTTTTTTCTAATTATTTTCAATTAATGGATGTACCCCCAGCATTGTCTACTTTGTTTTAAAATATATTTTTTGTTCACTTGGTAAATGAATATACCAAGTTTTCTTCTATAGACATCCGAATGCGTACTAGCGTCAATTCACGCTCATGTGTGTTTTAAATTGCTACGGCCCCGCAATGGCACCGTACGTTTAAAAACCATATCTGTGCACCGGGCCTTAGATAGATTCAATGATTTTTGATTACTCTATCGCATTACAGACCTTTACCATGTGGAAGGGATCACATCTTCATGTCTAAAATAGCTTCTGTATGAGCTTTGGCTGGAGAAATCATAAAATTTACAAAACTAATAATAATATTTTATTTACATGATTTCCCCTTATTATAGCATAGCCTAAATATATTCAGCGTACTCCGATGTGTTATTTTGGCGTACCTTTTAAAATTTTTGATCGATCGGATCATTTTACAGACAAATTGACCGGCAGTCGGAATTCACTCTTGCCGAATTGCCTAATTTAGTTCCCCAAAACTAGCGTTTGCTTTTTTTTTTTTTTTTACATTAAATATCAAGCATGGTGAAAACAAACGATTAAAAAATTCATAGATATCTAGCTCTACAACTCCGGGATTGAATCCCGCATTATTAACTCAGTTGATCCTGACTAAACCAGGAATCATTATGTGAACTCATACCTGGGAGATTCCTCCCCTGTATAGGGGAGTTTTGATTCCCCACCAGAACGAACCTATGGGATGGCAAAATCATATTCTCCCAAAATTTCCAGTCATGGAGTTAACTTGAAGATAAATTTACTTCGAAGTGGTGTATATACACACACCTTATTAACCTATACGAGTGTGTATGTACACCTAGTTGCTGCGATTTGGTCAATACAAAATTGGTTTAGTCGCTCTTTTATTTATTAAAATACTCTATTCATTAATTATATAATAAAAAAAATCGTTAGTTACTGAATGAATAATGTTATTAGTGAATGTTTCTTTATTTGTCTATCGCCCACCTCCAGGTAATCGAGCGCTCTTCCACCAACCTCATTTCGAAATATTGTTGATTTTCATTAGTGCTTAGGTGATAGCCACTCTTGTCCAGGTGATTTTTTCGTAACCGTTCTTGTTAATATTCGTATCCGGTGACGCGGCTGACAGAGGAGCTTGGGTTGGGGGCCTTCTCAAGAATCCGCTTCCTCTTTCGCATGTGACAACCGTGTGGATTTGGGAGGTCTCTGGGCTTTTTGTTGATACTACATGAATGAAAATTGTAAATATGGTTTAAATGAGAACATATTTCAGAGTTACTTATTGCCAGTTAAAAGGCAGATTGTAATTTTATCACAATAAAGACGTTTTTATCTATCTTGTTAATATTACTGTTATATATGTGTTTATTCTATTTTATATATTACTCTCCCTGTAGGTTTCCGTCCTTCCCTCTCGGTTGCCCCCCTGAAAAATTAAATTACCCTTGTTAAGCACGAATGATGTAGACTAGTACAGAATAAGGGGCTCGTTAGCTGGCCTTTGCCTCCTGCTAAAGCAATGATATCCTTGCCTGAGAGTCTGGTGTATTTTCGACGTCTATTCACGTATCTTGTATACAGGGCGTGTCTCCATCTTCACCCCCCCCCCCCCATTCCTTTTCTCTTTATCTTTATGAGAGATATGGAGTCCTGCACTAAATTTGTCTTTAAACACCGAATTTTCCCAAGTGAGGCCAACAGTCCAGCCTTTATTCACTAACGAAATAAGCGAACCATGGGCTGTGGGTATTAAAGCTCAACAGGAGCTTCAAGGGTTTCAAGCTTTTATTTTTTTATTATTTCCTCCTCGGAGACTAAAGTGGCAGTGGCCTCGTGACTTGCTATAAATTCGTTACAGTGGGAGTCTTGGCAATGGCCAGTTTCTCCAATCATGTCCTGAGCGTCTGTTGCTCTCGCGCTCTTAGTCGGCCTCAACTGGCTTGTATCCGGTGACGCGGCTCACGGAGGAGCGTGGGGGACGTCCTATGACTCCGCTTCCTCTTTCGCAGGCGAGGAAGGTGACAGCCATGTGGATGTGGGAGGTCTCGGACTGTTTGTAAATACTGTAAGAATAAGCGAGTGAATAAATATTGTAAATATGCTATGAATGAGAGTGTAAATAGGGTATTAATGAGAGTGTAAATAGGGTATTAATGCGATATTTTATCACAATTATCTATAGCCCTTTGTAATTTTCTAAAGCTCCTAGGGCTGATTGTAATTTTCTTCAAATAAATATTTATTTATTAAAAAATATATATGTATTATTGCAGTGTGTACTATTTGTGAATAAATTAGGACGAATGCATCGTTTTTTATTCTGCATAAAAAAAAAAAAATATTGGATTTATTATGTGTTGTGATTCCGATCAATTTTCCGTTTTACCGACTTCAGTGCGATGTGTTAATTGCGCGTTTTTTTTTCTAATCCCAAGGATGAATTGTTGCTTAATCTGATGAAAACCTATTAGTCAGCGTTTGGGGAGTTGCAGGCCCATCGGAGAAATATGTTTTCTATTTATTACTTCACCGGACCCAGGGTGGTTAGGGGGGGGGGGTTAGCGTGAAATAGTAGGAGTTGGCCGGGCAGTTTGCCTGCTTAATCCTCTCCCCACTGGGGCGTGGTCTAATAAATTAGTCGACCTTTTACCGGCCCTTCGTGATCCCTTCCCAGTCTTTTAATGCACACATTGATCAAAGCAGGGGAGGCCCTTAAGCGATCCACGCTCACCTACCGCTGTTGGAATTTGAATGATAAAATGTGTTTTATGCTGTGTACCGTTGCCGTGATTTCAAATTCTAACCGAAGGCAAGCCCAAAAATATTCGAATGAGTCTGCTAATAAGCGAACATGAAATGTCATTGATTATTAATGAAACGTTAAGTACTTTATTTACTACTCGTCATAGGAATCAAGGGTTTCGCCAGCCCCCCCCCCTCAAATAATATATTATTTCTAAATGTTACCTTGATAGTTTGCTGACATATTCTTCGGTTTTTACAATTGTATATTTAGCTTGTATGTTGTTTTTTTTGTATTAATTTAACGGTTTTCATTTAGCGTCTCATTTTATTAAATAGACTTCTCCATATTGTTATTTTTTCGTTTGTATATGGCTCCGCATCTATCCATGTTATTACTGGGTTTAGAGTAAATATTTTTATTTTTTTTATTATTACTACTTATTCTTACAGAGGTTCACACTTTATTTTACATTGTCGATTTTTTGTTTTCTCTCTTTATGATGTAATGAATGGTTCATTGAACTTAAAAACTCCAAGAACAATAAGTATAGATGGTTCCTTTAATACACAATAAATTATTTTTGCCAAAAACACTTAGTTTTAGTTGTTTAACCACCAGGGTATCTGAAAATCTCTTTAAACAGAAACTATTAAAATCTGTTTGACTAGCGAACGGTACTTATCATAGGCTCTCAAAACATTTTTATTTTCGTATTATCTTTTGCACTACCGCGTTTAATTGAATGTCTTCTTAACAACAGAAAATTGAACTTAGAACCCGTGATCTTCAGTCGAAAGTTATGGATACAGGTTGCCCTTTTTCAGGTTTAATTTTTTTTCCCCATACTTCCCGTTATTATATTACAACCTTAAAATATACAGCGTAATCTTGGGCGTCCCTGATTATTCTCTTAAAATTTCTGGGTAGAACAGATCATTTTTTCAACCTAATGAACATTTTTTTTTATAAATCATTTGAGAGATATAAATAATAATTATACGTCCATACATTCACACCGATTAACTTTGCCGATATTATATTATACACATTTTTTTCTTTCGTATTTAAAATTATTTCCTTCAGAATCTCTGATCGCTGATTCGATTTGAGCGGTATCGTACGGATCTGTTTAGTCCAATGTGTTCGTATTGCGCCATGACATGGGGATGGGGTTCGGATTTGGGATAATTAGCAATGTACATTGTCTTTCTCAAATGCGGGTGGCAAACTGAACTAGTCTATTTTCTGAAATTGTACATTTTGACTGTTTTATCTGCAATTGCTCAGTGTTAAGGCGCTGCACAAGCCAGTGAGACCAGGTGCAGATTGATCTGCAATGTAAATATAGGCATGACATACGTTACATAAGTTGTAGTTAAGCCATAATGATATCTGGCCATTCCTCGTGGTATTTCAAGCAGTAATATTTACAGTTAGTTCTATGATATATTAATTTACTTTTTATATTATTGCTATTTGTTTTTGTACCTCGTTGCCCAACTAGAGCAGATATTTTTTTTTATAAAAATTTAAGCGGATCTTACACGATCAGTATTAATGTCATTACCTTTATAAATCTTTCATCGTATTACTCCTTCATCAGTAGGTTGAAAATTAATAATGCCATTTCAAATGAGCATGTAAGGTTGAAAATTAATGATGAAAGACTTTTCAAGTAATGACACTACATATAATGTCATTAACAATGATCATGTAAGGTCAACTTTATTATAATTATCATATCATTAAATAAATAGACATAAATAGGAAACACAATGCTTAACTTTTTATTAGTATTTATTAACTCATTTGGACCTTTATCTTTAATTACTAAAATATTTTTTTATAAATATATATTTACATCAATTTGTGCAAAAAAAAAATGAAAAAAAAATAAAATAAAATAAAACAGAAACAACGGAAATTAAAATAAAGGAGAGTTGGGTCAAATGATCCGGTTCCCGTCCTTTAGGTCTACATTATAGGCTCAATTTGGGCTTGTCCCAGTGAGTTCTATCGTGCCTTCGCAGATCTTCTATGTCACTAAATCCATCGCTGCACTTAGGACACATAAACATGGGTGTTTCTGAAACAATTAAGACATGTTCAAGTGCATGTTGCATAATGAATGAATGAATGAATGAAAGGGAATACATTCTGATGAACCCCAGGTGTTCACTGCAAATTTTCTTACCCATTTAACATACCTTCAAAATCCTTATGATCACACCTGAAAATTTCAAAAGCTTGACTTTATATGAAAGGAGACAACACTGCGTGCGAATTGATGCCTGTTTATTGTATCATATCAGATTGCAATTTTCTTCAAATAAAGATTTATTATTATCAAGAGCATGTTGACTGGGTAAAATGATTTGCGTGAGTTGCCTAGGGTGTGTAGTAAACCACCTTACCTTCCTCGCCAGTTGGAACAACGGTACTTGTTGAAGGCCCTGCTATACGGCTGTTTATATTGGGTGGGAGGCGGCGCATCTGGGGGAGACGGCGCATCGGGAGACGGCGCATCTGGGGGAGACGGCGCATCTGGGGGAGACGGCGCATCGGGAGACGGCGCATCTGGGGGAGACGGCGCATCTGGGGGAGACGGCGCATCGGGGAGGGACGGGGAAGAATGGTTCCAGGCTGTTGATTGATGGTCTGGGAGTTTGTGCTTGTGCTTGGCGTAGGAATCTGGTAGTTATAACTTGGCGTAGGAATCTGGTTATCATAGCTAGATGTGGCCATCTGGTAATCATAGCTTGATGAGCTTGGCCGCATCCATGGCGGGCTATAACCCACGTGTGTTGGTAGGTGGCAGGAGGTGGGCTCATACTGTGCTGTGTCGGGGTTGTACCCCGATATAGCCAGGAGCTTGTCAATTCTATCCTTCTCCATCTGTGAGGGTGTCCCCCTTTTGGGACTGAGTTGAACGGTTATATTGTCCTCTGAGGACACCTCCTCCTCAGAGCTGGGATGGGAATTGCCACTAATACCAAATGGCCTCATTGGCTGCTGGTTCTCCGACTCCGAGTCCGACGAAATATTAATAATTTCATTGGTCAAATCTATTATAGGATTCACCTCTTGGTCCGGACTGCTGTCCCGTACCACTACAAACAGTTTATACTGTTCTGATGTCCGGAACTGAAACAAACGTATACACGCTAATTACTAAAATCGCCTTTAAAAAATTAAAACAAAAAATATTATTTTTTATAAAAAATCGACTAGTTTAACTTAAATATCCTGGAGACCACAGCTTGATTGATTACATGTTCATTAAATAAAATAGTCGGATGCCAACCCTGGATGCCTGGTTATTAATTAATCTCACTGTAGGGCATTACACTGCACCACACATCTATGACCCTCCTAAGAGAATAAAGCGGCAGTGGCCTCGTGATCTCCTATTAATACCTGACAGAGGGAAATAGCAAGTTTGGCCAATCATATCCTGAGCGCCTTGATGGAGGAGCGTCAGGGAAATCCCAAGACTCCACTTCCTCTTTCGCATGGAAGGGGGGTGACAACCATGTGGATTGGGGATGAATAAGCGAATGAATGAAGAATAGTAAATATGATATGAATGAGAACATTAAACACAATTACTTATTGCCCAATAAAGGAGTTAGTAATTTTATCACAATAAATATTTGTTATATATATTGTAGGGCCAAATCTAAAATCCCAAATTGTCAATAATCACTCGTCGTGTCCCCAACCCAACGTATATAAAATACACGCATACATATATATATATATACACATATATATATATGGCTGTTTGTACCTGAGGTTATAATCATTATCAATAAAACATATGAGCCAATACAAAAATTAATTTACTTTTAAAAACTCCATTACATTCCACATTGTTACAAATAACATATTATCATAAACATGCAATTGACTTTATTTTTATATAAAAGTTAAATGTTGATTGATCTCTCTTTTATTTGAATATGACTTGACTCTAAATGGTTTTGAACAAATGCCATAACTA
This sequence comes from Acanthosoma haemorrhoidale, assembly GCA_930367205.1. Taxonomy (NCBI): domain Eukaryota; kingdom Metazoa; phylum Arthropoda; class Insecta; order Hemiptera; family Acanthosomatidae; genus Acanthosoma; species Acanthosoma haemorrhoidale. The sequence continues at coordinate 94,547,946 of OV884009.1, forward strand.
GTGTCAATCCAAAATACTGCTTGACCCATCGTTATTTAAACATTTTCAGCCCGGTGAGGTTCAAGTTTTTCGTAAAAACGTTTTCCATTTTTTTCTTCCATAGCGTTTATATTGAATCAATTATTTGAAACTTACGTCAGACAACAAATTTGGAACCTGGAACTGTTTAAGTTTAGTTGTGAAAAAAATTTGTTGAAGTATTTTTTAAGTTTAATTGTTTCATACATTCTACACTTTGAGTATCAGATACGCTAGTTCACACACGTTGGTTTTCAAGATACCCACATTTTCTTTTACGCGGAAAATTTGATTTTCCTCCTGAACGTTAGCATTATTATTTTTTTATAAGACGAAACGTACCTACGGCAGTAATTTGGAATTTCATCTCCAAGGTCCACTGGACTTGGAGACTAATTCGTGAAGGTATTTAGTCAACTGTTAAAAAAAAAACAAACGCATACGTGATATGCAATTGCATAAAAATCCCGAACCTGGATATAGCCCTCATATAATATATATTTAGATTTATGACTAAAACATCAGGGCAAATAAGTATTTTTCTGTACTGATTCCTTTAAGGCATCTTGCTCCATTAGATGCAGTAAAACTGAACTGAGTACAATTTTGAAGTTAATTATTCGAAGGGCTTGAAGGGTCTCCAGACATTCAAGCTGACAAATGTATATGAAAACAGTTTTCATGAATTCAAAAGTACTATTACAACTAAATGATATTAAATTCACAAAAATATCTTACCAGTTCCCTCCGATTTCTGAATATGTGGCGATGGGTCTGCTGATGGTTGATCAAAGTGGTAAACTTATTATACAGACCATTGCATAATTTACATCGAAACACCATTGTGACGCTAAAAAAAAAATCACCATTATTAATTGTGGAGTCGTGGATGAGTTAAATTAAGTATTTTTCTTCCAACTCGTTATTGAGTGGTATCATTCTAAACATCGAAAGCTTTGTCTGGTTCTTATGTGGGGAAAACATTGTTGCGGAGAATGAGTCAAGAATACAAAAATAGAAATGTTATATTTTCTGGAAAAAAAAAATAGTTTTTCCAGCCAAACGGAGAGGTATTATTGTCAGCTGTCGCCCAAAGGTGCCGTACAGCAATAATAATAAATAATAAACAAATAGAAATTACCTACAATTAACAGTCAGTAGGTGGCGCGTCTTTACGTGAATCATATCAAGACAAAATGCAGTCATATATTTTTTTAAATATACAAAATTTTATGAAATATTATGTTATACTATTGTTCTTTAATAGTTGATAAAATAGAAGCGAGAAATGAAATGATTGTACTACTACTTTACCACATCACCGTACAAAATTAACTAAAGCAGGAAAGTTCACCGAATCTGGGTAATTCCAGTCTTCTATATACGAGAAAAATATAACATTTGCCGAATCGATTCCAGTTCATGAAATAAAGGGAATACATACTCTTATATTGAAAGAAAAATGAACATTATTTTTTTTTGGAGGGGGGGTCGGGAATTATTTAAACTAAAACACTTTTATTATTTGTTTATTTAGAGGCTTATGAGGAAAAAAATTGTTTGTTTCGAAACGCGTAGCAAGTTTTAATAAAAAAAATATAGGTTGGAAATCTCAAAATTTGTTATGCATTTATTAAAATATACATAAAATTTTATTTTACGATAGGAACAGAATTATAAATGACAATTAAATAAGAGTTAATCAAACTACAAATATGTTAAGAAAAAAAAATTAAAATTAAAGTCAATTCAAACAATGTAACTAACTATAGGTCATATACCTTAGTACATTAATGTATCTTAAGTTCGTGGAAACGGATACAACAGCGAATGTTGGCAGGACCGTGAACTGCGAAGGCTTGTGCTCACCGCAGTTATCACTAGTGACTGAGACCTGCGTTTCTTGGGATCGTTATAATTTGTTTTAGACGACATTTTGTATAAAGTAGACTCCCTTTTTATCAGAGATATTTTTTGGTTTGCGCAAATAGGTACAGATTTGTACGAATCAAAAATAATAAATGACATGAAAATATTTAGTTAGGAAAATTGAAATTTATAATTAAAAATAAAATTAATAATTAAAAATAAAATTAAAAAGTAATCTTCAAATTTATTTTCTACTTCTACGAATGTTTTATAATTGTGTAGAGTAAAATAAAGACATCCCTTCATGATAACAGTATAAAATGAAGCATTTTCTCAGAATGATTTCATTTACTACGAACTAATAATTAGGTTATTATTAATAATGGTAATAATAATAGAAGAAGAAAAAACTCCTAGTATCCAACTGGAATTTGAAAATTAACTTTAATTTAAATTGAAATGATTGAGAAAAGAAAAGGTGTCATAGTGACATTAAAAAGTTAAAAGGATTAAAAAACTTATAAATATATTAGTCTTAAAGATTAATTTTTGTTTATACATGCTTTCACGTTTTTACAGAATTTTAATTTTTTTTTTTACAGTGAATAATTAGAGGGAGTCTACTGTACAAACATTTTATCTCTTTTTACGGGCTGCACGCTTATAGTTACAATATTATTTATTTGTCAATAACTGGATTTCGGAAGCTTTTCATAAAATTATGTTTCAATAATTTCGTCTTCGAGATCAACGCAATCAAAATCTGAACTTATAGTATTGATTAAATAAACATTGCAGTCATCGCGCACATTGTCGACATAACCTCCCAATCACAAAGCTTTGCTTTCCCTGCGCGTAGTAATCTCTGCCTGCGCCTTAACTCACGGTGAGTAACCTGACGTCTCCTCCCTGAACTGAGTCTCAACTTGCGTCCGGCTTGAAATGTAGTGAATGTCACTTGAATAAATTTAGTATGTCACCATTATTAAATAAACAAATTCACCTTAATTTAAGTTAAATAAAATTCATTCATTTTTTATATTTTTGCACGCAATATAGTTTTTACTGAATATATTTGTAATAGCTTGTTTTTTTTTTCTTTAAGGGCTAGCAGATAATAGTTTCCATGTACCGATGATAAGAGGTTCAGCGTCTCTGTAAGTATAAGCCTACTTATTTGTCAAATTTTATGCTTTTATGTCTATTGAGTAATAATAAAACGTTATAATGAATTAATTAACCCAAGAAAAAGATTTCGACAGGGGCGGAGAGCTTCCATGCTTTCGGTCTAGATGCGACCCCCCACCCAAGGTTATATTGAGAAGGCTGTTGGTCAGGCAGTGATAGCAGATTGGTAGAGTACATGACCAGAAACAGTGGAGGTTCGATCCCCGGCCCGGATGGATAATAGAGGGATCAATACCACAACTAATAATTCATAATATCATAAAAAATTATTCAGTCTTACTAGTTTGGCTCAATGCGTTATTAGATTATTTATAATATTATAGTTGGTTGTATAGGATTGTACAGCAAGAATGTACTGAAAATGAGGAAACATGAGAATACTCCATTCTCTTACTACCCATGCTTCATCCTGAATGATAATCAATGTTGTACCCAATAATACCGAGCAGACCTACGTTCAAAACCTCTGTCTCTCTGCGAAACGCATCAGTTAGATTCTCTAATAGAACTTCTTTTTATTACGTAGTGACCCTATAAATTACCCTTCCTGCCATCAATTGGAGTACAAAAAAACTCAAATTGGCAAACGTTTGTTTGTAATGTCACTATTACTATAAATTGTCATATATAGTTAAGTTACATAAGCATACTATACTTCAGCTCAGACTAGACAAATATATTGGAATAAATCTTGGGTAAATGATCCAGTGCGAGGGTGCCACTAAAACCGTATCATAACCTGGGCAATCATTTAACATTCAATATTGCCATAATAACCAAAACTTATAACATAACATATGAGTAAAGAATAGGCTTATGGGTTCAAATCTTACCCGGGGCATCACTGGAGCAGTCACAAAGTAGTCACTGACCACTGACCATCACAAAGATACAAAGTACTGAACATACCCAATTCTGCTTAACTACTTCACATCTACTTGCCCCCTCTCCAAAAGCATTTCCCTTTGCAATTATTAAATATGCTTATCACTCGTATGACAACTTTATACAAACGAAAAAAATTCAAATCTATTTACTTCCAATGTTTACATAATAAAAATAATCTTTTGCTAATATGTGATGGTTGTAACTAAGAGGGGGGAAAAAATGCTAACATTAGCTTATTTTAAGTTAAGAAAAAAATTAAACAAAAGAACTTGACTTACCAAAAATCAACACCTAATACTGCAAGACGCACCAACTAACATAGGTTTTGGTGTGGTTATATTAAAAATGGCTCGTCATCTAGAAGCTACATAAAGAGACTGCCTCCGAAAGTACAATTTTGATAAGATGAAAAACAAAATCGAATCGACGTTTGAATGTACTTATTATTTTACAACACTAACGATCAGTTACTAAGCAATTGATTATTAGTTATAAAAAAAGGTAACTGGATTGAAAAAAGGCAACGGAATGTAACTAATTTTGAATTTATAAAATAGCGTGCCTCAACTTACCCCCATCTGTCGGCCATATTTATTAATGCATGATGTTAATATTTTTTATTTCAATATTATAATTACTCAAAGTACTAAACCACTTTTTACTATATAGTATTGAACATCATTGATTGAAGTCATTTTAATTATAATACTTTAAAACCGTAGAAATGTAACATTGTATTATAAGTGGCAATGTATAAAAGCCAAGGACGCTAACACTAAGCGTCCCTTTGATTATTTGTATACAATGGTTTTATCAACGAAATGCCTGTTATTATTTGACCTATTGCACACACGATTTATCACTATTAGATACATACAACAATTGATCCCTTAGATACAAAATACATGATAAAGCTGTTATTGCTCTTCTTTCAATAACATATTATCCTTTAAATAAACGATCCACTTTTTAATATAAACAACCACACGATAAATCCAACCCTACAATTCATTTTAACATATAATTGTATCAAAGTAAACATTCCTAACTCAAATAGTTTGCTTTATCGATGAGGTTAATTAGAATTGAAATCAGTTTTGATTATAATTAATGATAAACTTTCCTTCGTAAACGTCAGTACTTTGGAGAAGTTAAGGGGTACATAAACTATGGATAAAATGAGATAAGACTTACTATTTTCTGTACTCTTCAAAACCAGAGACACACTAAACTACTTATCAGTATAAAGCACAACGGATCATTAGCGGTTGGTTAGCTGGAAGGCAAAAAGTGTTTGCTTTCAGTGTTGCCAAACAAATTTCTATTCTCAGCAATTTATGCGCTAATATTCCAATATTTCTCTTTAATTGATAATATTGAATTAAATACAAAAAAAAAAAATAAATAAAACGTTCAGTTACTTAAAAGGTTTTTTTTTTGTTACATTCGAGAAACCAGTTTCAGTTTATCATACTAAATAATGTATTACAAAAAAAATGGACGCACCACGGAAAAATTTTAAACGGGAACGTAAAGAAACAAAAATTTAAATAAACAAAGGAAAATTCTTGATTAATGACATAAATAAATTATAGAATCTTGGATTTACTGGATAAAATACAGTATATAAAAGTAGAAATGCTAACATTGCTGAGGTAAATATTAATATTAAACGTAAATATTTAACCCGCATTTATATCTAATGAACATAATAGCAAACATGATTAATTAAATTCAAATTTATTATGCCTCTCTTTAACAGCATTAGTTTAAACTGTTACAATGTAGTAGACAAAAGCTTCTTAAGTACTTAAAAATCTGGATTGGCTGGATACATTGGAGGAGCCTGGAGGGGAGGGGGTGAGGCGGAGTCCACAATACATGGTACTCAACTAATCATCAGGTATATTATGCTTGTAGGTAGCCCCCTAAAGAGGGAGGGGCTTGAGGCCTACCGCAGGTAAGAATCAGTTGTATGCTCATAGGCGGAATCCCCAGGTGGAGAGGGAGGGTTCGGCCCACCCCTAAAATTATTAGGTATTTGCTGATAGGCAGAATCCCGGAGCTATGGGGTAGCGACCCACCGGAGAAAGTATTAGGTTATACGTTCATAAATGCCATTTCAGGGGTGGGGTGGGTACGACCCTATAGGGCTTATATGGTTCCACTTAGGTACACGAGGGTCTACCCTCCTTCGAATGCATACGCAGATATGCAGTAAGACGAGAAAACTGTAAATCGAAAAATTTGTAAATTGTAAAACTTTTGATCAATAATGGGGTTTTGAAATTAAAAATAAAAAATACACGAAGGTCAGTCTACATGGCAGAGACCTTCTCAAATTGAAGTGATCCAACGGTTGTAAAAGGCATTTGAGACCACGATAGTTCCTTCGCGCTTGCAGTACATGACAACAAATGGTTCAGGCTTACGAACAACTTAGCGGGGTGTTTTTTTGGTTATCCTATGCATTAATTTTTTACACTTAAGAGTTCGTTGTGAATATAAAGAAGAGTTTGTTGTGGAGATCGCCTCAGGTTGATAAAAGAGTTGTTAACTTTTCATCAAATTTAGTAATAGACAACGTTTCGACATACAATTGTATGGCTGCATCGAGTGCTAATAACAAGAGAATTAAGTATACGTTAAACAAGGCTGGTAATAATTAGTAACAAATGCTAGGTACAAAAGAAACAAGTTTATGTATTATACGTAGATATAAGTGCAGTGTGTGTAGTTAATGAACTGATGTTAATAGGTTTGAATTACAATATAAATAACATATGAAACCGGTATGTGTAACAAACATGGCAGGATCTGCTAGTTAGTTATATAATATGTATATAAGATAAAGTATTTAATATCTGCAAATGGGATATAGTCATTATAAATGTGAAAAAATTGACGCAAAGTTACTCACAAAGTGTATGGCAAGATTTGTGTATAATAACAAAAAAATGTTATAACTAAGTTGGGAGTAGTGGCGTAAGAGAAAATTGTTGATGGTTAAAATATTTCAAGACACCTAGAGGAACAGACATAATTAGAAAAAAGTGACAGTGAGTTAATATATGTGGATATAATCAAATACACATACCTTGTGCGAGATGGTCACTCAACATCCCCGTCTTTTAAAACATTTCGAGGAACTGAACGACACATGAAGAAGGATTGAAGTGTCTCCAGCGGGGGTATGGCTAAAATTGAGGTAAAAAAAAGGGTTTGGGTGGTGGGGAGGGGGCTGCCGCGGTAGAAAATCGACCTTCTTATTTAGTTTGGACAATAAAAAAGGTTCTTGTTATAATGACTTGATGTAGACAAGCATAGTATGTCGAAACGTTCTCCAGCAATAAATTTGATGAAAACCTAACAACTATCATTCATAATGCTGATCTCCCAACAGAGTTATTTAAAAAAACCAAAAAAAAACCTTTATTATACTACTAATAAACTGAAAATAATATAACTCTCATTGATACTAAGTATTTCCTTTAACAAAGTCCATCGCAATTACATTTATGTACAGTGGAATCCCGATTATTCGTATTTCCGGCTAGTTAGTACAAATTTGCCGGTCCCCAGAGAAAATCCCGGTAAGTGGTATAAAAACAATGCATTTCAGTCCCTCGGTAATTCGTATTATTTTTATGCCCGAGGTCACTTAAAACGTCTCATAATACGTATTTCCAGCTTAAAAACCTCGTTAATTCGTACTGTTTCAAGAAAGAGAAAGAAGGCAGTGAAGTGCAGAGCAGAATGAGTGCGAGATAACTTTTTCTAGGAAATCAAGTAATCCCTTCTACAGAAGCAAAACAGAGAGCGAGTGAGAGAGACAAGTTTTCTATGAAATCCCATATGTAATTCGTACTCTTTTTACTGAAAGGAAATAAGGAGAGGAGAAAGGGAAAGTTTTAGGAATTGTACTAAGCTTTTCTATCGTTTATACAGTTCAGTCTCGTTTTCGTTATCGTTGTGACACGTACGTTACCATGCCTCCGAAAAAAGTTAGCCTCTCTATTATAGAGAAACAACAAACTATAAACGCCGTGGCCAGTGGCTTTAAACAAATTGACGTATCCAAGCGTTTTAACGGGCCTCGTTCCAAGATCACATCAATCCTGTAGAACAAGGGCAAAATCACTTCCCAGACATCAAGCAGCAAAGTAAAACGCTTCAAGACTGGTGATTACCCACAACTTCAAGGCATGGCAAAACGTTAGCGAAAGCTAACTGTTTTCGTGCCTGTGGGTTTACCGAAGCGGAACCTCCGTTTTCAGAAGATGCAGAACAAGATGGTGAATTTATTTTAGAATGGGATCGCCTTTACAGAATAATGAAAATCACATAACATTCGAAGATTTCGTCCATTTTGACGACGGTTTAGCAGTAATGGGGATGTTAACCGACCAAGAAATTTTAGATCCATCTGAGGACGTTGATTGTGAAGATGATGTACCAACAGCTGCTAAACAATACGTGAACAACGTGCGCCATTTTTTAGCTAAATCAGATGTTGGTGATGAGGTATTTGTTGCTCTCAACACTCTTGACAAAGCAATTGACAATACCCGTCTGCAAGGATTGCGTAAAAAAAAAAAATTACAGTTTTTTTTCTCGAAAAAATGTTTGATTGGTGTTTATTTAATCTAGGACATGAGTATGTACCTATTTTTCATTGCATGTATTGTTTAGTTTAATATTAAGCAGTGTTTATTGCATAGTTTTATCCTTACTACATTGTACATACTTCTAATACATACATGTTTGCATTAATAAGAATTTTGTACTCCTGATAATTGGTATTCCCAATAATTCGTAACAAGCTGCCAGTCCCTTGACAATACGAATTATCGGGATTCTACTGTATAACATATTAGTTAGTTGTTTGTTTTATTTGTAGCTATTTCCTCCAGTATTATTGTTTTCATTCAAGTATTAACAGTTTTCAATGTACGTGTTAATCTCACAGACCAGCTTCTAAGGAAGGTAATGAGATGGAGTAACTGGGAATTACAACTTTGTCAAGGTTCTCCAAGTTACTGGAATCTAACTAATTCTATATTCAGTCCGTTAATGTACGTATACTCAACTGGAAATCCAAGATCATGAAAGTAGTATCAAAAAAGATTTTAGAATATGGTTCTTTGTGTGAGGGAATATGAGGATTTTCGTACTAGACTATGTAAAAGCTTGAGTTACTCGTACATCCAGAAATACTCCTGATATTATTTAATATCTAGTGCAAAGGATATGTAATCAGTCATTCTGTATAATATGGTGTGTTATAAGTGCGTTAATATCATCAGTATTATTATTATATATACCAGTTTTTCTAAAATATTTGAAAGGATAGAAAACAGAGTGGTAAAACGAAATGTGCGTAAAATTTTCTTTTAGCACATAAAAACGGCCTTGTAAATTAATGTAAGTAAAAACGATACATTCCAACGCGAGTTACGGAAACTGTATTTTCGTCGATGGAACTGGGATATGTCATGTAGTCCAGGAGTTAATTTTTAAAAAAAAACGTACTCAAAATGTATCTCATATGTGACTCGTTTCAGCTCATTGTCAAAATTTTGTCTTATAGCCTACTTGGGTACATGAATCAGACTAGTAGCGAAAAATGATTTAAGTAGCATATGATAGTTAGTGGGTTTAAGTTACTCTACTTTCAAAAACGTGTGGAACAATCTTCTTTCGCCTGTATATTCTACCAAAGTGGTCGTAAAAATGATTCTATCGATCTCAAATTTGAAAGGCATGCCCCGATTTGCGCTGTATACTTTTAGATTAAGATATAACTATTGGACGTATCGGAAAAAATATATATTGTCTCGAATACTGCACCCTAGAAGTACGTAAAAACATTATACGTTAAACCGTAAATATAGGTTTGTTGAACATAATTCGTTTGAGTATACCAAACACTAGAACGGTTTTACAGTTGAGTGAAGTGGGGGGACACAAAGAGGCACAAGTCCTATCATGATAATCGAGATTATGTCATGAGTTCATGTGGTTTTGTTTACAAAATATAAATAACGATGGAGATTATGGAGATATACGAAATTGGAAAATTGTATAATAAAAATAAGTAAGGGTATGTGCTGCAATAGTGTTTGTTACTAATTAATTCTTTTCTTAAATTATATAAACTTCTTCCTGCAACTCAGCAATTTCTTATTGATTAAAGAGGGTCCTTTGTATATTATATTAATTGCAGGAATGGGTCAGTTATGAATGATTTGTTAATATTGTCTTAATTAAATTATTTTATTAATCCTAACCTTTATGAATAATACCACATCTAAATTATGCATTTTTCTCATATCTAATTAAATAGCAAATTGTTACATGTGTATTTCCCTCACTTATGATTTAATATACCGGGGTTTACATGGAACGTATTACTGTTTATTTTTTTAAAAATAAATTCATTTCTAATTTGATGAGTTTATAGTACAGAAAAAATAGATTTTTAGAAGCATTGGCACTTCATTCAGAGCTTTTATAATAAAATTATTTCCCTTATCATGTTATAGCTCAATATTTTGGAATGAATCAGAATATTCCATTTTATTCTGTTGTAGCTATTTAATTTGTTAAATGTTTATAACATGGCTTTTAAAAAACGGAAAATAATACTTACATAATATAAAGTGTGATATTAAAAATACCTGATAGTAAAGTTACTATTGGTAAGTTTTTCTCATCCTTATTTAAATAGGAAATCTTGAGAAAAAAAACTCGAAAACATCAAGTATACATATTAATGTGAAAGTGCCTACATAACCAGTGAAAATAAGCAGTGAAAAATATTTATCATTACTAATGACTACCATCTCTGTGGCTTATTGATCAGTGCCTAAGTAAGTTAAATTAATTTCCCAGCTCTTCTAAGGTTGTTTTTTTTTTTTTTTTTGTTTTTTTGAGGGAATTGTTGTGGTCAGGGTTTGCTCTAACCTATCAGTTGACAAATGAATGTTGTGAAGTGATAACCTGGTCTAGTCCCTCATGAAGTGATAAGGTCAGTTGAGGCTGCTGCGGTAGTTGGTAGAGAAGGAGTTATCGAGGCTATCACCTTTCAATGTCTATTTTTGTTTTCCAAAGTGCATTCACTTATTCTTTTATTTGAGTATCTACTCATTTCCCCTCACAAGGCTGAATGAAACCGGATCAGACCAAATTTTCGGGGTTTTTTTGTTTCCTATTTAGTTTATTATGAAAATATTTGTATACAATGTTTATTGATTTTTTATTTTTTTACTCAGGGCAAGGTGAAAAGTTGCAAAATGGCAACTATAGATGGTCGGCCAGCACAATATGGCATCTCCCTCAAACAGCTGCGAGAGCTCATGGAGCAACGTGGCCGTGAGGGAGTTGTCAAAATACAAGAAGCTGGAGGTGTTCAAGAAATTTGTAAGAAACTATACACCTCCCCTAGTGAAGGTAAGACTTAAATCTTCTACAATAGAATTAATATTTAACCATTTGAATCATGAAAATATTTTGATTAACTCTAGAGAATTTTTCTTAAAAGCAGTATGTTCCTGTTGTAATGAAATGGTCTTGTAAGACAAAATAGGATTGGAAATTTGTTACATTCTAAAACTTTCCTAATTTTTAAGTATTTTCCAGTCCATGGTTTAAAGTAACATTTATTAATTGTTAGGTATTATAATCTTAATGCATACCTAGTTAGCTACAAATGATGTTGCCCGTAAATCTATCTTTTAAGCTACAACTAATTTGTAAGTACAACAACCCAACTGGACAGTGTATCCATTGATGAACACAGCCTTTGTGTGCTAGTTTCCAAATGCTTGATATTTTCAAAGAGAGAGAGAGAGAGAGAGAGAGAGAGAGAGAGAGTGAACTGTTCACTACACTTTTTTCTTTTCATTTTAAAGTTGTAAATATAAAATATATATTAATAACAAGTAAAGTTTTTATCAATTAAATTTATTCAGTTAATGACTTTCTTCTCTCACCCAAATGTTTTAGCTCAAAAATGGAAAAACACTGTTTTTAATAATAATCACTGATTATGATAAAACAGATAATTGCAAAAAAAAAATTTGAAAATGTAAGCAAAAATAACAAAAATTTGTCTGCTGAAACATTATTTTCTATTATTATGTCTAATTCCACCTTCAACTATGTACTCCCACCCAGTTTACATTTTATCAAAATTACAGTTAAAAATACTACTTTTTATTGTATGTATGTATTGTTATTATTACATACTTCAATAAAATCATATCAATAAAAAAAATTTTAATTAAGTACACATAATAGAAATTCCTAATGTTAAGTATGTATTTTCTTAGTACTTGTAATACTACTTGCAGGTCTCAGTGGAAGTCAAGCAGACATGGAACATAGAAGAGAGACATTTGGCTCAAATACAATTCCTCCTAAACCGCCCAAAACTTTTCTTCAGTTAGTATGGGAAGCTCTTCAAGACATTACGCTTATTATTCTAGAAATAGCTGCTCTTGTGTCATTAGGATTATCTCTTTATCAACCAGCAGATGATCAAGGTAAATTATGTACTGTTTTATTATTTTTAATCATTTCAATTATAGTTTTGTTTTCTTATTAGGTTTTCACATCCTTTTGTATTTAGATTAGGACTGGAAAGAAGAGATTATTGTTTACTTGCAACATTAAACAGGTTGAGCTCCATGGCCGACCACCATGTATATTTTGATTGAGTAGTTCGGTGCTGATTGAAAGTGGCCACTTTTAGGGCTGTGTAGAAAATAATGCCTTTCAAGTGTCCAAAATTAAAAGAAAAGTTGCACACCTTTACTTCCCGCAAGTTCAATTAACACCACTAGTAACTTCCTCTCAGACAACTTTTTTTTCTCTTACATTTATCCTTATGTCCTGATTTCCTCAATTATGAAATCAATAATTAACTTGGCATGTCCAGATGGCATTCCTGTGAAATTTCTGAAGCACTGCATCCCTACAATTCTTCCCATATTGCTTCACTTCTATAGTTTTTCTCATCAAAACTCTACATTTCCTTCTTCCTGGAAAAGAGTGAATGTTCTTCCTTATAGAGATAGCATTCAAAAGCTGGATTACCTGAGACTAATGCACTACAAGAAACAATGAACGGTGGGCATTCCAGGAAACCTCAATAATTCGAAATTCAGTCTGTGGGCAGTCGGATACATGTGAGGGATCGAGGATATGGGTCTTCAGACTGTCATCTTTATAAAAATCTGCACTCCCACCACTAATTATAATCTAGTTATGACAAAAGGTGGGATACAGGTGAAGAAAAAAGACAATAATATGGTAGAACTTTTCTGTAAAATGCAACAGATCTTTATCTGGATGGGCGGCCTAGAAATGAGAATTTATGTGGGATTAGGAGTATCAGTTGGTGAAGAGGAATGTAGGAAAATTCAGAAATTATTGGTTAGGAAGACAATAATGTAAATAATAGGAAGGCTAATTTTATTTTATTTCAAAGTGGTTTTTCAGTTTTATAATAATGATTCTTAAATTAATTTATAGTCTTTTTTTTCAGTTATCGATGAGGATGAAGGCAAGCATGGTTGGATAGAGGGTGTTGCAATTTTAATATCAGTAATTGTTGTTGTACTTGTAACTGCTTTTAATGATTATACCAAAGAAAGGCAGTTCCGTGGTTTACAAAACAGAATTGAAGGTGAACACAAATTCTCTGTAATTCGACAAGGAGAAGTAAAGCAAATATCAGTAGGCGACATTGTTGTAGGAGATATTTGCCAGGTAAACCTTTCATTATTTTAGTAATATTAATAGAAAGATAAATTCGTAATGTACTTGTTGCATTCGTATCAATTAGACCTTGTGTAACTGTTGTTTCAAACCATAAATTCAGAATAAAATGTTTGCAACATAGTCTTGTTAGCAAGTAGAGGATAGATTAAAGTTATAAGAAACATTTAAAAACATGAAGAAGACAATGTAGTTACGATTTAAAAAAAAAAAAAAAAATACTCTTTTCTATCTTTTTGATACTTTTTGCTTGTAATAATAGTTGAAGCTGACTTTGACTATGGTGATTGATACTATTACTAGCAGTTGACATTTTTTATTATTAATTAGTGTTTCCTGTTTACTGTTATTCAATTGACTTCCATAACAGTTTAATATATTATCCTTATTTATTTACTAATTAATGGTCTAACTTTTTTCACAAAATAAAGAGAATATTTAAAAAACGTAGCATTTAACACAAAAATTGAACTCTGCTAAATATATATTTTTTAGATCAAATATGGAGATCTCCTTCCAGCTGATGGAATTCTTATTCAGAGTAATGACCTCAAGGTAGATGAATCATCTTTAACAGGAGAATCTGACCATGTCAAAAAAGGGGAATCAAGTGACCCTATGGTGCTTTCAGGTATTTATGATTGGTAAAAATTAATTGAGATTTAATTTTAATCATTAAACTGCTTGAATTAAAAAAAAATTGTGTTTCACCTATATTATTACTCTTGAATGAATAAAACTGTTTTTTAAATCGGCTAATTAAAATACAACCCCACATCCAGCACTACCCCATAGTGGTTGTTTTTGTTATTTTAATACTTAAATTATATAGTCAATAACTTACTATAATTTTGCAATTATATATTATATTAAATTGGGATATCATAATAGACCAAAAAATATTCTCAACAAATTGTCAAGACACTGAGAATGTATTTGCCACTGATACTTCCTATAAATTCCTGACTGGAGGAGAGGAATGTATAAACTGTATGGGAAGAAAAAGTCATGGAGGCTGTAGGAAAAATGAAATTGGAAAAAGCCAGTAGAATCTGTCGATTTTGTGCCTGAATTTATTATGAATTTAAGAGAAAGTTGCCTAAGTTGAGGAAGAAGTATATATCTCACATAACATAGACAACAGAACTACACCTACCTTGGTGCTTTGATAAGCAGGACTGGTATACTTGACCTGAAACTGGGTATCAGGATTAAAAAGGCAAACCAGATATATTATCAGATATGCAATTAAGTTGCAGGTAAAAGAGAAGTAATTTAAGAGGTCAAACTTTATATCTTTAACAAAACGTTTCTAAGTGGAGCAGAGTGCTGGATTATTTTAGATAGACCGTAGTTGATATGAAGTTCCTTCGAGGAGTGGTTGGAAAGACTAAGTGTGGTCGGCTCAGGGATGAAACAAAAGGAGTAGATCTGCCAATTACTGCCCAAAGCAAGTCTGGCATGAAAAGCGACAGCTCTACTAGTGGCTTCCGTTAGTGTTTTGTTATGGGGTAATCTGTGTTGTTATCTAATGCAGGTAATGGAAGCAGATAACCACCATAAATGTTAATGGGCTGCACTGGTAAGTAAGGAATGAGATAGTGGACTGTATGTTATAAATTGTATAAAGGGATGGTAAACATGATATTGCTGATGAACAAAATGATATATATATATATATTCATAATACATATTCAGGGTAAAAAAGGGGGGGGTTTATGAGCCAAATCAGGGTACAATATGGTTAGTTGGCGAGTTAACTGCTCTATTGGTTTTGAAAGAATTATAAGGTGAACTGAATATACAAGTAAATAATGAAGGATGGGCACTAGTGCAATTTAGGATGAAAGCTGATGTCTTGATGGTGATTGATAGGTTCATTTTAGTAATATAATAAAGGCATACCTTACCTGGTGACTGATTAAGGAAGTGGTTGGCCAATCCGTTTTTCTCTCTCTCCCTCTCTCTGCTTGGGTGAAGTTTTATATTTACTCATGTTCATGAACATCCAAAAATTCTTCCTCTTCTCTCTCCTACTCCTCATCTGTCCAAAGGTTAAGTCACTGTTTTTAACAGCTTAGGAGAGAGAGCCTAGAAGCATAGAACTGAGGTAGTTCCTGCTGTCATTCCACTCATAGGTAGCATCACCAGCATTGCTCAGTGAGTAACTGCTGCTGGAGAGGTTTAATAATAATAAAAAATGTTCTTCCCTGAACAATAAGCTTCTGTCCCTAGTGTATAGTCTAAATACTCAGTTGAAAAATTATTATTTTTCAACAATTTAAACTCGGCCCTAACTATAACTATTGAGTTTATTTTATTGAATACGGGTTTTAGTTTTTTATATTAGAATTTTTGGATTATTTCATGAATTAAATTTTTCATGTTATAAATTATATAGTATTGGAAGTATTGTGCTTATAAAATTTTTACTTGCTTGTGGAGTAGTGGTGCTGCTTGTTATTTTTTATCATATTTGATACTGCTGCATCTATGTTGGTACAGTTTCAATGATTAATCTATGGCTTCTATGTCTATCAATGGCTTTAAATCTATATTATTGGATTAGATAGTTCTGAAAAGACTTTAATTCAATTTCTGGTAAATGTATGCTTTTGGTTTTACAGTATGCTAGAGAGGATCTTATAAGCAAATGACAACAGACTAATACTGCTATGATTTTTGCAACCCATTTAGGCCCTACCCACCCCTGGTGGTTCGCCTGCACCTTTTTCCATTGTATTTTCAGGGCCTTTCTTCCCAACCCCAAGCATTCCCTTTATCAGTCAATTTAATTATCTTATGTAACAATAATCTACCCTTGTGAATTCCAATTTCATATATTTATTGTTTGATTAAAATTATAGTCAATTTGTTGAATTTGATGACAAGTTTGTTTTCATTTCAGGTACTCACGTGATGGAAGGTAGTGGAAAAATGGTTGTAACAGCTGTTGGTGTCAATTCCCAAGCAGGTATAATTTTCACACTTCTTGGAGCTGCTGTAGATGAACAGGAACAAGAAATAAAGAAGAAGCGGAAAGGTGAGTATAATTATTTTAATTTTTTTTTTGTTAATATAATACTGGATGGTATTTTTCATGAATGTTTCTTGCTCGAAAATAGACACCTGCATGTAGGCTTAGTATAGAAAGTATTATCAGCAATGTATAATTTTGATTGATAAAATTTAAAAAAATAAGAAATCTTACATTGCAAAGCAACTGAAGTTTTAATTTATGTTAGTATGATCTGATATCCTAGAAGATAAGTGTGTTTCGTTTTAAGTATGTTTTTTAATTGATCATACCTAGTTTACATTAATTAAACCAGTTATTTTATGGTATTTTGACCTCTCGTCAATTTAATTAAAAAAATATTCAAACTTAAAGTCAATAATTTATTTATTTATCAGATTTTTTCAATGTATAGTTTATTATTTTGTCTTCAAGTCATTTTATGTCCTAATGTTTGTCTGTATCCCTTTTAGTACAATCACATTCCTACATAATTGTAAATTATTAGATGTTTTTTTTTTTATTACCTTTCTCATGTTATAGAAATGTGTAATATTGAATTTGTTTATAAAAATAAAAAGCATTGTACTGTGGTGTAACTCTTGTTATGATCCACAAATGGCACAAATAGTTGCTTGAAAATGTTGTTAATGGAATAACTAGATTTTGTGTGCCCCTCCTTCTTTCCAGTGTTTTGTATGTTTTTACTAATGCATTTACCTTTTGCATGCCCCCCATATCTTCAGAAGCTAAAAAGAACCGCAAGAAGAAGAATTTAGCAACAGGTGACTTATTTTACAATTTTTATTGTATTGATTTTTATTCCTATATGAGTAGCAATAGTACATTTGTTCAATGAATAAAAAATATTATGCCCATACTCTCATTTTTTTTTCAAACTATTAAACCTGAGATTTTTTCATTAACCTATCACAGTTAGCTTTGAAGTAAACTATTCATCTTGAAATAGTAATTACTCACTTTTACTATGGTTGGAAGCAGGGACCCCCCCCAGAAAAAAAAATATATATATTATGTCTTAATTATTTCAAATTAAACATATCAATGTTGATACAATCAAAGCTCAATGAGTCTAAGTTGAAGGGAGGACTATTTTACTACAAGTTGTCCATGTTAGAAATAATGGATCTTCAAGTTATTTAGTTATCTGAAAATTATTATTGAGTTCAGAGGGAAATAGACAGAGAGACAAATCATAATTGTACGTTTAACAATCAAAACCAATAAAATTTTCATTTTTTAAAAACTTGTAATCTGCAAACAGGGTTGAATTTTTATTAATTAGTTTTATTTTGCTTTTAGCTCTACTTTCATTTCAAGTAAAATTTCTACAGCCCATGTAAATAAACAATTAAGTTTCAGAGTTTGATGTACTCTTGTTATTTGAAGTTCTATAAGAAATGTACTTTTCTTAAACAACTTATTGGATTTTATCATTTAAAATCATAAGAAAATTTATTTTCTATTTAGTCTATTACAAACAAATCGATTTTTATTAGGAAATAACATTAAACGCCTCTTTTCAGAATATTTGCAATAATGTTCATTACGTTTCCTTCCTGCTCTGAAGCCCTCTTGCAGTGAGTCCATGCACTGCATTTTAGGGAAACCTTTCACTTCTTTCCTTAGGAGGGAGGGGGGAAGTTGCTGGCATATATAAATGTAAATGTACATGTATTGCCATTTTTCTTCTCCTGCCCTCATTATGCACCCATATCACTAGAGCCTCTTAATTGTAGTAAAGCCTTGAAATGCTGCAACTTCTGCAGATGTCTATTTTTAGAGACAACAATTTTTTGGTCTGCCCAGGTCTCTGGACTATAAGGTGTCATTTCTTTTATAAAGCCTGATAAATTATTTTTTAGTTTTGAATGATTTAAATAAATTAAGAAAATGTATTTATTGCTACTCAGATCTTATATCAACAATTAAATATGCTTATTTTTTATTACAAGATAAATTAAATATCCCCTTCATTGGTTTTTAAAAATTATTGTTATTCCGTTAAAATTTATTGCAAACAGTTAAAATTTACACTTTTTACCCTCTATTGTCACAGTATAATAAAATGGCCTGCTATGTTTTGTGTAGTTGCTTTTTTCATATGTTGCTATATTATTATGTGGGTATTCAATACATACACACTTTGCCATTGTATTACTGTATTCATGTGTATGAATTTCAGTATTCAACTTTTATAATATTTGCACTGCAATCTTTTTTTTTACTGTTAATGTAATACATGATGGAAATCTAACAGTAGGAAAAACTAACAAAAACCTAAATAATAAAACAATATAATAATAATAAATAAATTTAAGTTAACTAAATATAAAGTGAATTGAATGTTATTTCAACAGGATATGTTTTGTGGATGTATTTTTTGAGGGAATGCTTACTGTTATTGCCTATTTCTTTTGTCAATGAGTTTTTTGGATATGGAAGTTAGAAAAAAGAAATTCTCTGTCTAGGAGTGTACATATTGTTGGATTATGGGTAATTGTAGATCTGTAAGCATGGTGGTTATCTTGGGTGTATGCAGGATAATTGTTAATTATGCACATACTAATGTTTTTTACTACTCCCTATTTCCTGTAATTAGTACTGTATAATTCCTGTAAAGAACAAGTGTAACTTCACTGGTGCAGCATACCATCACTCAGAGTGCAAAATGCAGTATCTCTATAAACTGCATTTTTCAGGAGAGCAAAAAGACTGATTTCTTCCTTATGATTGGATTCTATAATTATATGCTTTCTATTTTATTCTTAGTTCAGCATATATTATTGAACGGAACGCTAATTTAGGCACTAATTAACTATGAGGCTGTGCATACTGTTCACCATGGAGGAGATACTTGGACTATCTGTCCAATGACTTCTATATACTTCTGGTACACAGTAACTAGTTTACTTACAGCTATGTGAAGGAGAGTATTTGTCACATTTCCTCATCTATTTTGGTATATCCATCCATCACTCCAAATAACTACTTCAGTGGCATGCGGGTTGTTTTGGATCTCTTTGTAAGCAATGAAGCAAACACATTACAATCCATTTCCCTCATGCCAAATATGGCATGTTCTACCAGATGTACCTCGATTATAGACAGACTAGTTATTAAGTTTTAATTTGGTTTTATAGTAAGGTGAGGATGCTTTTATGTCTGGACATATCAGTACTTTTTGTACATCAACGGTATACACTGACAGGTCATTTGATTTATCAGCTCTTTTCTTGTCCTTTCCTTTTTCTTCTCTCGACTATTTTTCACTTTTGATGGGTTTGGTAATCTTCAGCTGTGACTTTACCAAGATTGTACTGTATGCAAGACTCGCATTGATCTTTCTGAATCCTTTATTCAAAGCCTTGAATGTAGCATGAAAGAGTGTTGTTAAGGTAGGTTAAACAGTATTTTTCTATTTGCACATGCTCTCATACTCTCTATATAGTTGCAACTTGCTTTCCCATATAGGTTCTAAATATTGATGGCACTCCATTTTTGGCAGACACAAAAAGTTGTTGGACCTGATTCCTTTTTTCTGTCTATTTGTTTGAAGGCAATAGAATTTTGATACTATTTTCATTCAAGGGCTGTAAATCACAATGTTACATTCATTATTTTCTTCAACCATAAATTTATCTAAAAGTGTTTTCATGGACCAAGATCAAACTGGTTTTTCCCCTAGGTCGTTGGATGTGTTTAGGAACATTATTTTACATACCCCAACTGTTTCATCACCTATCTTCAGGAGATATTTAAATAAGATATTTTTATGGGAATTGGCAACATCAGTTGTCCCACATCGGAAATCTGGATTTATCCACCAGTGATAAAATACAGTTATTAAAAATTCTTTGCCTTTCAATTTCTGCAATTTTTTCACACTTTAAAAAGCCTTACATTCTTGCAGTTACATCAATGTTGCAACTTCATCTCATTAACAAGCTTATATTTACCACCATCTTGTTTTTTCAAACCTAAGTACATTTATCCCTTTCTTATTTTAGCTGAGCTATCATTTCTCATCCAACATCTTGGATACACATCTTCCCCTTTTCTCTTTTTTTTATTTGTAACAACCTGCACTACCTCAACTCCTCCCTATTTTTCTTCAATACGACCTTGAATTTCTTCAACACCTCCCCGATATTCTTCAGTACCTCTCTGATTTTTCAACTCTGACTATCTTTCACCAGTTTCTCACTGATCTTCAATATCGCCATTGCCTAAATCTTCTTATAATCCGAAAATTGTTTTTTATTTCGTAAAATAATTTTTTTTCCTTTCAGGAGATTAGTCTTCTTCATCACTATATCTTGAGCCTGGCCTGGTACTCACCTGAATCTGAAGAAAACAAATTGTTAATTATGCTCTTATCAGGAGTTCCCAAAAATCTGTTTAGTTTTTTTGTCAACCTTTTTCCTTTTTTACACGTTCAGGTCTGTTGCTAGTCCCACTATAATCATGGTCCTCGATTTTGTTACAGGAAATAGTAAAATTTAGAGAATTAACTTTTTCTACTACAACAACTCGGAAGTAAATTGTGACCGTTTCAAAGAAAACTGGACTAACAGCTACCCTGTAGACATAAAAAATACTATAAACATATGATTGTTTAAAATGTTATATTGTTACTATTTTAGAGCAATAGGGCCAATAATTTTCCATAAAGTCATTATGGTATGAACAGCAGACCTGCTAACTGTTGGTTATTTGTATACCGCACAGAAATAAACTAAATAAAATTCTCGCTCTTAGATAGCCTAGATATCAATAATAGTAAAACTACTCATTCAAGTTCTCAACCATACCATTAGGCCCCTATTAATTTTGAGGTGAAAAAAAACACCCCTGTATTAATGTAAATTGCAAAAGGTCGTTTGTTTAAAAATTCTTTAATCAACTTAGGCCTTTGGGCTTACACCAGAACTTAACATATGACATTTTACAATTTGAATAAAAAGTCGTGAATATATAAATACCAATATATAAAGTATAAAGCCGTATATATAAAGTAATAACCCATATGATTTGTATTGTGATTGAGATCACCAATGATAAAAGGTAAAAGTACTCAAAATCTTTAAGACAGTGAATTGGTATAGTTTAACTTAACCTTAGTAAAAATAAACATAAACTCAAAGTGCTTAGATTGTTAAAATCATAATTTATATTAATTTTGGTATTAAATCCATCAAAATTTTAAATAATACTATCTGAATTAGTTAAAATCCAACAGATGTATGACAAACCTTATAAAATTCCCAGCCGAGATTATTCTAGCAACACTAAAACAACTTGTAACCATGTGCACTAAGAACCTGTTAAACATTCAACTTTTTGCAGTTACAACAATCAGCTGTAAAATAGAACCTTTTGAATTTCGGTTATACCTATTGTTGGTCAGCTGATGATCTAAGACATTTTCCCACCTGGTGGAAATCACAAAATGTCACATTTAGCAATATTAAAAATAAATTGAATTTTCGACATATAACCTTTTACACATTGAGTGATGATATGCCAGTATGGGCCGGGCCGGATTACTGTTTTATATAGTATTAATTTGTTTTCAGGGGTCAGTTTTGATTTGTTGTGGAAGTAGGGTGAGATTTTACTGATAAAATTTTCAGTTAGTTTTGTTGCATATATTGCTTCTGTGGTTTGTGAAGGTGTGGGAATGGTCTTAGGTTACTCCTAGGAAGTGAATATGGGACCATTCACATGGGGTGTGATGGGATGTTGGCGATGTATAGGTTAAAAAGGGTAGAAGATAGACAATAGCCTTGAGGAAATCCTGATGACAGATATTGAGTTGTTGAAGGGATATTTTTTATTGGAATGTAAAAAGGTCTATTAGAAAGGTAGGAGTGGATGAGGTGTATTATGTAAGGTGGAAAATTGTAACTGGTAGTTTATGAATAAGCCCGATATGTCATTCCATATTGAAAGCTTTTTCTTTATTAAATGTGATCATCCCAACATGTTTCTTCTCGTTGAAAGCTTTTGTTACATAGTCAGTTAGCGTTGGAAGCTGTGTGAATGCGGAGTAGTGTGGTCTGAAACCAAACTGTTCATTAGTTATTCAATTATTATCATCTTTGTGATTTGTGATCCTTAGTAGTATAAGTTTTTCAAATATTTTTGAAAAATATTCAAAAGACTGATTGGTCTATCTATATCTTCTTATGTTTACATGGTCTTAGTTTGTTTTTGGCATCATGATGATTTTCGGTATTTTTCCATGATCGATGGAAGTGCTTGTGTCTTGTGTCTTTTGGAGAAATGGATGGGAAATAATGCAGTATAGATATTCTTAGAAATTAAAAGATGGTTCTATTTACAATTCGGTCATGGTTTGCTGTCACTAAATTTTTGTTTAAGATACTGTTAAATTTAAAATGGGAAGCCAATAGGTCTGCTTTTTCTTTATTTCAGTAGATTAATTCGTTGTTAGACTTTAGAGGTGGGATATGTGGTTTGATGTTGGTAAAAATTTTCTGTATATTACAAATATTTTTATCTCCTGAACGAAATTCATTTATAGTGCGTGACCAGTTTTTATTTTTCCAGTTGGTTTCTGATATAAAAATTGAACTGTTTGGAAAAAATTTACCTAATGAGCTGTTTATATGTTGATGTTTCGGTTTGGTTTGGGTTTTTAATTTCTATGAGTGCTTTCAAATGGTTTGGCAATGGCATATGTACATTGGGATAGGGAAGTCCTTGGGATGGCTGTTATCATTGCAGATTTTACTGCTTCATTTAATTGGGACATAGATTTGTCAATATTGGATGAATGATTAATCAAGGTATTAATGTCAATCTGTTTATCTAAACAATTTAATATTTTTTTCCAGTTTGATTTTTTGAAGAGACAATTTTGGGAGTAAGAGTTTTTAGTAATTTCTTTCTCAATACAAAAAAATCACAGGGTTGTGATCATAGGTGTGTAGGTCCAAATTGGTGGTGTAATTTGATGCTGTGCCTTGTGATTAAATTTAAAAGAATTTTACCATTTTTTTTTTGAGTTGTGGCAATTTCACTGCATATTTTTTGAATTTAGGTCTCCAATAATTAACACCTGTTTGCTCAATACGAATATTTTAACTAAATCAGCAATGTATGATTTGTTAGGAGGGAAATTGGTGGTTGCAATCGCCATTTCATTTATATTGTCATGCTGGAATTGAAACCCGGCCGCTTCAGTGTAAGCAAGATTATTCACCAGCCTATATGACTGTGGTTCATCTGCTGCGATTAAAATCATCACCACCCTACCCAGTCAGAATCTATCTTTTTATAGATAACATAGCCTGGTATTATAGTTATGGTAGTGGTTATGATTACCTTATCATTGCCTAAACCTAAAAGTAGATTTTGTATTCTAATTGTGAGTATGAATTTGAGTATAATCAATATTATATGCAGGGTTAAATCATAATAAGAAAATAATTTATAGCAGGGAAACATATGGTCCATTAGTCAAGGAATGAAAGAACTCCTTTATTTAAAATAAATATTTTTGGCACACCGTGATCAGGTGTTCTCATTTGGCTCAATATATTTTAAAATTTTAAAACAATATTATTAAAATCAACGAAACTAAACACACTTTTAATGTTTTTAAATAATCTGTTATGAATGGCTCACTGACACTATTTTCTTCTGTGAAATTTATTCGGATCCATTTGTTATCGAGTTTCGGTAGTGAAGAGAATTCATTGAGTTTCGGATTGTATATACTTCAAGACTAGGTTTATAATTAGTCTCTTCTTGCTGAGTTTCTCCTTCAAGTTTCTTAGAACATAGCGGATATTGTTTGGAATTAGAGCTTCTTGCCAATCGCTGCATTCTAGTATAATCGTCTATTGGGGCATTAAGGCAGCCTTTTGTAAAGTGTTCTTTGGAACATTTTAAACATTTTTGTGTCTTGTAGCAGTGATGGGCTACATGATAAAATTCTTGACACAAATAACATTGAGTTAATGTTTTTGTGCTTTTGTATATCTCCCAGGAAATGACTGCATTATTACAATATTTAATATGCACAAGTTTTAACAATTTTATTTTATTTTTAATAATAACTATTGAAATAAGCAGTCACTTCTCTATTCCATTTGATTTTTTAATCATGAGGTGGTTTACCTCCAAGCCCTGGGCCTTAGAGCTGTCATAATTTCTTCATTAGGAAATTTTGATGGCATGCCTTTCAAAACTGCTTTTGATTTTACCTCGTGTTTTGGTGCGTAGGTTTGGAAGTTTCCAATTTTTTTTCCCTTTATTATGTTTTTTTATGCTAGAAAAAATTGTCACTAATGTAGACAGCTTACTAAGACGACTTAATCATACCTACAATTTAGATCATCGGTTTAAATTTATGACAAAAAAAATTCCTTTGAATTCATCAAGTTCTAAGACATAATAATTACATAATCATTTTTAAGCCCTGGCCAACCATATCACTACAATCCATAGATCTATGTTATTTTCTCTCCTACAATTATTACTTTTGTTTTTCATTACAGGCATGTTCATTGGAGAAAACTATAGTGATATTAAAACATGGCAAAAGCTCTGTGTACATTAAAGTTGGAAATTATTTCATTGTTCCTAATAACAGTTACCAATGGCAAAGAGTGTATTTAATATAGGGATATTATTTTTTGTTAAAAAACCTTTTTAACAAAGTTTTGTTTGTGTTTTTGTGTGCTACAAATTCTGTTATGCTAGGTTCTTTTGTGAATTATTTACTTTTAAGAAACTATAAAACACTCTGTAATAGGTGATGAAGAATCAGGAGTTACTGGAAACAGTCACATGGTAAGTGGTATTGGGCTACCGCCTCCAGCTATACCAACAGGTGATGTTGTGCCCCTAAAGAAAGAGGAATCGTCTGATGACCATAAAAAAGAAAAATCAGTTCTTCAGGCAAAATTAACAAAACTTGCCATTCAGATTGGATATGCAGGTATTTAATAACAAGAATGTGATTTTATATTAGTGTACTGTAATTTTATAATGGCTTTAACAAAAATATTTTGAAATTTTTAGGATCGACTATAGCTGTATTAACTGTAGTAATATTGGTCATACAGTTTTGTATCAGGACATTTGTTATACAACAAAAACCATGGAGCAATGTTTATGCTGGTGAATTTGTCCGTCATCTAATTATTGGTGTAACAGTCTTAGTAGTAGCTGTGCCTGAAGGTTTACCGTTAGCTGTCACATTGTCTTTAGCCTACTCCGTAAAAGTAAGTAAATAGTTAATGTAAGGGATATGTTATGGTAGACTAAAATGAAAACCTGTATTATTTGATTGCTATTACATTAACAGGTGGTTTACTAAGTGCACTTACAAACAAAAAAGCAGGCAAGGCTGTTTTTTCATGAGAATGGGTGGCTTAACATTCAATCTTTGCCTCCCCCCAAAAATTATTTCCTCTTCGCAGTTTCCAATACCATTCCTATTCCTCATTACATTCCTTATATCCTACAACTTTGATTGTGTGCTGTATCGGATGACTTATATTGATATCGGGAACCTTACTTAAAAAGCCTGATAAATAGTCTCCTTTATTTATCATTACGATTCCTAGACTGCTTTGTTTTACGACAATTTTTTTTCTTCCAAAAAGCCTTACTTCGAAAACCTTTTTATCTCCAATAGATCTTAATTTCACTTATTGTTGCAATTAACCCCAAAAGATTGGTTAGTGACCCCTGTAATCAACCTAAACAAGTCAGAAGCTATAATTATCACAAAGTGCAGTCCTCACCTCATTTACCATCTTTTCATAAACTCGGCACACATCCCTTGGTCAAAATCAGTCTAATTATCTTGGTTTGTCCCTGGCCTTGACAAATCTCTTACCTTCACAGATCAACAGGAAAACAAAACAAAAAATATATACAAAATGTTCCTGTATTTTATTAAGAAATCTCAGTTAAGTCCCAAAAACAAAGTTATAATCAACCAATCAGTCATACAATCACACATAACCTATGGTTCACCAGTACGAAGTTCCACTAGCAAAACTAACTATAGTAAACTGAAAGAATCCAAAACCTAGGAATGCATATCATCAATAACTGTTCTCATTACACGAAATAACCACTATGCTCAACGACTTACAAATCAATAATTTGTCCGTTCTCCAACTGAAACATATTTCAACAAAATATTAGCTTCTGAAAATCCACTAGTACGGTGCATTAGTAACCACAGCGAAAACTCTCTCAAAAGATATACTAACAAAAGAACTGAACTTCATTAAGTTCATTTAAGTTGCTAAATTAAAATTTTCAGTTTCATTTAGAGTAGGAATTTCACAATCCAAGTACATAATAAGTTAAATATATTTTGTGTACCCAATTTAATTTTGTAAATTTTTGGTTATATTGTGAATAGTCTTATTTATCTTACAAACATTTTTATTTAATTTGTAAATAACGTTTTTGTTGGTTTTTCTCTTTTTGTCTTGAGTAGATTTTTATTTTATTTTTTCTATTATTTATAATTTGTTTGTATACATATCATTTTGTTATAGCTAATAAAATAACTTGGGAAGGATACCGGAACATTTATTAACAATTTAGTAGCAAGATGAACTAAGAGATTTCTGGTCTCAATCCGACTACCTCTGTTTTGTGCCTTTAAATTACTGGTGACAATAATTAAAATGGGCAGTGTAGCTGAACAAATTTACTACTTAACTATTGGAGGTGTCCCTTCCACTACATAAATGACTTACACTATTGTTCCATTAAACATTTTCTCCTCAATGATTATAAATATATATTTCATTTAAAATATAATTTGTTTCAATTGTATTTATTTTAATTCTTTCTTTTTCTTAATAATGTTTTAGAAAATGATGAAGGACAACAATTTAGTAAGGCACTTGGATGCCTGTGAAACTATGGGTAATGCAACAGCAATTTGTTCCGATAAAACTGGGACTCTTACAACCAACAGGTGAAATAAGTTTGACTCAATTCATCATTTGTTTAACTTTATCTATTAACTAATGAAATTATTACTATATTTTTGATTAAATCATGTTGAAATAATTGTTGTTGAATCAATTATTAAATCTAAACCCAATAATTGCTGAATGCACTATTAAGTGACTTATTATTATTGTAAATACTTGCAGCAATTTTAAGCTCAAAAACATATTTCTTGTCATTTTTACTGAAGTGAAAGTATAGCATTTATAATCAACAAGAAGG
Organism: Acanthosoma haemorrhoidale; assembly: GCA_930367205.1. Taxonomy (NCBI): domain Eukaryota; kingdom Metazoa; phylum Arthropoda; class Insecta; order Hemiptera; family Acanthosomatidae; genus Acanthosoma; species Acanthosoma haemorrhoidale. The sequence goes on from OV884009.1 coordinate 94,575,970, forward strand.
TTTACAATGTTATTGGGAAAGTTATATGCTATGTTATTGCAAGAATGATTATTACAAGCAATCCATACACCGTACTTTCAGCAGTGCTTGAGTCTTCAGTTTTTAACAACCTGTTTCTTGGGGGGGGGGGGCAAAACCATTTAAGTTGTCATTTTATCACACAGAGCTCACTATAAACAAAATATTAGTTTGTTTAACATTGGTAGGTAGGTCGCAAGGCCCACCTACGCCTTAGCATTCTGGGTTGCCGGGGATGAGATGGGAGTATAGAGCATTAGCATTAAGATGGCCAAGAAGGCAGGCGGGAATGAAGTTTTGAAAGCAGGAGGTGGTTAGACTTAAATGAGTGGGATGTTGAGATCAGTGTGTAGGGTATGGTTGTTGATATGGAAGGGAGCATTGGTATTCTTGTGGAGGATTCTGGATTGCAGGGATTTAATGCGAAGAATATTGGAGGGTTTGGCACTCCCCCAGACTTTTATTCTGTAGGACCAGGTAGATTGGAGTACCATTGTGTAAATCAGTTTCTTTTTTTCTATTGTTATTTATGAACAATTGTCCATGAGGCAGAGAAGTAGTTTAAATCGTCTGTTAATTTCTTGTCATTTGGAGGTGATGTGTGGGACCCAAGTGAATTACTTGTCTAGTATAAGTCCTAGATAGGTGTTTTTGGATTTAACAGGAGTGGATTAGACAGTGTCTATGTCCTCCTTAGTTTTGAGTGGAGGAGTGGTCAAAAGATTAATCAAGACTATTCTGGAATGAGATCCAATCAACTGGTCCTTTAATAAGAGATAATCTAATCTTTAGTTGCTGTAAATTTGATTGAAATCAGTATTATATGAGAGAAGTATAGAGCTGTGATCAGAGGATAGGTCAAACAGGTTGGATAAGTTGGAAGGAACTTGATTCAACCAGAGGTTAAGAAATAGTTGACTATGTCAGGAGTTTTGAGCATGAAGTAGGCCATTTGGTATGCTTAGGAAGAGAGAGAACTTTTGAGGAGTAAGGACAGACCTGAAAATGCTCCTCTGGGATTTTATGGTTTTAAAATTCAACTAGACTACATTTTAAATTTTACTATCACTAACTGCTATTGTTTGATATTTTTAATTTTAATCATGAATTTCTCCATATTACCTGTGATAATTACCATGAAGTACAAAATAAACCTCAAGAGTGAACAATCTTTTGAAAAATTGATGATTTAGGAATAAAATGTTAAAAATATTTATCAAAACATTTTAATTACCTATGTATAAATCATAACCTTCAACATCAGGCTATTAACTTTCAGACCCCTTTGCTATCTATGACAATTTACGAGTAGTGATGTGATGTGGTGAACAACACATCACACAATTTTAAACATAAGCATATGTTCCTCTTAAAACCAAGTATACTTAGGTTATTTCTCTATACTAAAATATTAAATTAAATGGTTATTCACATTTAGTAAAATTGTATTTCAATATCTCAGAAGATGAGTCAGTAGATAACAATTGGTGTAAAGATGTTAAGGGGTTGGCCATTTTAGAGAATAAAACCCTATCATCATTAACACCTCTTTCAATAAGATGTAAAAACAGTAGCACAATACAGGTATTACAGGCTCTGTGTCAATTGACATGGCATCAAATCTTGAAATTTGATAGGTATTTCACTTTTCATCATTTTTAACTGGAGGTGGCTGAATATTATTTGTGGATGTCTTGAATACCTCTCAGTAGGCCAAGAATAATCCTCTTTGTTTTTCCCTTCTTAACTCTATTCAGGTTGTCTTCTTGTTGAAGCTTCCTCTGCACAAAGTCTATGTCATGACAAGGGCTGACTTATCATCACACACGATGGTTACTGCACAAGATAGGCAGGTGACCATTATAATGTAGGCAGTGAAGAGAGGGGACATGAACTTGACTAAGAGAAGTAATGTTTATTTTGAGTCAATGGGATTAGCACTCAGTTGATAACTGAGCCTCACGTAATCCTCGAACAGACTAAGGCTATTACTTAATAAAATGAAAGTATAAAAGTAATTTACCTTTTAGGTTAAATCACTGCCTCAATCATAGAGTAAAAAATAAGTCTCAGAGGTGCAAATGATGAAAAAAAAAAAAAGTACTAAATCGAAAAAATTAAAAAGATCCGTGAACAATGCGGGTTGGGTGACAGCTAGAGCTAGACTGAGGTCAATATGTATTGGAATATATTGTAATGTTTAAGAAGTGATTTGAAAGTAGGATTATTTTATTTTATAAAATGTTAAATAATATAAAATAAATTACAAAAAGTTCAAATCCAAAACAAGTGAATGTAACAGCAGGAATTATATCAGTAGTTGGAACAGTTGTGAGGAACGCTAGGACTGCAGTTATGGTTATTGGAGAGGTGAAATTGTTTATAGTTCAAGGAGAGAGCAGTTTTTGATAGATGCTTAGAAGGAGATATTGTGAGTTGTTTGGAATTGTGAGAATCGTGAGAAGAAAGCTGTTGTTGATGATTAGTTCCAGTTTGCAGATGCTCAAACATATTTGACGTGAGGGCCCTCACATTTCGTTTTTCCTCATACTTTGTATTCCCTCGTACCCCTTATTTCTTCGTATTACCTTGTATCATTGCATGCCATCATATCACCTCATACATCATATATGCATATTGGCGGAGGCTACTGACGCAGCATTGTATTTTGAGTGTCGGGGGTCACAAAACGCAATACTTGGATTATTACAGTTTATTTTTTTTTTTTTTTATCCTCCTCCTCCTGAAACAATGAATTATTAAATTTAAATATTTTAAGTTAAAAGTTAACTTTTTTTTATATTAGTAAATTGATCATTTTTTTTTTTAATAAATTAACAAAAAAAAATATATATATAAAGGGGTGTATACTTTTTTTTTGTCATGTTATGTATGACATCTCATAGCTCTTTGCTATAAGAATTGTATTTCTTAAGAAAAATAAGTTCATTCATTCATTTACATATGCTGATGTGATTTTTATTTATTTTAATTTAAATTAAATTTTGTTTTACAGAATGACTGTGGTTCAATCATACATTTGTGAAGTCTTAAGTAAGACTACACCCAAATTTTCATCTATACCAGCAAATGTAGGAAATTTAATAATTCAAGCAATGTCAGTTAATTCTGCTTATACAACACGTATAATGGTCAGTTAATTTATTATTTAATTTTCTGATTCATTTGTTTTTTTTAATTAATTATACATATTTTTAAATTTACTTTGACAGAAATAAGTGTAGCAGTATTATTGAAAACTGTATGTATATTGTTATTTTTTTTTTTGTAATTATATAGCCTGGAGAGGATCCTAATAACGATGTTCCTAAACAAGTTGGTAATAAGACTGAGTGTGCTCTACTTGGATTTGTTCAGGCCTTGGGCAAAAATTATCAAACTATAAGAGATGATATTCCTGAAGAAGTGTTTACACGTGTTTATACCTTTAATTCTGTGAGGAAATCAATGTCTACTGTTATTCCAAGATCTGGTGGAGGTTTTCGATTGTTTACAAAAGGTGCTTCAGAAATAGTTTTAAAAAAGTAAGTTGGTATTTTATTTTCTAAATGTATTATTTCCTATATTACTGTTGTTGCAGTTGCAATATATAATATATGCTTTTATTTTTATTTTGTTAAAGGTGTGCATTCATTTATGGAAGAGAAGGGCATTTAGAAAAATTTACAAGAGAAATGCAGGAAAGGTTAGTCAGGAATGTCATTGAGCCTATGGCGTGTGATGGCCTTCGGACAATCTCTGTAGCCTATAGGGATTTTGTTCCTGGAAAAGCAGATATTAATCAAGTTCATATTGATGGTGAACCTAATTGGGAAGATGAAGAATATATAACAAATAATTTGACAGCCTTATGTGTTGTTGGTATTGAAGATCCAGTTAGATTAGAGGTACTATTTGTTGGTTTATAAATACTTCTTGTATTTTATTTATTTTTCTTTGATAATCCATATTTTCCATAGATTCTAGGTTTGTGTTATTTTAGGCTTACATGAATGTTTACTATTCATTTGTTAAATTGATATCTACAATTATTCCTTAGATATCATAAAACCTGCTTGACTGCTGCTTTTCTAGTGACCTTGAGTGATAAGTCTGTTTTTTATTTAGTGCTAAGTCTTTAAAAAAAAATTCCTATCTGGATTACCCTAGCCAAAAATAATGCAGTGTTATAATTAATAATTCTTTAATTTTTTATATTAAAAAAATATATTTTATACTCTTTCTGTTTTGCTCAGTTATTCAAGCTTTTTTTTATTATGATCAAAACAATTGATATTGTCCTTTTTTTTTTGTTAGATGATCTTTGATTTAGTACTAAGAAAAACTTAAGATTTTTCAAATCTCTACGAATATTGATGGTTAAATCACATTTTATCTCATTGGATACCCTAGGCAATTTAGCCTGATTAATGTTTTTCTCTTACTATCAAACTAATAATAACAACAATATTAGTGAAGGATTAAGAACAAAATCATCCAAATATGTTTTACTTTTTTTTTTCGATCACCTGTTCCAAAACCATTATCAAGTAAGGTAGTCTGTTACAGTTTTAATTACTGTTTATCTACATGGGTAAAAGCTTTTATTAAAAAAAAAAACTATAGACATTGCAACATTTAAAAAAAAAATGCATGACACACCAGTGAGGGCTTTTATAAATATCTACCTGTAACTCTATAATTTACCCAATGGTTATTATTATTATTTAGTAAACTTTTTTATTTTGTATTAGGTACCTGAAGCTATTAGGAAATGTCAGCGGGCTGGAATAACTGTTAGAATGGTTACTGGAGATAATATTAACACTGCTAGATCAATAGCTACGAAATGTGGTATTGTTAAACCAGGAGATGATTATCTAATTCTTGAAGGAAAGGAATTCAACCGAAGAATAAGGGATTCAAATGGAGAGGTAATGCCTTTATTGTAATGTTATTAACACTGGTACATATTTAACAACTTAAAATTGATATAATACTAGCAAAACATTAAAGCTTATCTAGAAACTTGGTTTGTGTGTAATGAATTTCTTTGTTATTTCTTACTCTGCAACCCATCATACTAATATATCTGATGCCTGACTAGACCTCTTTATCATAGACTTCCAAGGAATCTAATTTCTTCCTTTCAATAAATCAGTACCGTTCCTATCAGCTCATGATTTTATCTCTATATTTCTATATTGATGTCACATTTTCCTCTCCTGGAAATATCGTCTATTGTGACTCTCTAACTGCCTAGACCACTTTATTATATCTAGAGACAATACAATGGGACCTCATATATTCCTTTACCTTTGGCGATTCTATTGTTGACTGTCAACCAACTCACCATCCTTAACAATTCTGCTTCTCTCAAATCTCCTGAGCCCACTACCCCTGGCTCCTAGGCTGATTCAGGTAATAAAAGACTTAAAGAGTTGTTGGAACTCAGCAAAAAAAAGTTTATCAGCACCAGGCACCCTGAAGATTCAGCTCATTAAAACCCTGCACAACCTCACCCAGTTCAAAATCTGTCATTCACATTCCATGACTCCCTATATTCAGCACCTCTCACACCAACTGGAACCTCCTCCTCCAGCCAACAACCTCCGATCATCCATCCAACACTACTCATACCACCTAAATGATGATGACACCAAAATGTAAGTATCCTTTCCTCTCTCCCAGTGAGCTCCAATCCACCTCTTTACTGTATTCTGAGAATGTTGCATTGCACAGGGTTACACTGAGTTAGGGTGGTGGTAACCTTCTGCCCATCACCAATACTTCCTGGATCCTTTCTCTGTTATACCTTCATGACTAAAAAAACCTGTCACCTTTACAGGCTCCTTTAATTCAAATCAGCTATAAAATCTCATAACACTAGATCCAGCACACCCAACCTATATTCCCTTTGCACAGATCTGCCTCCTTCGATTGTTCTTTTCTTGTCCATTCTGCAAACCTATGAAGCTCTAATCTCTTCAATAGTTACTCCCCATCACTCCCAATCTTAAAATCTAGGTTTTACTAGTACCTTATCTCCCTTGAAATTATTAATTTAAGGGGATAGATATAAATTAAAAAGTACAAATAATAGTATATTAAATAAATAATATTTGTTAGCCTGGTTGGTACAAAATATGTTGTATTGCATAATACATACAGACATATATGTGTGATATATATAGACAAAGTATAGATTCTTAATTATGACTTTTTCTTTTTCTACCACATTCGCCTCAAGAAAAAATATTTTTACTCTCCCAAAAACTTCAAATCCCTCACTGAAAAAATTCCTGGCTACTCCATCCTCCATTATTAATTAGGATTTTATATCAATTACCATTTATCTCATTAATATACTTTGTTAAACTTATCAATTTTAGTTTATTGCTAATTTATTATTATCTTAACTATTATTTTTGCTATTACCCAGTGATTAAATATGATTTATCATCCATAGGTCCAACAACACCTAATAGATAAAGTATGGCCAAAGCTGCGAGTCCTTGCACGTTCATCTCCAACTGACAAATATACTTTGGTTAAAGGTATTATTGACAGCAAAATCAGTGAAAGTCGAGAGGTAGTAGCTGTAACTGGTGATGGTACAAACGATGCTCCAGCTTTAAAAAAAGCAGATGTCGGCTTTGCAATGGTATATTTATTCAACCATTATGCATTTTCCTTTTAAATTTGTTAATTGTATTGATTAATATTTAATTATACCTAGGGTAGCCGATATGGCTGGAGTGTGACTTCAGTTTGTATAGCCTAGAACAATATGTATCATTGGTTCTTTCTTAAGATAATTGGATGTTATTGTTTGGTAGCCCCAAAAAATGCTCTTAGCACTCATTTGTTGAGATCTAACACTTTTGTTAAAATAAATAACCCCCTTTCAAACCCCCCTTATAATGGAAGAGGGACAGAATCCCATTAAATAAATTTAAATGATTAAGTTTGAAAAATGCAATATTATTTATTTGTCCGTTGTTGTTATTACTAATTAGTTTGTAAAAATGAATGCTCTATCCTGAATATAAAATTGCTGAGTGTAGGAAACAATTATCAATAGTGGATGAAATAATAGGTTGGCCAAAAAGTCCGTTTGGTTTTTTAAGCAAAAATAAGACACAACTTTTTAACACAAAGCGATTTATTCAATCAATGATATAATTGCCGTTTTGTTCCAGTATCTTCTGCTATCTCATGGGCACATTCATAATTCCATGCTCAGAGAATTTCCTGTCTTTACTGGCAAAAAAATTTTCCAAGTGGATTTTTACATCTTCTTTAGAGTTGAAGATTCAATGAATTTTGAAGAGACCGAAACAGGTGGAAATCTGAAGGTGCAAGGTTGGGCGAATATGGAGGGTGCGGCAAAACTTCCCAGCCAAGTTCCAGCTCCAGTAACTTCTGCCGCGTCTGCAACGAAGTGTGCGGTCTGACATTGCCGTGATGGAGGACAATCCCCTTATGGTTGGCTGGTTCTGGAAGCTTCTGGTGGATCGCTGCATTTAATTTGTCCAGCTGGTCACAGTACTCATCCGAATTTATGGTCCTGTTCGTAAAAGACAACACCACTCCAATCCCACCATATTGAGAGCATAACCTTCTTTGGGTGAAGTCCTGCTTTGGGGGTTGTTTGTGGTAATTCGCCGTGCTTCACCCATGAGCATTTGCGCTCCACACTGTTATAGAGGATCCACTTTTCGTCCCCTGTCATCATTCTCTTTAAGAAAGGATCGTTTTCTTCACGTTTCCGCAACGAATCGCAGATGGAAATCCTTTGGGCAAGGTTAGCCTCACTAAGTTGATAGGGAACCCAAACATCGAGCCTGCTCACGTAGCCAAGTTGATGCAGATGGTTTTCAGCACTCGATTTGGATATTTTGAGGGTAACTGCGATCTCCCTAGTTGTATAACGCGGATTGGTATCGACTAATTCCTTCACTTTGTCACTGTTAATCTCAGCCAGCTAGAGCGAGGTGCGTCTTGAACCAAAAAATTTCCCGATCAAATTCTTGAAAACCACTTCTGGCACACACGTTCTGTAACAGCATCCTCTCCGTATACAGTGCATATCTTCCTGCAAGTTTCCACTGCTTTCTTGCCTTTTTTAAAATAAAAAAGCATGAGGTGTCGATAATGTTCGTTTTGGTTTTCCATTTTCAGGATGATCCTAAACACACAAAATACAATCGGTCTCGTCGGAATTTCGTGTCAAACTACGTTGAAGTGTCTAGTATCTAACGAGAGCGCACTCGCAAGGGATGGACTGAAGTTAGCTACATATTAGACCGCTTGAAGTTTTGTGACGACAAAAACCGAATGGACTTTTTGGCTAACCCAATAGTATCAATAAAATAGATAATTAAAAATATTTAGCTCGGAACTATTAGTAAAAACGATGACTGATTGTGGGCCAAGATATATTGAATAACAATGAATAATGATATCATTAACATTATTATTATCATATTTACTCATTCATAAGGGTGTTTTTGAAAACATGAAAACGCAAATGACTATGAGTTAACTGTAGAACAATTTAGAACATATCCTTAATTTATTAGGTATAGACAATGTAGATGAAAACCTTCTTGAAAAGCCGAAGTTAGGTTTATAGACACTTTAAGTGTTAGGTTATTTAAAGGGAAAGCATTTTCATGGGTATTGTACTAATACAATATATGGGACTTTTTTTTTTCTTTGGAAACAGTTTGAATTGAAGAAAGAAGAACATTAATTTAACTGACATGGTCACTCATGTTATATAAAAATACAAAAGTCATGTGGCAAATTGAAATTTTTTAAGGTGCTCCATCACCATTATGGATGATGGATGATTTGGGAGTAAAAGTAATTTTAGTGTCCTGCAAAACACTTCACAAAGTATTGTGTTTACTGGTACTATGAACAAGCATTGGTACAAAGCAGCAGATATCCTATAAGATATCCATGTATAGAAGAAAATTTTATTTTTCTGCATGAAAATGCAAGAAATCACTACTGGAGTATTTTTAGGATGAAGAAATAAATATCTTGGCAATGTCTCCACAAGGATGTGAAAATGTCAACAAAATTGCTTTTAGTTCAAGCACTTAATCTTTCTTCCATTAGTCACATGTGTTTTTCTGACACTGATGGTTGCACGCACTTCACAGGTGCACACTCATGTTTTCTGTTTTTTTCAGGGTGTTTTACTAGGGTTTCAATTTTTTTTTTAATAAATAAATAAATACATCAAACAATGATAACCTCTTATTAAACATTTAACATCATTATAAAGAATATTAAAAACTTCTTTATTAATCATTGTACTAAGTCTCTATTGTTTTTTTGTTTTTTTTATACAACAATTTTCCTACATACAATAACAAAAATAAAATCCAAACACAGTTGTAATTGTAATATGACTTATTATCACTTATTTTTCTACTTTTATAATTGCTTTCTTAGTTAAACTGCAAAACGTAAATGGCACCATCAACTTATCAAAAAATCACAGAAAAAAACGAGCTTATAGAACTAATTAATCAAAACAATGAGGCAAAAATAAAAGTATGCACAAATATCCAGATTCAAAACACAAAACAATTGGCCATTCTAATATTACATCCCTTGTTGAATATTGATACACAGAGCCACCACACAATATCAGTGCTCTTATTGCTAACAGCAAAAGGTCCTTCTTTGCTCCTAGGTTGATTACCTAGTGTATATTTATAATTGTTTAAATTAGATGATCAAAACTGCCCAAAAAGTTTTCTTAAATTCGAGGTAAAGTAATTGTTTCGCATTGCAGTTTATGTGCATTTTTACTGTAATTTTATTGTTCTTATAGTACACAATTTCTTTTCCTTTTTTTTTTCATATTTCTTTTGTTTAATTGTAGATAATTAAAAGTGAAATATATCTTCTATGTTTTTAGGGTATAGCAGGTACTGATGTAGCAAAAGAAGCTTCTGATATTATTTTGACAGATGATAATTTCAGTAGTATTGTCAAAGCTGTAATGTGGGGAAGAAATGTATATGATAGTATTGCAAAATTTTTACAGTTTCAATTAACTGTAAATGTTGTAGCTGTAATAGTAGCATTTATTGGTGCCTGTGCTGTTCAAGACAGTCCACTTAAGGTATTAAAATATAATTTAAATACTGTTAATATTATATCCAGCTACAATTTATCAATGTTTATTCTATTCAAATTAACAAGTTTACTGGATGTTGAGAAATACTCTCTGAACAATAGTTAGGATTTATTTTTTGAGAGAGTTGCTGATTGTGGATATGAATGGAGTTTTTGTAGCTCCAAAAGAAATTGTTTTTGTTTATATGCTCAAATGCAAATCAATTGGGAACAAAATGTTAATCACTTTTTGTTTATTTTCTATTTCTTTGGGGAAAATAAGAATATTCTAAATCTAATATACTAGAATGGTGTATATTTTTTTGTATTTAACCTAAAACTATTAATTGGAATTAGATTTTTTCAACAATCAGTTCATACAATCAAAAGTGTTAAAAGGTTACAACAATCAACAAGGTGGTGAGTGGTCAATTTTCAACACACCACTCTTCAAGAATTAATTTGGAGTCTCACAGCATTCTTTTAACTATTATGTCAAGTCCCAGACTATGGTTATTTGGTGTATAGTGAGCTATCTAGAATTTAGTTAAAAATCAAAAGCTTGATGAATTGTTTTCCAAGATTTTTCTCGGGATCCCCACAGACTGTACTGGCTGTGTAGTGCCATCATGACTAAAAAGGCCCCTTACTCTTTCCATAGATCTGCCTCATTTGATTGTTTTTTTCTTTTCTTTGTCTAATAATTCATAATATTATTTATATATCATATATTTTTTCCATTGAATTTATTTTTCCTTTGATTTAATCTATCCATTCATGTTTTCATTCATTTCACTCCAGTAGTAATTCATATATCCTTCTTCGATTTTTGGTGAAAGTTATTCACTTTCATTTATTCATTCATTTATGTATTACGTTCGTTTTATATTATGCCATTGGTTCATTTTAATTCACATTTATGTACCCCAATATTATTATGGGCTAGCCCCAAGAGAAAAATTACCTTAAATTATAATTTATATCAGATAAACATACTTCTTTGTACCTTTTTGTTTTTCTTAAGAACAGTGGAATGTCCCAGTATAAAAACTTTTTTTCATTTTCATATTCTCTCATGATTAGAGGACCACTTTGCACCTTTTCATGTATAAAGTGCTCCTTAATGCTAAAAGACTTACAGAATAAATTTAGTATTCCCACTTTGGAGAGGGTAAAAGGTGATTTTAAATTTAAAAAATTTTTAGAACCCACTGAATTGATTTCTGTCTTTACTTACAATTTCCCTAGTTTCATTCTTGATGTGTGCTTGTATAATGTGATTTCATTTATCAGTGTTAGCTTCATATGAATTGTTATTTCAGAGAAGATTAAAGTTGCCTTTTATCTTGTAAATTACTTCTGGGCTTTCCTTCTGTAGGATTTCCAACATCTGGCAGGATCATCTTAAATATATTCTTTTACTTAAATTGTAGATTCAGAATGATTTTTAGGTTCTTCCCCTAAACTTCGTTTTATCCAATTTTAAGAAAAAAAGTAATTAAGTTCTTCCCCTACTTCAGCGAAAATAGGTCCCCTTTCTCCATCAACTTCTAAAGAAAAATGCTTACTTTCCATTCTGATCTTTTTAAACCCAAAGGGTAAAAAAAAAAAAACGATTCTTAGATAAGAATGTACCAGCTATTTTTTATCCTGATATCTGTGAGTCATCTTATGATCTCATCATAATCATCTGTGAAATCATCTTATGAGATTTATGATTTTCTGGAGTGTTATCCCTATCTTAATAGAGGGCTGCCTCGAGTTCCCTGAGGTTATGGGGCACATTTGAATGTGTTGAAATTTTCTTCTTAACATACCTAGACCCAAATGATTTCCTGGGTCAAGAATAACATGTCTTTGTTAATTAGTATTAGTCCAGCAATTTACAGTAAATATATTTGAATTAAATATCTGTATATGTATATTCCCAAAATGTACACTTTTCATATTCACTAAGTTCCTTTTACATATTAGGTATATGACACTTATTATTTAGGTTTAGTAGTAACACAGTTGATATTTTAACTACAACTAAATGTATTTGTTTAGGCTGTGCAAATGTTATGGGTAAATTTGATTATGGATACACTTGCATCTTTGGCTCTTGCAACAGAAATGCCGACTCCAGATCTTCTTCTTAGGAAACCTTATGGCCGCACTAAGCCACTTATCTCTCGAACTATGATGAAAAATATACTGGGTCAAGCTATTTATCAGTTAGGAGTTGTTTTTTCACTTCTATTTATTGGTAAGTTTTTTTTTCTTACATTACATACTAACATACTTCTATAAATAATATTATAATATAATATTTTTATAAATAACTAAGATCTTTTTTAATCATATTTGTTTCTTCTCTGAAACTGATATATTTGTAGCAGTACTTTTAGAAATTTCTCCGTGTTAATATGACACTGTTAGTAGTCTGTGTTTGGTTTCCTATCGATAACTTCAATCATATCTTTCTGGGTTATCTATCCATCCTGCAGATGTGGTATCTATAATCTAGCACTTCTCTTTATTAATCAGGATTAGCAGCTCCTTATCTTCTCATTCCTGGAGTTCATTTTCTCCTTATTCTTCCCTGCTCATTTGCACAGGTACATCATTCTAGCTCCTATGATTCAGTTCAACTACTTCCATAGTGCAATTCCACTTTGGTACATTAATCATAAGATGGCACTGCCTTGAATAGTATATATACCAAGGAAACTTATACATTTGGTAATATATTTGGTTGACTTAAATAATTGTATTAATATATTCCTAGTTTATTTTTCCTAACCTATTTAATATCCATTTCTAAATACATGAAGTCTTAGATCCCCAGAAGTGTTTCATTGCTGCATACTGGAGCTTTATCCCTTGGCTTGCCTAAATATTTTTTCAAACGTGTTTTATCATCATAGTCTTTCCTTTTAGCTCTATCTGCCATTCTATGAAGGTGTATTATGATTTTTCCTTTGCATCTATTATAAGTTTATGGCAACATTCATTCATTATGGACATAAACTTTCTCTCCAGGAGCCTCCTGAGGCAACTCCTTTAGTTGGTGGGCTGATGGAAAGACTGGAGCACTGGAGCTCCCTCCATTCTCCCCTCCAATCATTTTGCCATGTGGTGAAGACCAAAAGGAGGGCAAGAGCCACCTACACTCAAGACATGAGTGAAGAAGGTGATCAGTGCCACAACCCAAGACACTCACTCAATCTATTTGCAACTGATTGTAATGCCACCTCTTACTGGATAAGGAGTTGACAAAAGGATTTGGATGAGCACATAGGTTTTCATGGAATTTGAAAAATCTTAAGGGTTTAAGGTCTAGAACTGTTTACTCAAAGAGATCACTGTGGAGTGATAAGTAATGATGTAAAAAAAAATCAATGATAAGCTATTGACCATGATTAAATATTCCTTGCTGTAATCAGATAGAAGAACTAAAGCATACAGATGGATGTATGTTAAAAGACATTATATTATGCTATCTCAAATGACCATAAAACATGGTATGTGATCAAGTGACTCTATTATATTTTTATTGAAGACTTATTTTCCTGTTCATTCATTATTTATTTTAACTTGTGAAAATTACTAGAAAATTTTAATTTCTGGTCTGAAATCTGAGTCTCAAGTATGAAATTTAAATCATCAATGTGTCTTGTTACATTCTTCCCAAAAAGGTTCGATTTAGAAATATGATTTTAGTATTTCTTAATTGTAAGCTGTATATTGTGAATGGGCACTTTCTTTACAAATTACAAAAATATCTGTAGCCCAAATATCCTATTTGATGGCAGTATGTGTCTATACTAAAGTTTCTCCATAAATTTAGGAAATTTAATCCAAGTTTTTATTTTCCAGTTAGCTCCTTTGCTGATACTATTGTTTTATTAAGCAAGTGAATTATTGTACAGTCTTCTTTTTCTCTTAAAAAGTTTAGCTTTATACTTTAGATTCATTTGTCACTCTTCATTAAAAAAAAAAAAAATCCATATATTACATTATAGGGACCATGAAAAGATTTATGAATATGCCTCAACAGAGGATGAAAAAGTTTTTATTTCTGTATTATAAATGCAGCATACATTTCTTTAACAAATTTTATTTTAAGCTATAAATTATTCATGGTTTATGCATACACTAATTATTACTCAATCATTCTTTTAGTTTTACTCAGAGATAAATTTTTACATAAACGAATTGAGTTTCGCTAAAAAAGCTGCTGTGTTCAGCCAGTATCTATCTGTTATTTCAATGTATAACGACTTTCATTTGAATACTGATTTTTAGGGGACAAAATGTTGGATATCCCTACAGGAAGAGGAGCAGAATTTGGAGCTCCACCAACTGAACACTTTACTGTAATCTTCAATACATTTGTCATGATGACATTATTTAATGAAATAAATGCTCGAAAAATTCATGGGCAACGTAATGTTTTTGAGGGATTCTTTACCAATCCTATATTTTATTGTATATGGATTGGAACAGTCGCTGCACAGGTAATTAAAGAGTGTGCTATATCCAAAAACAATTTAACACTCTTGTTTCAATTCATAATGTAATTTTTATTGTAATTAATCATTATCATTCAGGTATTTATAATACAACTCGGTGGAAAAGCTTTTTCAACACATGAACTCAGTCTAGAACAATGGATGTGGTGTTTATTTTTTGGTGTTGGAACACTTTTATGGGGACAAGTTGTTACTACTGTTCCTACACGAAAGATTCCAAAAATATTATCGTAAGTATCTCTATCTGTCAAAAATCTAACCTTTATACTAATTAATTATAAATAAAGGATCTCATATTTTTAGTATAAATCTTTAATTGAATATGTGAAAAATAACATTATTATTTTGATACTGAGTCCACTAAGAATAACCCCCATAAACATTAAGGGTTGTCTGGTCGAAATTTATATTAAGTTTGCAGGAATTACATTTATATTTATCATATAAGTTAAATATTAGTTATTTATATCAAAGTTAAGTGCAACTTAAATACTATTCTCTATCAGAGGGATCAATGATCAATAATAATATTCATAAAAGGGGGGTTTAACAAAATACTATATTTACTGGTGTATAAGACAAACTGAATATAAATAAATTGTAAAAAAAACTTTACACCTTATTTAATAACAGAAAAGCTCAATTTTTTTTTATTAAGAATATTGATGAAAATCTATTTTTGAGACACATTCGGTGAATATACTCATTTTGAACCTATATTTCAAATAAAATAATGTGTAGTTGACTTAGTAATAACCTAGTTTCAAAGAAAATTAGCATTTTTTGTATATCCATTTAATTTTAAATAAATTTTTATTTAAATAAATAATATAATATTATTCACTGTATTTAATTTGTATTATAAAAAAGGATAAGGTATCTGTTAATAGGAAAATAAGTTACAGGAAAAAAATATGCAAATAAAGAATCTCACAGGGAGAACTGGCTTTAATTCTTGTATTGCAGTGGAATGTACATTAAATATTCCATATTCTTGAACAAAGTCTGATAATATTTCGTTTTCAATGGTTGACTTTTTTTTTTATTACACTTAGCAGTTTAAATGCTTATGCAGTGGAATTCACTTATAACAATCTTCAATGGATCTAGGAAACCAGATTATTATGTGAAATTTTCTTTGTATCTGGATTTATAAAACATAATGTAAGTACATACACGTAAACTTGCAAGTAATTATAGAAAAAGGAAAGTTATAAGTATAGAATTTTTTTAATCTATGACAAAATCAGTAATAAACCTTATTTTATTAATCACGTGCCGATTTTTTACTAATTTAGCTAAAAGTGATGTCGTGCCTCTGGTGAAAATAGATTAGATAATTCAAGAAGAACATTGAAAATCTGACTTAATCAAGGTAACGAAATTCATTCACTTTTTCATAAAGTATCTGGCCTTTTATCAGAATGTTTACAGTACGTCAAACTTTGAATCAGACCTGGAGAGCGTGTTCCACATCTTGATTTTTATGAACTCATCCAAGAGTATGAGTTAAATCCTTTTCAAAAAGGGTTCTTATCTAATTCTTTGACTTCTTAATGGTTGACAGAGTCCATTGGTTAATTTCCAGCTCTTGGCGGAGATTTTTATTAGAAATTCCGTTTTCAATAATTATTTAATAGAGAAAGAAGGCCACTTTTTATTTAAAATAATTAATGAAAACAGCAACTAAAGCAGAGCTAAATTGGAAAAAACACATATTTGTACCTGGGTGTGTAATCCCAGAGTGAGATTCAATAACTTCAAGAACGTTAGTCATTACTTTTTCTTAGTAAATTGAAAAGGCAAGGAAATCTCAGAAGAATTTATAACCCGATGAAAGGACCATTATTTGTTTCAAATGAGATTTTGCAATTTTTTGGACTATTGTTGGACCAGCATTGTTGTATTTGAAAAAGGATACTGTACATATTATTGGAAACTAACTAAAGACATTGCTTCGAATCGTTATTCCCAAAATATCACTGTATCCAGCATAATTAAAAGTGAATTCCACTGTACTTATGAAATACTTAGTTGATATTATGGCAATAATTTAGAATCATTCTGGCTCACAAAGTTTCATTGATCAATCTGTTACTGAAAATTCTTTTAATTAAATTGAACACTTCAGAAACATGCAGTGTTTACTAATTGATATTTATTTGTTTCCACTTATAAAAATGTTTCATACCTAATTTAAGGTGGGGACGTGGTCATCCTGAAGAGTACACCGAAGCCATTAATCTTGGAGAAGAAAAGTTTGATAGTGACAGTGATAAGAAGCCAAGAGCAGGACAAATCCTCTGGATCAGGGGATTGACTAGACTTCAAACCCAGGTTAGCCTTGATTAAATAATCTGCTATGTAGAAAATGTCTTATTTTTCTTTTCCTCCATAATGATAATAGCAACAGTATTTAACACTCATTAAGTATAATCACTCAGTTTATATCCATTCTTCTTCCCTAAACATTTCTCTCCTACTTTCAGAATAAACAATTATTATTCTAAAATAAAACTTTATAATTTATTTTAATAATATTAAAAATCAATAAATAGTTTAATTTACTTCTTTAAATCAAACACAAAACATAACTTTCAATATATATATATACAAAGGGTGTTACAGGAAAAGTGTGACAGAGAATTTCTTTCTCCTGATGAAAATAATTCCCAAACTAATTTTGAATGATAACTCATTCTGTTTTTGACCATGGATTTCAAAAACCTCCTTTTTGAAGAACAATTTCAGGCTTTACACAAAAGCCCAACATATGCCAACTTGTTTTTGTTTTTTTCCAAATGGGTTGCACTATTTGTTATTTCAGAACTGGAGGTTAACTTAACACTTTAACTTTTGGTTGTAGAATTTTCATGATTTTATTGTATATATATTTTTTTTAACTGATAGCAAAGTTCATATTTTTGGAATATGAAACCAAATATCAACTTTTTGAAAAATGGAGGGGGAGGGGAAAAACCTGGGATCCTAATTTATGAAGAGATAATTACTTTACCCCTTCCCGATCCTACCACCCAATGAATTTGTTCAGCTAAATAACTTATAACTTTTTAAAAAAATAAATGACGTACTTATGATATAACATATTGATGTTATAGTGGTTTATTTTCATTTAATTCAGATCCTTTTGTTTGAAAAAACAAAAAAAACCTGTCTGTGGGTGAAGGAGAAATGGAGGTCTATTCATGTATTGGAACCCCATGTGTTCCCTTCCCTCTCCCTTTTCAAAAAAAAAAAAAAAAATGTTATTTTGGTTTCATATTCTATAAATATGAGCACTATTTACTATGAATGATGAGGGTATCACCAAGATCTATTATAAATTAGTGGACTCCAGTTCTGTGATAAAAAATAAACTTTGCCAATGATGCATTTGAGCATTGCCAGTAAAACTTTGGATGTGATTTTTTTAATTTGTTCAAAAATAGCAAGAACCACTGTTCAAAATTTTGGTTGTAACTCGTACTCTTAGGGAGAAATTCGCTGTCCTGTGCTTCATGAAACACCATTTATATGGACTGAAGGAGCAAAATAGCTGCGGTAACAATGAGGTTCAGGCTGAGCTTCTTATCGCCATCAATTACATAATGTCTCGGTTATAGTATTTTTATTACTTCATCACCTGCCAGAGATTATTTTATTTCTTGCATTAATAAAAAATATACCTTTATTAAAAACAGATTTGTGTAATCATAGTGGCTTTGTTCCGTAGATTTTATGCCTTTTTATATAACTTTTTATGACAATTAATGATAGTAGTTCACTGGAACATATGATTCCACTTCTCTAATGAACTTTATTAAGTGATTATGTCATGAATATTTGGAGTAATGTATATTATTGGATTGTAATCTTCAATTTATTAATTATGACATCATAAATACACATTATTGTCCCAAGATCATTGTGTAGTTGACACTAATATTGTAGAACTTCCAATAAACGAGCACCTGTGGTGATATTTTTTTCACTTAACAGTAGTATTTTATAGTAGAATATTTTGTTTAAAAACTTCTTTTTTTGAGTATGATGGACTATCTGGCAAAATAACATTGCATTAAACATCATTTCCTAAAAATACTTGGGTTAAAAGGGTCAAACATTAACCCTATTTTGGTCCTCAAACAGCTTAAAATCCATTTGTCCAAAAACTTGTCTTGTCTGGTATCAAGTAACCAACCATCTCTGCACCGGAATAGATAACATTAATTAATTGACCTCTGTATAAACAATTTATATTACTTTACCTTACTTTTTTCAATGTACGATGAATTAATTTAATTTTTTTTTTGTGACAAAATTTTTTTTATCACTTCCCCTTATTGCATTTTAATGACCACATGATTACCATTACCACAACTAAAGATGTTCTGGAATATATTTTCAAAATTTCAAATTGATGGGATCATTTTTACAACTATTATTATAGTATATAAGGTATTGAGCTACACATGACATAATGGCCAATGGTTAAATTTAAGGATTAATCATAAAAACAAAGAAAACAACATTGATAAGTTAATGCTTATCGGCTTTAGAATTCAAAAACAAAGGGAAAAAAGGTACAGAGAAACAACAGGCTTGAAAGTTAGAACTAGACTGTTTATTTCGAGTCTATAACACACATTCGGGATGTTTACATCCCGACGTTCGGGGATTAAGGTTGAGTACTGATGCTGCCCGGAGCTTAGCTCCCCACTGCCAGTTTATGCACACCTCCTCGTAAACTATGAAGTCTAAGTCTAAATTGAGGACGACTTAGGCGATATTACGATCACTCTCCTAATCGTACTAGGGAGCAAAGGCCAGCCCAAACAGTACACAACCTGTAATCCCTTACATTTGGTCGTATTTCTAAGACACTTATAGTCCAAATAAAACGCTGCCTCCAACACTGCAGCCACTAAAAAAACAAACAAAAAAAAAATTACATGGCTCATTACTCACAGAAAACAATGGCATCTTACACGCTACGCAAAATCGATAATTCTACACAGCCTGTGTACATTCTAAAAAAACAACAAAAGGAATTACAAAAAAAAATACTTCTACAAATGGTACAAAGTGTACGTATGTATACCATACCAAATTTGGCTACGTGCAGAAGCGAGGACACTCCAACTCACTCATGGCCTGCACCCTCCCCCCCTGGTGGGAGTTTAAACTGTTCGACGTGGACAGTCCTCCGTTTTGTCGGAGGTCTTGTACTCTCGATGATGACGATGTTATGCTCCCTGATCCCCACCACCTTGAATGGACCCTCGTATCTGACCGACTCTTTGCTCCGATTAGAGCCAATTTTACGATATACAATCGTCCCAATTTTAAGGTCCCCCATTCGACCCCGGACTTTTACCCGAGCAACTCTCTTGACCTTCTCCCTCACGATTCTGTCACGAACTTTGCCCCTAAGTTTTCCAAGTTCTAAGTGAGCACTTAACATTTGCTCCACCATTCCCTCGTCCGCCACCGTCTCTGTCCCGTTCCGGCGTCTCGCGCGCAGTCCGAAGAGGATCTCGAACGGCGTAAACCCCGTGGTGGAGTGGATGGAATGATTGTATGCCACCACTGCCTTCGGCATCGCCTCGTTCGCCTGCAGACCCTTTTCTACCTGATACACCCGCAGGTGGTCACTCAAGGTACTGTGCAACCTTTCGATGCCTCCGCGACTCTTAGGATGTCCTGGGGTGTTGAGATGCCACACGATATCAAGATTTTTCATCTCCGTCCAAACGTTTGCATTATCAAACTCCCTACCCCCATCCAACGAGATTCGGGCCGGTACCCCATAAAACTGGAACCACGTTCGTAATGCCTGTAAGACGGCGTTGGATGATTTGTCTTGTACGGCGTACGCCATAGCTACCTTACTGAAAGTATCTATTGTCGTAACCCACTTATATCCCTTCCAAGTGAACGTGTCAATCTGTAGTTCACTCAGTGGCATCTCTGCTGTGGGTGTTTCCTCCTGTGTCTGTCATATTTAGTCTTAAGACATATTATTCTAATATTTGCTATTTATTAATAATATTCTAATTATATATTCTTTCATATAATTTAAAAAACTTTATATTTATAACTTATACGTTATATCAGGGTTCTGTTAATAAATTATTAAGAAACTTCTGGCAAAAGGAATATTGGTTTTATTTAAACACATTGAATATATAAAATTGATATACAAAAATAAACTACGTACGTAATAAAGAATACTATTAAAACTTACATTAAAAATGGTACCTTGTAATTATTCGTAACTTTATACTAATACAGTGCTTCTTGTGGATAATCTTCGTGTGGTTCGCGGATCAGCATGCTTGTTCTAATCTGCCGCGCGTGGTTCCAGACGTCTTTGTTGTCGCATCTGGTGAAAGTGAAAGTCAGACCTCGTGCACTGCGAGGCCGGTAGCGTGGGTCCTTCTCTGCCTGCCTTCTGATGAACGAATCTCCTTTTTCGAACTCAAGCGGATCTTTATATTACCTACCGCTGCCTTCTTGACTTTCAACTGGTTATTTGATGCCAGTTGTTTTGGATATTTATTACTTTGCTTAAATTAGAAGTTTATATAATAAATGTTTATATTAAATATGATGTTATTTTTATTTCAATTATTAATAATTAATATGACGACAATAAAAACGTTCATACTTTCAAAGACATAAACCACGGATCGTTATTAAATTCTTCAATGCTTGCTTTTTCCGAGATTATTTAAACAAACACCATTAAAAATCGTCATTTTAAAATATCACAACAATATATCGCACGTTCCTATAATATCTTGGATCGTCTTTTTCATATCCCACCAGAAGTACCGCCGCTGTAATGCTTGCAATGTCTCCTGCGCACCGCGGTGGTTCGTCTTCCCTTGATGGTAGGCAAGCGTTACTTCCCGCTGCCGTTCCTCATCACGCAGAGTCTGGACCATAGACAGACAACGAACAAACGATCGATCAATTCCCAGTTGTTCTGTTCTCCATAATTTCTTGATCAGATCCCACACTGTCGCGTTGCAGACAAATAGATGGTAGGTCTTCCCTGGTCTGGATGCATCTATCAATGCCTGGCAAATTTGGTCATCCTTGACACCCGGTTGGGACCAGATTGTCGTAATTCTATTCTTGCCATAGTTTTCATGAGTAGCTCGCATCAGGCCGGACGTTTGCGTCTTCCAAATAATTTGTCGCCGTTTATTGTTAATGATACCCCTCGATCGTCTCCATTTCCACCGGACGTTCTCCGGCAGATTCTTCCGCTTCTTGGTGTTCGCTCCCATCGCTATCGTCCCGCGTACCGCGACTTCCATCTTCCCCGGGCGCCCATTCCTGGATAAATTGTTTGTGATCCCCGGACGTTTCCCCTTCCTCGACTGCATTTACGGTAATTCGGGATAGCCAGTCCGCCACTACATTGTCCTTACCTGGTTTGTATACAATTTCTAGGTTGTATTGGGACAAAAACTCCTTCCAGCGTGTCACCCTGGCGGATGATTCCTTAAGCTTCCCCACCCATTGAAGAGGTCTGTGGTCCTTATGTACTCTGAATCTCCGCCCGAAGACGTATGCACGAAAATGATCAATAGCCCATATGATGCCAAGAAGTTCGCGCTCGAGGGCACTGTACCGCGCCTCCGTGTCGGTCAGTCTTCGACTCGCGTACGCCACTGGTCGTTCCCCCCATCTCCCTCCTGCGACAGCACCGCTCCCAATGCATACTCACTTGCGTCGGTGGTGATAGTAAATAGCTTCTCAAAATCGGGAAACGCCAGGATTGGTTCCTCTTGCAGTCGAGCCATGCATTTTCGAAGGTTTTGCTCCATAATAGGTGTAATCGCTATCCGCGCCCCCTTCGGCAGCAGGTTACTGATGGGTACGAGGTACTCTGCCATGTCTGGCACAAAACGCCGATAGTAATTAAGCGTATCTGAAAATCGCCGAATGCCCTTGATGTCTTTCGGAACCGCTATCTTGCGAATTGCGTCGACTTTTGCAGAATCCGGCTGGACTCCCTTCCTCGAGATGGTATGCCCATGCCCTAAGAAGTTGATCCGATCCTCTCCCAGCGATGATTTTAACATTTCACGCAATCGTCGAAATACCCTCCGGAGATGTTCGATGTGTTCGGATTCTGTTCGGCTGAAGATCAACAGATCGTCCATATAAATCTGGCATACCGCCTCGTCAATCCCCCTCAGGATTTCGTCCATCAATCGCTGGAAAGTAATCAGAGCTTTCTTCAAACCAAATGGCATCCGAGTGAACTCATAGTACCCCCTCTCGAAAGTAAACGCTGTTTTGTGTTGATCGGTAGCGCTCATTTTGATTTGATGGTACCCTGCTTTCAAATCCAAGGTGCTAAAGATTGTGGCTCCATTCAGTCTGTCGAGAATGTCCTCAAAACGGGGAATCGGATACTTCTCATCCGTTGTGTTTTCATTTAATTTTCTAAAATCGACGACGATTCTATATCTCTCCCCCTCCTCTCCCGGTTTACTCTTCGTTCGTACTGCCCACAGAGGACTATTATGCGGTGATGTGCTATCCACGATTATACCCTGTCGTCTTAAGCTGTTGATTTCTGTCCGGATATGATGGCGGATATCGTCTCTCCTTCACGTACGTTATTCGGTCAGATTTTAATGGGATTTCATGTACTGTCTTCCCCGTTGCCCCAAGCATATCACCCTCCATGTAAAAAATATCTCCGAACTCCCTACGTAAGCTTTCCCTCCAGTCCACAACTTTCTTGACTGCCCCTATCCGCGCACTCCCACCTCTTACGGTCCCCTGACATTGATAAGTTACCCCTCCCAACTTGATCCGCCACTTCTTTCCCTTATTCTCTACAAGCGCGCCTACCCGTCCCAATAAGTCACACCCCACTATTATTTCATACTTGCGCGGCATATACTCCACAATATGTACGTTAATATCGCCCTTTTTTTTCGCCCATTTCTCTAAATTCACGACCGCCTCTCCCGCCACTTTACAGGGCCCGCCCAGGGTAATTAACTTGCACTTACATACCTTGACCTGGAGTGCCCTCTCTCTGACATACAGCCGCTCCAACGCACCGCGTGACATTATGGTATTGGTGCTTCCTGTATCCACCAAGCACCTCTCTTCCCCCTCAACTCTGATTATTGGCAACTCGCACAGTATCCCTCTCACTGTATTACACTTTAGGGTGCGGTCGCCACTCTGCTGCTACCCTCCTCAGGCTGCCACACGCCGCTCCCATATTCTCGAAGTAGTCTTCTTTCGCTCATGCTCTCGGCTCCTATTGCGAGCCGGCTCTTCTTCCAGTTTCAACGTTCCTGACGTCCCTGAAGATTCCTCAGCTGAAGATCCATTACCCCTGGGTGATATATTCCTTCTTTCCCGCATCGTTTGCGTACTTCCATGGGTTCTGCCCTATGAACATCTCTCCTCCGATACACGTAAGGGCAATGCCTAGCAATATGCCCCTCCTCACTGCACTCGAAACATTTTGTGCGAGGGCACTGTGCCACTAAATGACTCGTCTTCCCGCACCCATGGCATTTTCTCTCTTCTCTGCGGGGTCCATACCTGGGTCTCGCCGCCCTGAACCTCCTTTCGCCTGCCGCTCCCCTGTCCCTACTGGTCGTTGGTGTTTCGACTTTTTTCCAATTTGATTTAGGGACCCTGGTTCTCCTGTACACTATCCGGCTCCATTCTCCCTCATCCTCCTGTATCCTCGATTCCTCCTCCCTGGCGCTGGTGTCAATCATGACTTGGGCAAATTCGAGGAATGAGCGCTCATTAGGGAATACCTCTTTTCTCCCTGTTTTCTTCGCCAACTGTACCTTTAGTATAGTAGCCAGAAATCCCATTCTGCTCTCTACCTCTTCGATGCTCATTGTCTCTCTCATTTTCTCCGTTATTTGATTATAACGGGTTAGAAGACCTGCGGCATATTGGCCGCTACTCTGCCTTGATGATTTTGTCTCCCGGAACATCTGGAAAATATCTTCTTCGGGTGTCCATCGCCCTCCTCCATATGCTTTCTTTAGCCGCATCTTTACCGTTTCCCACGACGTCTCCTCATCCGCTTGGATCTGGTTGAGAATCCTTCTCTTGACCCGACATATCAGGGCCGCTCTTAGTGACTCTGCATCCCTGGGGTCCAGAAGATTTTCCTCCGATTTTGCTAGGATTAAGGCAGTGAGGCGATATCCTCCCTTCAGAAAGTGGTTGAGTTCTCCTAATTCGCCAGTGAACCATTCCAGCTCTGAAATTGCATTTCTCAGATCTTGAGTGTTCATCGCTTTCACTCTCATCAACACAAGAGTGGTAGCATGAGCTTCTGGCAAAACGCCCACCCTGCTCGTTGCTACATGTTCTGAGCCATCCGCTACGTTCAGAACAGGTGGTCGTAACAGGCCTCCTTCCGCCATTCTTTCTTCAATTTTTTATTTAACACGGCAAAAAGGAGAAGAAAAAATAAATCGAACAGACGTTGCTTACTTTTCTTCCCACTCCACGAGTCCCAGGTTTCGGCACCAGTTAATACTTATCGGCTTTAGAATTCAAAAACAAAGGGAAAAAAGGTACAGAGAAACAACACGCTTGAAAGTTAGAACTAGAATGTTTATTTCGAGTCTATAACCCTGTATATTTACATTCGGGATGTTTACATCCCGACATTCGGGGATTAAGGTTGAGTACTGATGCTGCCCGGAGCTTAACTATACCTGTACATAGATAATGGAAGTATCAGTATGTGGAAGATTATTTAATTTTGTATCAAATATTGTCATTTTATTTTTTTTACCACCTTGTTCACTGAAAATTGCTTTTAAAAAAATGTAAATAGTAAAATATTGATGAAGACATTTTAATTATTGACAATGAGTTGATTGTTTTTACTTATAAAAATACTCCATTTGGTTTAGCCATGTGTATAACAAGACTCAATATAATATATCACAAATTGGTATTGGTTCTTATTGCATTGTGTCAAATATTATTTAATAACTGAAAAACGTTACCTATGGATTCACAATGCTCTAAACATTACTAATTTTTTCATCACTTTTAGGGGATTTAATAAGTGAAAGCATAGGATCTAGCGATTTAATGTTATTTTCAGTCATAAAAAGTTATATAAGCAACATATAAGATATGGTACAATGTCACTCTTGTAAGTGCTAGTTATTATCACAAGACAGCTAATCTATTAATCTATTTTTAAAAATAAAATATTTTCTATCATTTAAGAAATAAGAATAATCAACACACAAAAACATTTTTCTCTACTCCTGATATTACATAGCTATGGGATGTTAACTCATAAACGTATCTTTAGGAGGTCAGGATAATCGTCTAAGCCTCAACATGGCTGTAACCTTTTTGCCTTTTCAGACTGTTTCCATCTCAGATATGATATATATATATATATATATATATACACACATACATATTATATATAATAAGTCAGTTATAACATTATTAATATAACTATTTTCTAAAAACATATAGCTTTTTGTCAAACATTGCTTTTATTCTTCTTGAAGTGGCATTATAATGTATGTATATGTGAGCTGTAGTTAAAATTGATGTTCTCACATTTTAACCTGGTGGTGGTAGGCATGAGCTCTCCTTTTCTACATCTTCTTTGTCAACAAACAATTTAAATAATTTTTTTTACTCTATACTAGTTTTGGTATCTTAATTTTAGCTGTCCAGAAGATAAACTTTTCTTCATTCCTGTAGGTTTTGCCCCTCTTGTGAACACTATGTCGATATGATTATATATTATAGTTGTATCTAACTTGTAATATCATATAATGGACAGTTGGTGACCTTTTTATGGTGTTACTAATGTTTTACAAACCATTGAAGTTATTGCAAATGCATTGATTACATGACCAAAATTTACTGAGGTTT
The DNA here is from genome assembly GCA_930367205.1 of Acanthosoma haemorrhoidale. Taxonomy (NCBI): domain Eukaryota; kingdom Metazoa; phylum Arthropoda; class Insecta; order Hemiptera; family Acanthosomatidae; genus Acanthosoma; species Acanthosoma haemorrhoidale. The sequence goes on from OV884009.1 coordinate 94,602,579, forward strand.
ATTGACAACTTCTTTTAGTATCTTAAAATAAGATAAAATATTTCCACAAGTTCGCTTTTTCAGTACTATGATATTGTCAGTTGTTAATTAGTTAATTAAGTGTTAGTTTCAAAATTTAATTATTTACTAAACCATGCTGTTACCAAGTACTCTTTTTTTTCCACAGAAATTTATAAATTTAAATTGGTTTCTTAAGTATCTATTTATATATATAACTTTTATTTTTAAACATTTATTTCTCCATAACTGTTTAGAAATAACTTATAAATAAACTTATAATAATCCACTCAGTCATTATTACTATTTTTAGCACGTAAACTTTCAATTGTTCTGCTCTTATTTATAATTTTATTTTATTATATTGTAGAAATATTTTAACTTAATTAAATATTAATAAAGTAAATTTGTTTGATATTTTCTGTCTTATCAGTTAACATCTATTATTACATTTCAAATCTCAAAGCTTTCCTTTCTTTTATATCCATTTTTTTTTTTATTGATTTAACTACTCCCCCCCTTTTCTTTGTTCTTCTCACTTTCTATTCCTCTCCTTCATCCTTGCATTATTTTATTTCTCTCTCTCCACCCTCTCCTCAACCCCCTCCCTTCACTGCTCTCTTTTAATAGAAATAATTTTTATTTGCTTATTATTATTAACCGAGATATTATTATAAATAAAGAGCTGAAACACTATTCTGAATTACAGATCATTTTATTTTTTATTGGCTTAAAATTATATTTCAATTTTTAAGAACTAATTTAAGATGCGAAATAATTCGGCCAATGTTTCATGGGTGGTACAAGCAAATAGTATTCATGTCACCTAACTTCTATGAACTTTTGTTTTTATGTTAAACATACACAATTATTATTGGTTGCATTTATATTTATAATTAATAATTATTTTTGTTTATATTTATAATGTAGACATGTAAATAAGACAGCAAAATGACAAGTTGCACTCCTTGAATTTTACAATCTTGTAATTTTTTTTTTTTTTGAGGGTAGATTAAAGTAATAGGAAATCTTTATATATAAGTTGTGGTTAGAAATAAATTCAGTTTAAAAAAAATTACACTTTTCTTTCTTCTTGGTTTGAACTGATTAAACAAATAAAAAGTTATTTTATGTAGAGCCATAGTTGCTATGAATATGGCAATTAACACTATTACAGTTACTAGTTTTATAACTCTTAATTCAGCTGGCAGAAGCCCCCAAGGCTTCATATCTGCTGGAAACAACTGTTTGATGCTCATACATGTAGCATCACTTCATACTGTTTTTTATCTTATTGCTTTTGAGGAGCTAATAAAACTCCCAAATAGCTAGTTGGAAAAAAACTTTTGAATTAAAGAGAACGGACATGCATGCTTATAATAAACTGCTGCAATAAGAAATGTTTCTTAACATATCAAGGTGCCCTTAAATAGTAATTAGATACCTTTTTTTAAAGTTAATATAATCTTTTTGTTCCAACAAAAATAATATATTATTATGGTTCCATCTTAGGGTTTACTGATTTTAAATTCACCCTTGCTGTAGCAATGCCTTTTTTATTTTAACTAATCTTAAAACTGTGGTACAAAGTTAGATAATGCAACTTTTAGAATTAATTTGAATATATCTTGTTTGAAAAATTGTGTTATTTTTTATTCAAATCTTTTTATTATCCAGTCTATAATTTTATGATTAACGCTTGAAAAATTATATTTAAAATATATAACAATTAATTTAATAAACATCATAACTCGAAACTCGCTAAGTCAATAGCTCAAAGTCTGCTTTGTTTTTTTATTGTACTTGTAGACTAAATTGAACTCATTTCTGGAACATAATAACTTGAACTGGTCTTATAATAAAAGTCTTAGCCCTGAGCTTTTTAGTCTTCTGTTACAAGAACTTGTATATTGAAGAACTATTGCTCTGACATATTTTCTAGAATATTAATAATTGCTGGGCTCTGTGTTTTTTTATCCAAACAATCTAATCAATCAGTGGATTTTAGATCAGATGGAGACCGGTGAGACAAAAATTTGGATAGAACATGAATAGACAAATAGAACTACTTCAACTTTGACTTGTCAAGTTTGAGTGTAATTTTATAAACCATAATTTAGTATTAAAATTATCAAATATTTGACCACTTTGACGGTATGAAATTATAGTTAGTTGTATAAATTCTAGTGGTACATATTTATATTTACTTAAAGGATTGATTGAGAAGGCCCCCATCCCAGAGCAATGAAGGCACATTAGGATTGTTTTGTTCCTTTAAAGGCCTTTGGTCAGGCTTTGGATAATGTCATTAAAAAAATGGTAATTAGCTGCAGTTACAATATAAAAAGTGATTAATCATGCTCTACAAGCAAGATCTCCTTTCCTTACATAGTATCTGGCCTGATTCCACAAGTTTGTCAAGTTCTAGTAACAACTGGGTGGTACAAGAAGAAAACAAAGAGGGCCAAGGTTTGGGTGCCATTACTTAAGGTACTTTCTTGTAAGATTTAGAGGCAACCTGAACAGAGAAAAGCTGATTATGACGCTGAGCTCCTACTTTCTCATTTATAAGGCCTTACAGTTGCATGTTGTCAGCATGTGAATCTTACATCAGTTAATAGAGTGCAGAGATGGACTATGCACACTATTATCTGTAGCTCACCAGGTCGCCTGACCTATCATCTATTGGAAAATAATTGGATAACATAATAAGAAAATTAATGGGTTATAGGCACTTAAACTAATTTACAGGAAATATCAGGTGGGATAAGTGTAGAATACAAGACCACCTAGAAATACTCAGAAGGTCATTTGACAGAATGACAAGTTGGTTAGCATATATGTAGCCATGAGGAGACAGAGTGGATCCTATACAAACTGATAATAAATACATCTAGAGTTCAATATATAACCCATGTATTATAAAAGTATCTAATATTTTATGATCACTTTTTTAGCTCGTTAATAAAAGCTTCTCTTGAAACTTTCGATTGTTGGTGGAAATGTCTTCTTTCTCAGTGTTCTGTTTTTCTTATTTTAAACAGTAGTGTTTTTTTTATCTTTGATTGGAAAAATGTTCTATTTCCTTTCTTCATTCAGTTTTTTGATGATAGTAACATTATTCTCAAACTGAACCAATCATTTATTATACTTTCCGCATAAGCAAGATGCTTTTTCATTCCTTTTTCACCTATTGTCTATGAAAGCCTTGAACTTGACATTTTTTTCTTAACTTTGTTACTGATGGCAGTTGTTAATGCTGGATAAGCAAATTGTAATTTTAAAAATAAATCAATTAAAAATCTGTTCACTTAAATAAAACAGTTTACAATGATTTTTGTTATTATGTTCATATTTTTGGGGTCATAGTTATGTAATTTGGAATATTTAAATCGTGTATATATTACTTTTATATTAAAAATATGTTGAAATCAATACATGATGTTCTCTTCTTTTTTCTAATATTCTCACCATTTTTGATCTTTTGCTTTCTCTACTTTTCAAAGGGCGAAATGTGACCAATTTTTAATTTTAAGCAAGCATTAAAAGGGTGGAACAATATAAAAATTTATCAACACGGATGTGCTTCAAAAACAAGTGAATAATTAAAATAACCACCCTTCAAAACCAATCATCCATCCCCTAATTGGAAGAATCAGTAATAACTATGAACATCTCATTGCACATATGCAATCAGGAAACTAAGTGAAGAGTCAAAATCGGCACCCTTTAAATCCAATAAATTGATCCTAAGATTGAAAAGACCAGTAGTAGCTCAAAATATCTCATTGCTCACACTCAATCAAAAGTTAATCTTATTTTATCTATTATTTGTCCAATAACAGTTGATTTAAAATAACAAATAATGCAATGAGTTCAAAAAACAAATACTCATTTTCATTCATTATTATTAAATAACATATACAGCTTATTTGTTATTTAAGATGATATTTTCCCAATACTGGCTTATAATCTATGAAAACATTTTAAACCTTACAGTTTATTTCTATATTAATCTAGAATACTGTTTTGGCTGTAATTTTTACTAGAATGAAGTTATGAATTTAGCGATGTTAAACTAATATTAAAATTCTCTTATAGTCAAAGCAAAAATATCCCCCCTCAAACCCGGGATCTTCCTGATCTACCAACTAAGCTATCACTGTACGGCCAGGAAATAATCTAAATTTATCTTAGTTTTTATTAGAAAGTTAATTTAAAAGAAAATGATTACTATGCAATGTTCACAAAAATCAAAGTTACAAAATAAAATTGTTTTTGTCAAGTGAATAGTACAAGATGGGTACAGTCATGCCCTCCTTAGCACAAGGTCTTCCTCAGCAATTGGCTTAACATCAAAGTTGCGTTTATGGAGTATCTTATTTATTACCTATGGAACCATATTAATCATCATGATTTCATAGCATCTTTGATTTTTCCTTATATATTTATGATTATTACTATTGTTATTATTCTTGATAGATCAATTTGTGCCACAATACTTCTTTAATAAGATCCAATGCCTAATGATAAAAAATGGAATGAAATCCAAAACAGAGGTGGGCCCATAGTTTATTATACCTAATAACAGAAACGTTTTTGACAGTTCAAACTATCATCTTCAGGTGCTCCTTGCTCCTGTTACCTCCACGGCTGCCAATGCATACATTAGTTGGAGTTAGGGAGCCATGGAAGTAACAACCGTAATGAGTACATGAAGGTAATGGTTGTCAAATTATATGATTCAGGCAAGGGAAAAATATAAGAAACTAGCGGCGCACAGCCAGCACATTACACACTCATTACTAGGGAACAACTTTATTTTTTACACTGTTATATAAACTCCCGCCTAACCATGGGTGCCTACATCAACCAAAGAGATACAATATTTCAACACCCCTTCTCAAATTTTTTTTTTTTTTTTTTTTTTTTAAAGCAAAAAGAATTTAAAAAAAAATATACAAAAAACAAAATTGCCACAAAAGCATAATCTAAAAAACAGTTAAGTACATAAGTTCATTACAAAACTCTTAAAAATTCAAACCTTTGAGCCACTAAACCTTTTGTTAAAATATCTGCTATGTTATTTTCTGACTGTACATATTCAATTTTAATTTTATTATTTGCAATTAAATCCTTTATAAAATTTACTTTTATGTCAATATGCTTTGATCTTTTTGAATTTTCATAATTACTTAACATAAATATGGCACTTTTGTTATCCACCTTTATTAAGGGCACTTTATCACTAGCACTCACTGACACACTTCTTGCTAAGTTGTGGAGATGTATGACCTCTGCCGCTGTCTGTGCTGCTGCTACATACTCCGCCTCGGCTGTAGAGAGTGCGACGCTCTGCTGCTTTACAGACTTCCATGAAATAAGATTCCCACCGAAGTAGACAGCAGTGCCACTGGTGCTTTTTCGGTCTCGACGATCGCCTGCCCAGTCTGCATCAGAGTATGCTATGATGTCCAATGATGGATTCTTCTTAAATACAAGTTTAAAGTCTTTAGTTTGGTTTAAATATCTCAATATACGTTTGGCTGATTTCCATAAACTGGGATTTGGTCTATCTAAAAATTGACTCAAATATGAGGTAGCAAACATAATGTCTGGTCTACTTATCATACAAAGGTACATTAAACCTCCAATCAATTGACGGTAGGGAACATGTATCACTTTTCCGTCTCCTTGTGGTAAACCGTCACTAGCTAAAGGAGTGGAAACACCTTTGCAGTCAGACATATTGAATCTGTCTAGCAATGCACTAATCATGGTTTTTTGTGAAATCTTGATTTCTTCTTTGTTCCTTGAAATGTTGGCACCAAGGTAACAGTTAATTTCTCCTAAATCCTTAGCATTAAATTCACCTTTCAACAATGAAGTAAAATTACTTAGCTCTTCTTTCTTTCCAACAAGTAGTATATCGTCTACAAACAGTACTAGCCATAGATTTCTTCCAGAATAGAGACAAACATCACAACTTGATCTAATAAGTCCATTTTTTTGTTACAAATTCGTGAAATTTCCGGTTCCAGCTTCTTGGTGCTTCTTTAAGTCCATATAATGCTTTCCTTAGTTTTAACACTGGGCTTTCACTATCTACCCCTTCTGGAGTCTTGATGTATATATCTTGTTCTAGCTCACCGTTTAAAAATGCAGTTGGAATATCCAGCTGTCTAGTCAAATAATTTTTGTTTAATGCAAAAGACAACATCATTCGTACGGTAGACATTTTTGCAACAGGGGAATATACATCGTAAGTACATTCTTCTTGAAAGCCACGAGCCACTAATCTGGCTTTTTTAAGACCATTCTGTTTAGTCGTGAAGACCCATTTAGTATCGATGGGCTTAACACCCTCAGGAAGTTTAGCTGGCTCCCAAGTTTCAAACTTTTCAAGTGCTTCTAGTTCGGTTTCAATAGCTCTATTCCAGCCTTCACCAGATTTTACAGCTTCAGAATATGAAGATGGATCACCAGCTAATAAACAATATGCACTATACAATTCATAATCATCAAACCTTTTTGGAAGTTGCGTCTCTCTTCTTATCTTCTCTCGAGCTTCTTTCTCTTCATCATCTTCAAATCCATGAAACGACTCCTCATCACTGTTTTCATCTTGCATTGCCTGTTCTTTTTCTTCAGGTTCACTATTCTCTTCCGTGATGACTCTTATTGGTGTTTTGTCGGTTGTTTTCCAATCACTGTATTTTATATTATTTTCATCGAATGTGACGTCTCTGGATATCTGTATGGTATTAGCTTCAGGGTCCCAAAGGCGATAGCCATTTGAGGCGTAGCCTATAAAAATAGTTGGTTTAGCACGAGGTTCTAATTTCCTTTTCTTAGGCAACTGTAAAGCCCAGGCTTTGGCTCCAAAAACTCTTAATTTTTCTAAGTCCAGTTTTCCGTGATAAATATTGGCGGGTATTCCTCCTTTCAAAGCCACTGTTGGGGACCGATTAAGCTGAAAGGCAGCTGTTCTAATTGCCTCGCCCCAAAGAATCTTGGGCAACCCTGTATCGATGAACATAGTTCTCACTTTGTTAAGCAACATTCCATTCATTCTCTCAGTTCTGCCATTAATTTGAGGAGAATATGGAGCTGTGTATTCGATACGTATTCCTTTATCTTGACAAAACTTCTGAATGATTTTATTAGAGAACTCGCCTCCGTTATCACAACGTATACGGCAAACAGGCCTGAACTTGGTTTCTGATTCCTTGATATAATTTATTAAATTGTAGGTAGCTTCATCCTTGCTTTTTAGTAAATACACCACACAAAAGTGAGAAAAGTCATCAAGAACAACTTGGAAATATTTTTCTCCATTGATTGTAGTAGGAGTCACTGGTCCACTTATATCGGTGTGGATGAATTCCCCAATCCGACTTGATTTTCGTTCAACGGAAGGATTAAAAGGAAGCCTAACAGCCTTGCCCTGTCTACATGAATCACAAACGTCTTTAGAATAAGACAATCCCATTTCTTGGAGTCCTTTTCGCCCCAAATGCCCCAATCTTCTGTGCCATAAATTCAAATCGTTCGTGATGTTACACTTTTCAACATTAATAAACAGGTTTAGTATATAAAGCTTTCCACATAATTGGCCCTCTATAATGTTATTGTTATTATGAACAATCATTGTCTTATCATTTCTGAAAATTACCTCCTTTCCAGATTCCACTATTTTCTTCACTGATAATAAATTTAATGTCAGATTTGGTACAACAAACGCCTCCAGTCGAATTTTTACTTGATTATTTGTAACGTGTAAAATACCTTTTTCCTTGGCTAAAAGTGATTCTCCGTTGGCCACATTTATTCTGATGGGTGGTTTCAATTCCACTATGCCCGACATATATTGTCTCATCTCTGCGCGAACAAGGTGATCAGTGCATCCGGAGTCCAAAACAAATCGCACTTGTAGGTCACTTAAATTTCTACCCGAAAACACAGCATTTTTTACACTATTTTCAACGGCAACGAAAACAATTTCCTTTTCCTCGGTTTCACAACAATAACCTCTCCTTGGTTGGTTGTTGTTATCGAAAGGCCGTTGTCGATTGTTGTTATCGTTCGATGATCGATTTTCCCGATTACCAACTTTATTGTAATTAGCATTATTTTGTTTAGAACTGCTTTTGAATTTGAGTTTTGGACATTTCGCCACTAAGTGTCTGGTGTCACCGCATTCGAAACATTTCCTGACGGAATGTCCACTTTTAGGGCGTGATATGAATGATGCTTCGTTGATAACGGTGCCTTGCATATTCATTTTGAGTTCTGCATCTAAAAGCCTTGATTTTACAAAGTCCACAGTGAGCTCCGTATCCATTGCTTCCAACACTGTCACAATATGTTCATATTTATCGGGAAGAGTTAATAATAAGTGACAGACCTGATCGTCTTCTGCCATCTTGGATCCCATAGATTCAAGATCTCTGACTAGAACATCAAATTTATTAAAATGGTCTTGCAGACTCGTAGTGCACTTTAATGTTAACAATTTCTTCCGAACTAAGAGTTTAGATATCGTACTCTTCCGTTCAAACACATTACTAAGCGATTTCATCATTCCCTTGGCTGATTCCGCGCCTCGAATGTAGTCTATATGACGATCAGTAACACAATTAATAATTACATTCATTGCCTTTTTATCCATAGACTTCTTCTCGTTGGTGTCCGGCTTCCAATCATCTTCAATCGTTTCTTTGAACCCTTTCTCATCCAGTAAGGTGGTGACACGGAACTTCCAGTTTTTAAAATTTGTATCTGTTAGTTGGGGAAAGATCGTTACGTTGTTGTTGGCGGCCATAGTTCTCGAACGGATACGACGGATTTTTCAGTCTCAATCACACGATTCACGACCCCGGTACTTTCCACGATTATAACAAGGCACTACGTACTTCTGGGCCCATAACCTGTCAAATTATATGATTCAGGCAAGGGAAAAATATAAGAAACTAGCGGCGCACAGCCAGCACATTACACACTCATTACTAGGGAACAACTTTATTTTTTACACTGTTATATAAACTCCCGCCTAACCATGGGTGCCTACATCAACCAAAGAGATACAATATTTCAACAATGGTTTGAACCATTGAAAACTTTTTTATATTTCTAAGGCCTAATAAACTATGTGCAGACTAAAATCTGTTTCAGTCTTTCCGAAGCCATATTCTTCTGTACTGGAACAATGAATGTAATCCAAAATAGATGAACAATGTTCCAACAGCTTCAGAAATTGGTATGTTGTTCATCAATTATCCCTCTTAGGTAAATGATTGATAAATTGCAACCAACAAAACAGAAACCTAATAGTTGGGTATCTTAACTGAACACTTAGTTGGTTTAATCCTTAATGCTAACTAAGGATCAAAATTGACATATGTTTCTTCAGAAGAGAGAAACTCCTATCACTTTTTATTGAGAATGTAAAGCATTTAGCAGGTCACGGTTCTATACCATAGGCTGTAGCAAGAAGAAACCCACAATAAATCTACACTCCATTAAATGGAAATCAATCCAGGGTCCCCCTTTATCTATATATCTATGTTAAGTTGGCAGTTGTTGCGTTCTTGTTCCTTGGAGAGATAACACATTCAGATAATAGGAATGGAAATACTACTTCAGGTTACAAAACTAAGACTATGTAGGTAAGATTTCAATAGAACTTCCACTTGGAATCAAGGGATCTCTTGCTCTTGGTATAACACTGCTACTTATGTTGATTATAGAAAGATTTTTCGTTTCACATACTTTTTATTAGTTTAAATATCCTTTATGTTATAAATAATTTGTTGTGTTGGTCATGAATTTGTGTCTGGGAGTCTTGCCTAGGAGGGTATGACTGTACTACTAATCATAAGTAAATTATTACTGTTTATAAAATTCGAACACACTGAATGAAACTGATCTAATTATGCAAATTATTAAAAATGACAGTAGATGCGGCCACATATGAAATTAGTTATCCCTTGCCTAGACAGTCGATGCTGCCACACATGGCATTAGTTATCCCTTATCAGGTAGAAATGTAAGCTTTCCCTGGTGTAACAATGTTACAAACGGTGCCTAATTATGGACACATAGTTTGGTAAAAATATACAGCTATATTAGGTCTGTAAAGAAAATAATTTCTCCCTAGAATTCACAAAATTGTTGTCCACTATTATGGGTCAGCCTGCTTTAGCTTGAGCCTTCGGCGTGACAGTCGAATCTACCATCAAATATCTTAAGCTAAACAATTTCTCAAGTTGTATGTTTCCTGATGCAAATTTCCTATTCATTGATCAAATTGAATGATGAAAAGGTTCCCATTCATTATATTAACGAACAATTGTCGAATACATTTTCTGTAGTCCATGACTAAAATGGGTGGGTACTCCTTATCTGGCTGCCACTCTTACGTTATAGTGTTATATTTCACTTCTTAATATTAAAAAAAATAACTGAGCATTAGATGTCTGTTAATGTAGTAGGCAATTTCAGTCCCTATTCTACTGGAGACAAACCGTAGATTTTTTTTTTTTTAATTAACAAAATATTTTTAAAAATTAAAAAAAAAAATCTGTACCTGTTTATGTAGTTTGTGCTAAAAGTGTGTTTATTGGAGTGGATTCCAGCCACAGTGCTTCAAATGCTGATTCATTTTTTTTATGCAAGTCGAGGTTAAATTCTAAATATTAAAGCAAATTCCAGCTCTGTTGGCAAAATTGTTGATAACTTTTTAATGTAGTCTGTGGTTAAAACGCTTTCAGGCCACACTATTTCAACTGATATCAAGTGAAATATGAGATTATTGTAACATTAATTGGCCTGGCAGTTTTCATTAATTAAAGACTGTCCAAAAATGTCATCAGTAGTTGGATTTTAGAATCCTCTTTATGTACAAATTTTCACCGTGGACTACAAAAGTAGGCACCATGGAACTTTACATCTCACGAGGTGTTTTTTTTAATCATGCAACATTAAAACATATATAATCAAACAAATTTTGTGGGTGATCAGTCGGCTACACAATCAAGCTGACTCTTCAGTTAAAGACTGTCCCATAGGTACATAGTCCCATAGGTCAGGTAGTCACAGGTACATTTCATTGGTGAAGGAATGTGGGTCAGAGGTACAACAGATTTCTTAGCCCTCTCTGATAATTGTCATCCTTTCTCATGTGGTTCTAATTTAGCCAAAAACGTGAGTAATGTCTCAATTAATTAAAATAGAAACAATGAAGGAATGCTGTTTAATTTTCTCGAAAAAATATATGAAATCAGAATTACAATAAATTTTATAGTTATATTATATATAAAATATAACTATAAAATTTATAGTTATGTTTTATTTTTATATATTTTATAATTGAAAAGTTTTTTTTACTCAAAAATTTTTAAAAATATAGTTATAACCTATTATCATAAAATATAGTTTATTATTATACGTATTGTTTTTTTTATAAAATTATAGCTAACTAGTTAAATTATTGTAATTTAAATAGTACTGGTGTCGTATGTTTGATATAAGTAAATTATTGATATATGGGGATAAAAGAACTAGGTAATTTATATAAATTGTATGTTTTTTATTTTTGAAAAAAATTTGTATCACAATGATGTACTTGCGTATCAGTACATTTTTATTCTATGCTTATGAGGTACCAAAACTTATTTTCAATATTATGCTAGACATTTTAACGTAAATATTGCAGAATGACCTGTTATAAAATTCCCCACATTGTAACTAATTGAGCTTGATTTATTTTTTTATATTTGTCACTTTAACTGTCCATTTCCCAAGTTAAACTATGGAATTAAAACTGCAATAACTGCTGGTGGTGGAATATCTGTTATGCTTTACTTTTCAAAAAGCCTTCTGTTATCTTCTATTTTTTCATTGTAACCTGAACTTTCTAACTTGCACCACTTTATTCCAGAATAACCTCTTTTATGCATGCTATAGATTTTCATCTGTAGAATAATAATACACAACAATGGCATTTGATTGGCCACTAATTTTTGTGTTTACAAAAAAACACAACTTAACATACATGCATGTGTGTATATGTGTATATATCTGTGTGTATTTATATATTTTGGTATATACCTGCACATATATTATATTATTTTATATATATACATACACACACATCTAAATATATTATACATACATATGCATATATTATTTAACTTAATATAAAGTGATTAGTTGATTCTTGTTATGATGATTTGTAGTCATCTTGATTTATAAACTTAAGAATGGATAAAGTCTTCATGAAAACCCGTTCCCAATATGTGGATATGATTATGTTATTCATTTATTTTATGCTTTAAAATACATCAGAGTTATTTTTATTATAGTTTGTATACAGAATTTAATGCTTTTGGTATTGTATTAAGACTATTTGTTCTATAGTGAAGTATTCACATATTGTATTATAATTAAAGATACATGGTGTCTCTGTTTAGGTCAACTAAAATTCAGGATCATTTAGAAGTCAAATTCTAAGCTAAAAGCTGCCTATAAACATAAGGTCAAAAATGACTACCATTTCCCTCCTCAAGTGGTGGTGGTCTACCATTTTTTTCGTTTTTTGTTAATGTTGCAGCAGTTTTTGTCACGAGAAAAAAACAAAAATTGAACAATTTTCCAGTCGGTTAGTTTATTATATTTAAATTATGAGCCCCTAAAATCAGTCCAGCTGATTTGCCAATCAATCCATCCTCCTCCTCCTGTTCCCTATTTATTGTATTGTCATTTTTGTATAAGAAATGTCAAATTCTGGCAGCTGCACAATCTCTTTGTCTCATGTTGATTTCCTGGAGTGCCACTATTTCTATTTTATATTTCTTTATCTCCTTTTCAAGATCTCAGATAGATCCTACATTGAAAAAGACTGGTGACATTTTAAGTTGTTAACCCTAAATTTTAAAACTACCCCTGTCTATTACTCAATTAGTCCTGCTTGTTTCTTGTTGGGCATTTGTAACTTAGTAGGATTTAAGAAGGATGTGTTGTTGGCCCACTACCTGCTTGCTGAAAGCCCTGATCCCCTCAAAGCCTCCTGACCTGTTACCCCATCCTCAGATGGGGAAGGAGGTGTTCATTAACAATTGTTTAGGAACATGTTAAAAAACTGGATTTTTTTAATTATAATATAATTTTTTAAGCAAGTATATTAGCAGTATTTTTTCATTCAACATTTTATGATCTCATCTATAAGATTGATTGTTTGCTTCTCATTGACTGAGACACTGTATAATTCTGACAACAGCATTTGAATATTTCCCTGGAGAATGTAAATTCACATTTAAAAGAAAAGGAATTCATTTTCTCTAAATAAAAAACTTAAGCATAAAACTTCCTTAGTCAGAAAAGAAATATCAAAAATAATGAAGAAAAAAGCCTCCCTCCCCCCTCTAAGATATGTTAGCTAATAGAATTATTATTGTGTAATAGAATATATTCTAATTTATTTTAAAAAAAAAGTAAAACAATAATAATTTCAAAAATGCATGTGCTTGTTCTAATATGGTTTTTGGTGTGTATGGAGTCAGAAGCATTGACATTATATATCGAGGGCCATATTTGAAAATAGCCTGATGCTGTTTCGGTTTCAAATCAAGTATAACCAATGCTTTTGTTTGAGATAGCTTCACTTCATTGCACATATTCCCAAGTTTCATGTTTTAGAAAATAAATAATATGAACTGTGACAAAGACCCATAGAAGTAAATTTTACTTGTTATAAAAAAAGAAGAAAGATTTTGAAAAGACTTTAAATTCATTTGTTTTTAAAAGAAGCCGTCATTGGCTTTGTTTGTTAAATAAGGGTGTGATGTCTCAATTAATAAAACAAAACAGTCAATCATGAGATAGTATTTAATCTCATACATGATCTCTCATAATTTATTGCTTGAGGTATGAACCATTCATTATAAAATTAATACAAAAAACTACTAAATAATGCTGTAAGAAAAACATAGCACCATAGCCGATACTTAAATTCTTGGGTTTTAAGCCCTTATCATTGCTTGGAGGAAAAGGCAGTATTTCAGCTGGTATAAGTTTGCTGTAAACCAGGAGGTCCAAGGTTTTTTCTTGTAGACCAAAAATTATTTCTCCATTAATGCCTGTAAGGTCATATACCACATTAAAAATAATTATAACCTATGATAAAAATATGTCTTATAATGACATTAATTTCAAAAATACTAAATATTAATCAGTTTTTATTGGAACATATTTATTTTCAGATGGGAGAAATACTTAATTATTATAACATAATGTTGCCCCTCAAATGAATTAAGTTGCCTTAATACAAAGAATAATAATCAGAAACATTGTAAGCACCTTAAAATAAAGGCCACAATAATGATAAATTTTTTTAAAGAAGTGTATAATCTAAGCGAGTGGTTGGTTATATTTACAGAATAAGGCATATTCTAATCATTCTTTTAAATATTTGGGCCCAAGTATGTTATGAAAAAATAATTGAAAGTATAACAAATACTAAATGTTGTATATTAGCCTTGAAACACAGTTATATAAGTTTGAAGTATGAGATATGAAATAAACATGAATTATTCATTCCAAACAAACAGCTGATGAAAAGTATATCAATAAAAGTTTATTTATTCCGTAAATATATTAATAAATTTCTATTTACTATTTATCAAAAAATTATCTTATTAATTTTTTATCTGAATTAAGTGCATATGAGAATCTTAAAGCATAGAAATGAAGGGTATGCTTCTCTAATTTGTATTTTCACTTGGGCTTATGTTTTCTTTTATTTATCAAGTATGTCTTTGATATTAATAATAAAAAAAATGAGGGTAAGAAGGAGCAACTCTATTTTAAACCTTTGTATATTGGGAAACTGACATTATAATCCAACCTTTCTAGGAATTTAATCTAGCCTAATGGTTACTGATTTCAGTTAATTAAACAAAATAATTATGTATAAAAAATAACCTGGACAAAGAAAACGGTTAAGAAAATAACATATCACCAATGATTCAAATGGATAGTGGTTTAAAATCGAATTGATCAATAAAATAAATCAGTACTTTTTTTATAGTGATTGCATGAAAAAGATTTATAATAATCATATGAGTAAATTAATGTCATTTATGTTTTCCACCATGCTAACTTTCTGGTTTGTTTGAATGGTCCATTCTATAAGTATTGAAATAATTTTTGAGCTATCAAACATATCATATCTTGTACAAAACAAGTTTCTATGTACTTTACCTTAATTATGCCATGACGTGAATCAATAAAAATCTAAGTCAATATGGTAAACTTAACCATCTCCTAAAATATGTGTACCACTAGTTAAAGTATAGTATATCAATCATCATTTTTATGCACTACATTTATTAATTGTAGTTGGAATAACTATTCAATTGTTGTCAAGATTTATTTTAAAAATTATTTTACTGCATTTTGATGCTTTACTGTTATTTTAAAGCATAAATATTTACAAATATGGAATAAATATATTGACACTTGTTGAAAATGCTTTTTAGAACTTAGCAACATTCCAATTGAATCAACTAATCACTGTTTGTTTTATTTAATAGAATTTTACATAATTTATTTTTTATTTCCAATTAGTATAAGTAAATGATATTTTTATTATTATTGCTGTTATATAATCAAATTTACATTTTTATTAGAAGCCTTAATAAGGAACAAGTTTATCTAAAGTCATTAATTTAAAGTAACCAATCCAGCTTACATCCTACTTACTATATTTTCTGATTTAAATTACACATTTGACACATAGATAATTTCCAAAATTATCAATTTCTAAATCAAAAACTTACCTATTAACATTTTCATAGGTCAGTTGGTTACATGCACATGTCTTTTTAAATACATGTAAACGAAAGGTTCTTTTTTAATGGGCTTATTCGTGTGAGTTCCTCAAGTTATAAATTTTCTGTTAACTTGGCTATAATCAAGTTTTAAATTGTTATTACAAATACTGCCTGTCACTTCCTGCTTTAAAAATTCATTTTTTTTTTCTAATTCAGAAATAGTGATCATCTTGATTTTGGTTATTGAGTTGTTTCTGTTAATTTCATTATGACTTACATAAATCAAGAGAAATAAATATTGTATCTGTAAGATAGCATTATCAATATTTACAAATTACGTTTATAATTTTACTATTGACAACTATTTTGAATAATTATTTGTTCATGTCACTAAACTAGCATAACTTTTTTTTCACACCCAGATTTAAACTTTCTTTGCAACATGAATATTCTGTTTAGTGAACACTCCCAAATGACAGGAAAGTTATGTAGCAGAATGAGGCATCACATTTAATGATGTGTATGTTTTCGTGCTTGCAAAATTATGTATCCTTGACTTCGATTTATGTTGGTTTATTATTACAATAGTAGGTTAGTTTATTGTGTTCCTTATAAAAACTGAATGTTTTATTAGTAAAATTATTGTTATTATTTTTTAGTTCTAATTATGGCTTGGAAAGGTGCCGTCATTAAATTTTTGTTTTGCCTATGTGGGTTTATTTTTGTATGCAAAATTTCTTTAATAATGGTAGTGAAAGTTTGTTCAGGCTAGAGTTAGTTTAATGACACTTTGCTAGGTAGTGAGAGCTAAGTTCTAGAAAGAAACCATTTGAATATAACATCTTTGGGCATTCCACCTTAGGGCCCTGCACACTAGAGAGGTTAATGCAATAAATTTTTAATCTTACCACCCATTGGATGGGCAGTTCATACTACCCTAATGGGTGGGCTCTTGAAGGCCGATGGTGGGAGGTGGTAAGAACCTGAGAGAGGAGCATTGTACAAGTGCTGTGCTGTTTAGCACAAGTGGGCTGTCATCCATCCTAGTGTTTTGTTTCTAGTCACAAACAGAAATATTAATTATAATCTTCCTGTGTGCAATACTAAGCTTTCACAGAGAATTGTAATTCATGAGTTTCATCACTAAATAATGATGATAACCTTAGTGAAAGCTAAACCAAAAAAATGTTCTTACCTGTCTAATAATTTTTACATGAATGTCTAGAAATTCACAATGTGAGTTTATTGTAAATATATTACTATATATACATATATATATATGTTGTGAATCCCTATAATTGTCTCATCACAAAAAATGGAACAATTTTAACATTTATTTTTAATAAACACTAGTAAATAACTAATAATGCCTGCAAATATTTATGTTATTTGAAAAACTGATAATTAGTTATATTCATTATGAACATATCAAACCTCTGGGTGAAAAAACGAAAAAAAATCGTACTGTTAAAGATACCAGGGCCAAAAATAATTACCTAGATGAGTAGAGAGAAGTCGCCCAGAAAACATTGTCATGGCCTTAATTAATTTAACCATTTGAATATTTATTTTGAGTTTTTTTTTAATATTTCACTTTTTTTTAACAAAACGTAATAGTTGTTGTTGAGCAATTTATATTACAATATACTACGTATTGTACATTTAATGTATTGGAGCATTGATAAAACTGCTTGGTCCTGCATCATCTGCATATTCCCGTGCTAGTCAGTGTATTCCCTCCTCTCATATGTTTTATTATTATAAAGAAAGCAACTCGAAATTTCAAGAATAAGGTGATCACAATTTCTGAACTTAAGTATAAAAAATTAAATGTTAGCAGTTTTTGAAGTGCATGGCATCTATGCTATTGCAAAAAATAAATTTATTAAATGTTTGAGTGAGCTAATCCAATTTTGTTTATATCGGTTAAATTTCAAAATTATCAATTTAATTCTTTTAATTTTGTTTAGTTTGATAAGATTCAGTTAAAATCAGAATGAATGACGACTCAGAATTTGAATTCAGCTATACTTATTAACAAATGCATATTCCAAAAGTTTCTATTTTCTACAATTACTAAATTGTAAAGAAATTTCACTTTAATTATATTAAACAATTCAGGTATATGTATGAAAGCTGAATGTAGCCATTAGTTTGATTATTGGGAAATTCGTGGTATGGGCATTCAAAATCTGAGACGATTGAACTGGGATTATACCAACGCCCTGCCTATGTTTTCCAGCTTCGAGTTATCAGAGCATTCAAGTCGACGCTAGAAGACCTGGAAGAGCGCAGATCAGTGCATAGTTTACACAGTTTGCGCAGCTCTCGGAGTCACACAGGCCCACGACCACTCTCAGATATCACCTATATTGATGAGGATCCTGTGAAAACTCCATCACCACATAATAATTCATTTAGTAATCCACGAATAAATCATTCATCACTAGCACCTCCCTCTGAACCTTATCGTTTCTCCTCGACCAACAGTCTTATTCCTGATCTTAGCAAAATTCCACATGAGACGAGTATCTAAATTTTACCAAATATACATAAATTGGATGAAGTCCATATTTTTCCATGGACTAAATTGGTTAATCTGTTACTTTGAGTAGGATAGTTAAATTGAAAGCAAAGGCTCTCTGCATCATTCAAGGTGCAATATCACACAAGACTTATTTCTTCCATTATGAACTGCCTTCTATACTTCATAGACATTCCTTTTTAACTTCCTATATTTGACTTAGTTTATTACAATTTATATATTATTCAAAGTAAAGTGTTTTTAAAAAAAAAAAAAATCGTAAGAACTTGAAATAACTTACTTAAAACAGGCAATAATTACAATCTAAGTTTAAATGTTTATAGATGAACCAAAATGATATATTGTTATTAATTCATTAGATTTATAAAAAATAAAATACAAGCAAGATCATTATAAGTATTATTGACACGTGGTTGTATGCACATGCATATTGGCTATACAATATATTTGAATATAAATTTATAATTATGTTTTCAAAATTTTCATATATCTTTTATACATAATAAATATCACTACAAGTATATTATTTCTTTTACATTAAAATCAGATACGTTTTGAAAGTATGAATTAGTAAATGAAGTTTTACATAAAATAGCTTTGTTTTTGTGCATATGCATGCTTCTGCATGTTTTCAATGTACAATATATGATCAAGAGAATGTTTTAATACATGTGTTCTCTGCTAAAGGTTCAAGACCCTAATTATGCAAAGAAAATGTATTTTGACATTATACAATTTATAAATGAACATGAAAGAGATATCTTTTTTTATTTTCTAAAATAAGGAAACTACCTATAAGTGTTTCTTTAAGTTTTCCCTTTGTAATATAATGAAGTATTGACTTTATTACAGGTATCGTAATGTACAAATCTTAGTTTTTGTTATATTTTTTTTTTTACTTTAAAAGAACATCTTAAATCCACAAATCAAGAGTAAAACATGTTTAATGTCTTTCTTTGACCATAATATTGATTATAAATATTTTAGTATGTATACAAATATACACCTGCAAATTTAAACATTGAGTATATGTTTGCATAAATGCTGGAATATTATGTGTGTATGTGTGTATATATACATGTATATGTATATAATGTATATGTATATATTACACCTTCATCACTAAATAAATGCCTTAGATTTTTGAACCTAATTAGTACTTCTTTATTTGAATTTTCTTTTATCAGTATTGAAATTGGTTTTAGTTACCAATCATTCGTAAGATTGTTTTGTTCTTCTCAATATTTATTGTTCATTGATTGTAATTAATAAAACATTCTTAATGTGAAATGTAATATCTTGTAAAGTAACACGCAATTCTAAATATAAATATGTACATGCATGTGTATATATATATACACACATATATATATACACACAGTGTGTATATTTGCGTATGTGTTGTATGATTGGTATGTATGTTTGAGTGAGTGTATGTGCCTCGATTATATTTTTCATGTAATCCTATGTTTCTTTGCTAATGCAATCTGAAATGATCCTTTGTATTTAAAACTAAAAATTTAACCAATTAAAATAAATGATTTTTATACATGAAATATAATTATTCGCTCTTAATTAATAATTTTTTGCATATAGATCTGTATTCAGAAAATGCATATGTTCAGTTGTTTTTATTTGTTAAGGGATAAAAATATTTTGTGACAACAGCATATTTCAGGCACATTCATTATTATTTTAAGGATACTTTAATAGGATTTATAAAGATATTTAAAGAGTAATTTTTTATTATAATGGTCTATTTTATTGAATATAAATTCATTTGTTATTATTATTTTCTTGTGTACATCAATGTATTGTATTAGAAATTTAAAGTTAAGGAATTTTAACTCAAACGTATTTGTTAAAAATTAATAAAAATTGATTTTTTTTATAGGTTTTTGATTAACCTATCATTACTTAATTAAATTTTCAGATTGCAACAGCTTTATTTTTAGTTATGAAGACATAGATACTACACTATTTAACTTATTTTCAAGGGAGTGAAAGAGGGGCTGCAACAATTGCAATATCCACAACCTTTTATATTTAGATGAATGTTGTCTTGTTCTGGATTACTGATCTTTATGACAGCTTTACTCCATACTTCCTTCTCCTTGTTGTATTCTATCTTTCTGCCTATCTCTACTTTACAACTTCTTTAAAATAGTTTTTAAGGTTTTTTTTATCATGCATTGCCACCTAAGCTACCTTTTAAAAGTAAAAATACTGTATTTGTGTACTATGTAGAAATATTGTTATCAACATATCAATTGCCACAGAAATGCGTCTACATTCACATACCGTTCAAGTCCATGTCGCTCACATATGTAGCGTATTCTTGTCTCCATTTTATGCCTCTTTACTTTCTCTAATGTTTTATAATATTTTCACTTACAGCATCACAGTCTATTATGACACAGTTAGTGTAAATGCTTATACAGGATGCTTGCTAGAAATAAAACAAAAATATGTACATAATAATTTTAATAGCAGGCCAAAAAATGGCAGTATATTACTGTATAGGCAATTCCACATTTACAACTATTATAGGTTATGTAGTAAAGCACCCTATTCTCCTTTTTTTTCTTTTTTTTATGTTCTCATCATTTATGTTCAATCTTCTCACTGCTGTATTGGCCTTTACTCTTGAAGGTGATAGGTGGTGAATTGCAAGAGCGTTTGATTCCAGTTCCCTACAGCAAGAGCTCCACTGATCAAGCTGTAAGACACTTTCCTACAAACTACTGTCCGCTCGTTCGCAGATTGTAATTGCTATTGCTATTGCTGTTTCTTATAGTATTTCTATTCTTAACTATGCATGCTGCCTTCAATGTCTTCTAATTCTTCCTCAAGAGAATGCAAAGATTTTCCACATAGTACTATCATTATTAATGATCACTTCGTTAATTTGAACAAAAAAAAATATAAATTTTTAACTTTGGAAAATTGTGAAATAGAAATCAAAGGTTTTGAGATTTTACATAATTTAAGTTTTTTTTCTTTTTGCTCAGCTAGCTAGCAATTTATATTTGTGTGATTTTTGCTTTATGAAATTTTACTTACAGTTTTTGCATGGAATAGGGTACAGTGGACCTACTGGTAGCTTTGAAATAAGCTTTTAAAAATAGTAACTTTAAAATATAACATAATACTCTAAGAAATTACAAACAGTTAAACACAAGCAAAAATAAATAAATGCTTTTTTTTCTTATTTGACTTTAACAACGCTGTTAAAATTATTAACTATAATGTTCATTCGCAGTTTTACTATTATTATTAATCTGTTTTTCTTTTGTTTTTGTTTTTTTGGTTATTTTATTTAATAATCGAACCAGATGTATCTAAATTGTTTATATTTATTAAATTCTATATGGTAATATATGCACATCAGAGCATTCGATTGCCCGTATATTTCAGCATGATTACAAAGAAGTTTATTACAATTTATGAAGAAAAATATGTTTGTATGTGTTTTTGAATGCTCTATATGTACTGTGTAGAGTTTTAAAATAAAAAAATAATAATAAATAAAATTGCAATGGTTTCTGTTGTTAAAGGTAGGTGGACTTTATGGTAATGCATGTTTCAGTTTTCTCTTATAAAGATGAGTGATTTGTTCTATTATTCTTTCTTCTGACGCGTTTTGTTTCTTCTTTTAGTACCTGCATTCTTAATTTTATTTTGGTAGTTTTCAGCTGTAATTCTGCCATGTGT
Source organism: Acanthosoma haemorrhoidale (assembly GCA_930367205.1). Lineage (NCBI taxonomy): Eukaryota > Metazoa > Arthropoda > Insecta > Hemiptera > Acanthosomatidae > Acanthosoma > Acanthosoma haemorrhoidale. The sequence goes on from OV884009.1 coordinate 94,624,668, forward strand.
GCCCAAAAAGGCTTATTGGTTCTTAACATTTTTCATTCTTTTCATTCCTTTCTAGTGTTGCAGTGGCTCCTCTTTCCCTGCCTTACCAAAATGTTAATAAATACCATAATTAACTTATCCTTTTATACATACATATCGATTTATGTATGTTATCGCATGTGTGTTTATAATATATAAACCATTTTTCACACATGCCTAATTAATATTCCTGACTTGGAGGTAAATATAAATTATATTAAAAGGTAATTTGTAACTGAAAATAAAAAAAAAATATTTGCATGAAGTGGAATAAGTTTGAAAGAAGTTTTTTTTTTTTTAACAAAAACACTGCTATACTATTAATAATAGCAAATATAATATGTATTTTTTTGTTGGCATTCAATGCCTTATGGATTTGCTGTTTTGCATTTAAGTGATTGTGTGAATTGTTTTTACATCTGGCAATGCTAAAGCTGCATGATGCAGCAAGCAAGCTCTACGTGTATTTTAAATTCATTGTACTCCACACAATAATTTTTTTTGTGTGTTGATATAATTATTTGTTTGAAAATATGTGTTTACCTCCGTATACACATATTGCCAAACACACACACACACACACATATATATATATATATATATATATATATATATATATATATATATATATATATATATATATATATATATATATATATATTTTGCTTGATTGCTGCGTTTTCCTATGCAATTGATTGTTTTTTATTTCTATTTTTTTATTGATTAGTGTCTATTGAAGTAGTGTGACATAACAAAATACTGCATTAATTGTCTAGCAATATTACTTATATTTTTTTATGCTGATTTAGTTATAATGATAATATATTTAATAAATAATTACTTATTCTTGAACAGATGCTTTTTGCATTTTTCACATTTATGCATATAATGATATAATAATGATAATGCAGTTTAATCCAAGCTTTAGTACACTATTTATTTCAAAGCAATAGGCACTTTTTCTTATCAATTCTTCATTTCATTATTATAGTGCACTCAGATCACAATTTAATTCAAATCTTAAAAAATGAATCATTTATTGCAATTCATTTTTTTAAATGCAAACAAAAGTTTAAAAAAAAAGTTTATTCAGATAGTAAATTTCGACATTGTTATTGTATATAATGTTGATTTCAGATGCAGTGCACAATCAGGGGAGCTGTCCTCTCAGAGCACAAATTCTTATAATTATTATTGTGGTTAAAATGGATTTCTTATCCAATCATCTGTGTGTGTGAGTGTGGTCATTTGTGTAGCAAAGTATTTCATGGTTTTTCTATAGAAATTAGAAATGCCATAATTCAGTTTGCTTATGAGATTGCACGCTTTACATTATTTCAACTATTTTATAAATTTTTCAAATATTTAAAATGTTATGTTGCATTTATGTGCATATGTTAAAATGCACAAATGCAGTCAAAAGATCTTTCAATGATTTAAATTAAATTGTTGTTTGGTCTTCCATGTATTATAGAGCGCTAAATTACTTAATTATTGGGTTTAACAACTATACATTCTTAGAGAAATGTCTTTGTGATATTAATATTTTAAAAACTAATTTCCTCCTTACAAGTTAAGAGTTTCTACGCTATTATTGATACATTTTTGTTTTTAAATTTAAAAAATCATATTAATGATAAAGACTTTAATGAACTAAATTACAAAATATGGTGTTAATAAATGTTAATATTCAGCTTGTGTGCATAGAAGTTTATGGGTATTTATTTTAAAAATTGTACAGTAGCTTATAAAGTTGTTTTAGTGTATTTATGTTATGTATACATGTAAGTTAGGTATTGTAACTAAAAATAAAAATATTAATATTGAAAAGACACAATTGAACTATGTGTAGTATCAATGATGATACTTACATAATAATTATTAAGAAAATTTTATATTCAATAATTCACTTGTATTTTTTTAAAATATTGAGTGTTAGAGTCATGAAAGAAACTAGTATTATAAGATTTGTATTATAGAAAAAGATGTTTTATATTTTCTCAATCCTATCTGATGCACTTGTTATTTTAAGAATAATAGAATAATAACCATTTTTGTCAGCAGCAATTGGTTGTACCGTTGATGTTTATAATTAAAATATAAACTATCATATATTACAATCTGTTATAATAATGTTTGCTTGTTTCTATTTTTAAATTAGTGTGGAATTTTTTTGGCAAGGAATGTGCTAATTGTTACGATAGACGAAGTATTATAATTTTTATTTTTTCCTAATTTCTATGTTTTTATCTTTACCCTCATCATAATCAATGTCCAATGAACAGTTCTACATTCATTCCATCAGTTTAATAAAGTAGACCTAGTAAAATAAATATAACTTATTGTATGTCCTATTTATTAATCCATTAGTTCAGTGTTAAAGCTGTGAATATAAAACGATGGAATGGATGTTGATTCAACATGAGTTTGGAATAAAAAATTTTTTATGTATGTATATGCATATATACATCTTAAAGTTTATATTTGTTTGAATTAATCCTGCTATTTTACTTCATGAGTGTGTGAAGAGGAAAATATGAAAGAGGGGTAAGGAAGGGGTGTATACAGTATTCATTTACTATACATGACTTGTGTTCGTATGTTGATTTTAATGATTTAGTGTGTGTGGGGGTGTGTTTTTGTGTACCTGGTTATTAAACGTGTGCACTGGCAGTGTGCACATATTTCTTTTTTATGCTTATTTATCAAAGCTCATTGGGTGAACCTGATGTTTGTAGTAATAAATTCATTAGTAATTCTCTTTTACTTAGATGTGGAGGTGAGTGCATATTTATGTGATATTGATTTGGTTATGAGTGTTAACTTATATTTTTTTGTAAATAGATGGATATCTTCAAAAAAAAAAAAAAAAAAAAAAATGTAGCACCTATTACTTAAAATGGTTAAAATAAGGTAAAGTGTTTATTTTATTATTCATTTTTAAATAGTAAATTTCACAAATATTGTTGTTATGATACTACTCCATTACTAGAAAAAGAAAAAAAAAAAGTACCAGAGGAAAATTATTTATTATTAGTTAAAAGAAAGTAAAAAAAAAAGATTCTGTAATCTGAATAATTTGTTTTCAATTTTTCATTTTTTTTTATCTATACTTGTATTCATAAGAACTGATTGTAGAGTTCAGTAGCATGTTGCTATCATTTTGAACTGTATTAAATGGAATTAAAAGGCTGTATTATGCAGTATTTATTAAATTTGAAATTTAATGATAACCAAAGCTAGAAGAAATAGCAATTGGAACTACTATATAGTCAATAGCAGGCTAATGTAAAAATTTATAGTGGACAGTTTCCTCATTCTTTTGTTAGAATATCATTCATCAATTACTTTTTTAAACTATAAAGTATTGTTAATATTTGAAAGAGTTCAACTATTTGTTAGTTAATAACCATTTTGAATACGTGTGAGTAATAACTTGCTCATGTTTGCTAATGGATTGTCAGTATATATATTTGCTTGTCACATGAGTGCATTTGTGATATCATACAAACATACAACTGCACCCTATATCATATATATGTGTAAGTGCAATGATAATAAATGTATAAGTTTATATGTCTATATACTTATATATTGACAATATTGTATACAAATGTATAAAATACTCTCACACATACGCACTTATATATACAGACAAACACACTCGCCAATATACATATTGTTATTACTTACTTCTAATATTCTAAAAGCGAAAACAATTTTACACATCAAATAACAGTAATTTTTTCTAACAAACAAATACTGAAAAGCAACTTGTTTGGCATTTAGAGCATTAGCTTTCTTTTTTATTTATATAATCTAATGAATATGCATCATCGTTAATTTGATTAATTTCTAATTATCTAAGATTACAATCGCTTCTAACTGTAGGTTTTTTTCATAGTCTTTATGTACCTTAGTATTCGGATCTTCAATAAGACATTGAAAATAGAAATGTTTATTGGATTTTAGCGCTAACTTTTGAGTATTGCAGAATTTTGTGGCGGATACATGGCCTTCTGCGCATCATCTTGTTACGTTAAATGAAAGCAAAGTGGCCCCATCGTAAGCACTGCATGAGACCACTATCACTATCGCGCTAACGCCCTGCTTTTATTTTGTGAGTATTATATCCACTGTATTATGTTGGGCTTAAATTTGTGCTTTTCTCTGTGCTGATTTTTTTTTATTATTATTATTATTACGTGATTTAGATCACATATCAGCAGTGCAAAGTTTGACTGTTTTCTTGTTTTTTTATTTTTAAAATTTTTTTATAACATTTTAACCGATGTTCTGTACAAATAAAAATTATTATGAATATACAAACGGTCTTCATCACAGTTAAAAAATAAGAATTTTCAACTTTTTAATATAAATTTTTTTTTACTATTTTTTTTTTTTCCAAAATTTTTAAATAAAAACTGCAGTGGCTGAAGGATATTTTATTATAAAGTACAAAATCATATCATATCGTTATGTATTTTGTTTAAATATACATTTAGCATGTTATTTTATTTTATATGTGTCTGCTCTTTGCTTAATTATAAGTGTTTTTATATCAGTGTATATGTGCATGGGTGTGCACACATTATATAATGGTTTACAAATATTTTGTACGTACACCTTTTCAATGAAAATATAGTATCACAGCATTAAGTGTCAATATATAAGTTTGCTTCATGTGAGAATATTATATGCATGAATACGTGATGTGTTTTTATGTTAAAATATAGACAAACAATTCCATCTGTTAAAATTTGGCTTGTCATTTATTTTATTTTATAAGTTCAATGTTGGCCATGTTTATTTATTTTCTTTTTCTTTTTATTTGATGGAAGTCAAGGGTATAACCAACTGTTAAACATAAATTTACTCAAAGTTATTAAAATTTTCCAGTTTAAAATATTTTTAATAATAAATAATGAAGAACAGACAGACACTTTAAACACAAGTTTTAATTTTCTTTCAAACTATCTTAGGCAGATTAATAAGACCTAGTTGGTTATGATCCTTCAAATGTATGTTCTTTAATTCTTTATGATGGTATATTGGAGGATGTTCCTGAAATGAAATAAGACAACGCTAGGAACTGAAATGCTTGTATGTTTATTTATATCCTTATTTCTCTGTTTGTAATAAGTTAGTAGTAATTTTTAATACAAAGTGTGCACTACATACTGTTTGGAGTTAAGGTAGATTTTATTAAATTTTATTCATCAATGTTTAAGGTGTGGTAAACAAATCTTTTTTGCACTATTGTTGTTATTGATAATTAAAGTCATCAATGGTATTGTTTTAGCACGCACATCTCATGGAAAAAAGTGCATGAAATCATCATAAAGTAATCACAGAATGCTTTTACATTACCTCATTTATGTGTTACTTTGATGTATTTATATCTCAAGATGAGCAATGTAAATTTTTATGAATGTGTGTGTATGTCTACATGTTTATGTACACATGTATATGTGTGTGTGTGTGTGTGTGTGTGTGTGTTTTGTGTATATGTATCTTTTATATATATGCACCCATATGCATATACACACACATATTTATATATACATATGTATTGTTATAGCACCTGCATGGTCTCGAATTGTATATGAGCACTAAAGTTTTATTTATTGTTAGTTAATGTTTTAGAAGCTGTATTGTTTTGTTTTAAGTATCATTATGTTAAATATTGGTTAAATATTGTTTGCTTTTTTCCAATGTGTAAGAATTTTTCTTTTAATATATCAATATATATTTTAGTAATAAACTTATTAATTAGTAAAAAAAATATTTTTTTTAAGTGGACTTACTTTATAATATTATAATCATCCATTCACAATACAATGTTGACAGCTCACCTTAAATATCACAGAATTTTGCAAACCTATTTATTCATTTGATGACAATGAAGTTATTTAGAAAATTCTTACACATGATAGGTTATTTTAAATATGTTTACAACTATTTGCTCTTTTTAATTTTATTTTGTAATTTCTTAAATGAATAAATTTCATGTTGTAAACACAATTTAATCTGTTTTTAAAAGTTATGTATTATACTATTGTATTAAGATAAGTTACATTTTTCCCACATTAAGCATATATACTATGTCTAGTAAAAAAAGTAATACTTGAAAATAATAATGTCATTATAAGTTGATCTAAAATGTATGAGCAGCTAAATAAAACATATCAGTTACTATGGTCAAGGGTAATTAAATGGCCGTGTTATTCCAATTTATAATGTTTCTGTGTTAATTTTAATATATTTATCGGATTTATTTTCAGGAAAAGTGTTTATATAAACTATAGACAAGTGAATGCAATGAAAGATGTCATTAATGATCAAAGGCTGCATCGTTTTTACTGAAGCCTGTGAGTACGCTATTGAATTACTAGTAAATGTATTTTGTCTTCTTGTTAATAAATAGATGAGTTTTCAAATTTTCTAAATTAAAGTTATCTTTTAAGTTAATGAAAAGTGTTGAAGCTATTGTAAATGCTTGCATAATCAAAATAACTGTTAGCTCTTGTTGAAATTTTATTAAGCATTATTTACTTTAAATACTGATTTCCAGTTGTTTATCGAGATATGTAAAAATATATTATATTATATTGTAAATACTAGTTATCCCTATACACTTAACATATTGTTATTAAAATGAATACATCTGTGAGATTTTTGTTAATGTTGTAGAATTTCACAGATTCTTATAAGAGGTATTAGATTTATATCAGCAAAATATTTTAACATAAATGATATGCTTCTGTAGCAATATACAAATGATATTATTATTATAACATTTCTAATTTTAGCTATTCTTAAACTCCAGGAATTGCTCTGTTTGCTTATCTACATGAAAAGTGACTCAACTCAAAAATGTATATTTTTTCAGGAGAGCAATATATAAAATATTGTGTTTTATTATTATTTACTTATCTTGCTAAAAAAACTCAAATTTAGGTAATTTTTAGGTTCAAGGACCCTGCAAGTTATGTAGATACTTATTTTAGGATTTTCTTTTGTGAATCATCTGTACTTTTCCTATTACAAAATTATGACGTAATAATAATAAATAAACATCATTTTTACGTTTTACTCATAATATTACGTTTTTTATCTTTTTGATTGTTTATATTTACTTTTTTATACCTGAGGTTTTATAGAGGTTCTGTTAATATAAGAAAGAATTCTGGCAAACGGAAGATTGTTTAATAACAAATTGATTCATGAGTTACACGTATGTTATAAATTTACAATGTTAAAAAATATAAAGTTACAATGTACCTTACTATAATGTTTGCTGGCCAGTTTTACCTAGTTGTTTTCTTTGCTGTTCTTCTTGTTTCTTTGTTCTTCTGGTTTCTTTGTCTGAGCGTGATCCTACCTGCGTGCCGAGCGTGGTCCTGGTGCTGGCCTCGTGCCTCCCAAGACAAGTGTAACGGACAAAGCCAAACTCCTCTCGTCGGCGGGTCCTAGTGAATGAGAACAATCCCGGGTTGATCCTCGCTTTTATACGCTCTATTGCCATATTGGATCTTTTAACCTCTTTGGTTTTCCAATGCTCGTTGTCTCATATATTATTAACTTTTCATGTTTTAAAGTTAACAAATCCAATATTAAGTTATTTAATTCTTGTTATTATTTATTTTATAACTATTAATATTACACATAACGCGACAAATAGTGTTCAAACACTCATAAATTGTGATCCACAGGTCGTATACCATTCATTTATGCCCGCTAATTTTGAGTTTACATCAAAAGGAACATCAAAATATCACAACAATATATTGCTAAATTAATTGTTTTAATACTGAAATAATGTTACAGTGCTATAAAATAACTAATTTTATAATACTAATAATAATTATGAAAACAGTAATTTAAAAATACATATCTTCAAAGCGACAATTTTTGCTAACAGTTTCAGGCTTGGATGCGGGGTGGTCAAAAGGTTTTTATGGTTTATTCTCATATAAACAGCTATATTTTCTTATTACTTTGATGAAATAGTTTGTGCTATAACTAAGTAGATGCTAATCTTCACTAAGCTAATGATGAAATTTGTTCGTAAGATTATCTTGCTGTCTTGTCTCTTCAGAAAAGTCAACAACAATGATTATTCATTCATAATGATACTGTGTATTTTTTTTGCCAAGGCTTATTGGGTGTAATTTTGAAAGGTTACTATTAATATGTGAAATTAAATTTTAAACTAAGAACAAGTCAGTCTTTTAAAATTTATTTATTTTTTTTAATTATAATTTTGCAATACCAAATTAATGTCATATACAGATAAAGATGTTCTATTGGTTCAGTTAGGGCTCAAGACAATCCAAAATATAGCACTAAAAGAGATTAGTCAAGAGGTCACTTTTCCTAATTCTTAGTCAACATTTTTGACCTGACCAAAGTGCATTTATTGTTTTTACTACAAAAATATGAATATTTAGGTTGTGTGCCGTTTCTTAAGCAAATATAGACATGTCCTAATTGGTGGTAATTCATTATATAGAAAATACTTCACTTTTTTTCCAGTAGCCAGAACTTTTTTGCTTCCAGCTATTTCTAATTCTACAATTTGTTATAGTGTCAAGTAGTGTTTAGATTCTTATTCATTGAATGTCATATATATTTTTATTCAGTAACACAAAAACTGTTGTTAAAAATGGACTTAAAAAGGATTAAGGATTTGCTAAAGGGTGTTTATATTAGCTTAAATTCGCAATTGAATATATCTTGCCAGTACTTTAAACAGGATAATTTATGCTAGTTTAAACACTGTTTGACATAAGACATTAATACTAGAAATAGAAAACTTTATGTAGGATGGAGTCTGGTAAAAAACAAAGATTGTTTACTTTATCTCACCAAATATACCAGTAAAGGAAAATCAACTATTAATACCACAAAGAACTAGCAATGATCTGAAATTGTCAAGGAAAAATTTGAAACTCCGTGATCAGTGCAGAGAAAATAAAAAATGGTGTTCTGTTCATGTATAGATAATTTTAGCATTCATTTGTAAATCCCTTTACTCTAGTGTTTGTGTTCTTCTGTGCTTGTGTTTTATTTTTCATTTCATGTTTAGGAAATTGCACATTGCATCTTATCTAATGAGTATAATAGCACAGAGCGACCTAATATATCAAGGGGACTCTAAAGCATGTGATAAATTTATTTTCATAGTTAATAAATAAGATATTTGAATTGCCAAGAAATATATGTCTAGTGCTAAACAGGCATAATACAGAGCACGACTGTATCTATATATTTAGTACATATTTCATTGAATTATAAAATGAGATTTTAGATAAAATTTTTGAGTTGTCACTTTTCATCCAGGTGAGCATTATCTCCAAAACATATTTTAGCATTTTATAAAGAAAAAAATGGTTATTTAATGAATTAATATGTATTAAAAGAAATGTATTGTCTTTTTATATTTTTTGTTATTATTGAATTATTATGTTTACATTATTTAAAATTAGTTTTAGGATATATAAAACTAATTTTGTTTTTATGTTTTACTGTATTGTATTAATAATGATTGCATATTACTTTTTTAAATACAAATAATTACTATTGAATGGGCACTAATGTTATGTGATTTATTTTGATATTCTACAGCATTTTTTTTGAAATTCAGTTCTTTTACTATATTTTCATTTTTCATCTATAATTCAAGTTTTGTTTTCTTTTTTATTGTAATTTTTGCATTTAATAATACGTTTGTTTACTTGTATATCAATGAATGTGTGTACGTGTGTGTTGTATGTATGTGTGCATGAATGCATCGTCTTTGTGTTTGATAAAGTGTAGGTGGGTTCAAATTTTTTTTTTATTAGAATTAATATATAATTTCATAAAAACATCAGTAAGTATATTTTACATAGCAGGTTGGAAATGTTAATGGTCACAAAACCTTTAGTTTATTTCTGGTCTCTGTATATTAGATATATGAAAAAATAAATGTTTTTAAAGTTATCAGCAACAAAATACATTTTTATATTGCATTTGATGTAAACATGCATTTATATTTTTTAATTAAATGATGTTTGTAAACTACATGATCGATCATATATATATTTATCTTGGCATTTTAATCAAATTATTATATTAGTATATTTATTTACAAAACTATTTTGATACCTATATTATAATGACATATATATATATATATATATATATATATATATATATATATATATATAAATTATAGTAGATACTTTTATTGTCTCATCTTAAGGAATCAAATGTATGTTTGTTATAGTTCTAATATTTATTTTTCGAAAGAATATTTTCTTGTTATTTTTTAATTTTAGTCTCCTTCTATCTATTACACATATAACACACACAAAATCAAATTGCATAATCTTATCATTTTTCAAGTAATTGTTGAACCGAGCTTTAATGTTATGTTTTTGTTTATTTAATTAATTTAGAAATAATTTGTCAACAAATTTCCTAACTTAAAATGAGGAAATCCCTTCAAAAATATTATTTACTAGCAATTTGTCAGATTATCCTGGATATAAAAACATAAAAAGGGGTAATTCTTCAAAAAATAAGTGAATTGTTACTATATATTATGTTTCTGTAATATTTTACTATCGACATAGTATATGTAAATAGCCCTTTAGGAAGCATTCGTGATTTTTAGATCAATTAAAAAGAGCAAAATTATTCTTTTAACGTTCACACACACAGGTTTCCTGAGGACTATATTTTCCAAATTCTAATGGATGGCCCCTCTCAAAATAATATTTTATAATATTGGTGATTATTATTGCAAGATGTAACTGCAGCAGCTCAAATGCATGCAGCAGTTGTGCTTCTGTGCATTGGGCATGCAGTGAAAGTGGAAAAATGGGTATGTTTTAGCATGTTTCTCATGCCCAGTTATTAAAATCTCATTGGCCTCCTTTTCTTCATTGTATTTGGTTTCAGATTCGAGTAGTAAATGCTTTTCGCCAAGGTCTTGATGCGAGGTATGGGGAATCGTTCGCTGAGGTGCTCAGAAAGCAGACTGCTTTGAATAAACGTCTCTCTCAAACCTCTTCCATTGAATATGCTGATAATGTTAATGATGAATTGATGATTCCTGAGATAGACGTTGAGAGATTATCATCGCACAGTCACACAGAAACAGCAGTCTAGTCACATATTTATAACATCACAAAAACACTGTTGCCTAAGAAAAAAAGAATCCAGGTCCTAATCACCCGTTGTTGTTTGTTCAAGGGTATAAGGCTCTGTGCATGTAATTATTGTACATTTAATAGTCAATAACTTATGTGTTGATTTAGCAAAACGTATTTTAGTAAACTAGTGAGCTAATTAATTAGAATTGTCTGAACTATGCTGCCTCTATTTATATTAATTTAAAAAAAAAAAAAAAAAAAAAAAAAGAATGCCTGAAGGCCTTCAATCTTTTGAGTTAACAATCATTCTCTCTGATTTAAATTGAATTATGAAAGATAATTAATTTTTTTAGCATTTATTTTAAAATATAAATTTAGCTTCATTACAAAGCATTGTTTCAAATATTGTCTTAAATTTTAACTTGAACATGATTATTTATGAATATTCTCTGCAGGTAGGATGATAGTATATATAAAAGAATTTTTATTCATAAAAATTCCTGTCAAATCAAATAAATTTGCTTACATTTAAAATAAATAGGAATTAAGAAGTATGAACATTTGTCCAACATATAGTACAGAGAGAATGATACTGTGAACTTTTACTAAATTCCTAATGGAGCTCTTATTCAGTAATATGTAAATAATGCTTTAGATTACAAAACATTATTTACATAATACACGTTGAATGTGTCAAATGGTTTTCTAAAATAAAAGTTTAGAAATCACTCCTGAAATTAGTTGGCAATAAATTTTGATAATAGGTTGTTATAAACTCATGATTGAGGCATTTAAGTGTACATTTAAAGAGAAAAAAAGATAAACTAAAAAAATAAAGAAAAAAAATATTAAGTCTGCCATTTGTTCCAACCTTATCAACTTTGCTCCACAAGAATAAAAAATGTATATATTAAAATATAAATAACATGTATTTAAGTATTATTTTTCAATTATTTTAAAGACATTGATGAATGTAATTCATTCTTGATTCATTATTAGAGAATGTGAGTGAAAATATTACTTTATAATAAAACACAATTGACTTATTCTTGTGGTTGTTGTATTGGGGAACATAGTGTCTTAGAAATATTTAAACAAGCCTCTATCTTGGAGGGACTTTCCTTATTATAATATGTAATCATAATATACTGTTTTGTCAACCATTTGTTGGGTGCTTCTACTTTGTGCCATGCAAATATTTCTGCCAAAGATTCTATGACTAAGGATGAAGGAACTATTTTCTATCTACCACTGGCAAGGTTTTGAGATATATTAATTCCATTTTACTAATATTATACACTATATAACACACATATTATATACATAAATGTGTATAGATATATAAAACATGTATGTGTTATACAGTAACATGTATGTGCACATACATTCATATGTTTGTGTAAAAATAAATGAATTAATATAAAATCAAGGGTGAAATCCATCTTTTTATAAATATAGCTTGTGCCCAAAAAAGGTTTGGTCGCTCTAAAAAGGATTGTGTTGTTGAATTTACTCAGCATTATGTGCCTTATGTCATTTGCTTTTATTGTTGAAATTATATTGTTTAAACTATCGAAATGGCATCTGTTCATCTATATTATACCTGTTATATAATACTATGAACATGACAATGGTAACCAGATAGTTACTTTGTCGACTTTTAATGTAAGTTATAGAAAGTGACGTAAATAACTTAATTGTAAATACACTATGTAATTTAACGTGTTATTAGTTTGTGACAGACGCGTTAAAATCTAACTGAAGTTGATTATTGTGTTCATTGAAAATTATCAAAACTGTTGTTATCTGCATAGAATACTTTGAAAAGTGCAGTATTCTGTTGACACAATGCAAGTTTTTGTGACCATGTATAGCATAACTAGTTATGTGTTAAAGAAAATATAAAAAGAAACTGATTGAAGACTTTCTCATATTATTATAAATATAAACGTTATACTGTTAAATACATATACACTCACAGTACTTAATGTGAATGCATGTGTGTGTGTGTGCGTATATAAATATATATATATATATATATATATATATATATATATATACACATACATATGTTAAAAAAGTCAGTGTCATGAAAAGCTTACCAAGTTTGGCGCTATAGTTGGTAGGTGATGCTGAGGTCCAATAGGGTCAGTACTAGGACTATCCTCATATGTATATATATATGTATTATTTTATATATATTTATATATATATATATGGGTATTTGTTTGTGTGTGTGTGTGTGTATGTATGTATATATATATATATATATATATATATATATATATATATATATATATATATATATATATATATATATATATATATATATATATATATATATATATATATATATATATATCAAAAAAATATATATATATACAGACACATGCATGTACAATTATAACCTATATTAATATGTAAATTAAAAATAAGTAATTTTGAGCTAAAGTATAATTACAACCTATGATGGTATGCAGTCTGTGAAATGAGCATTAATTTTTTGCATATTGCAGAGATCTGTACATTGTTAATAAAACTGTATGAGATATACATTTTGCATGTTTATAAATTATTAAATATGAGTCCATATTACATACCATCATAGTGATGGCATCAACCACACAAATTAGTACCTACCTATAATCTTAATAATATCCAAACATCATCTTTTGTTTATTTTTATAAATATGTATATTTATATGTATATTATAAAGATTGAATTGTGTTTTGTTTATTAGTTATATTTCTGTAATATTTGATAATATCACTGTATTTATTGTTCGTTAAACCCTTCTTTTTCATTATTTTACAGCCCCATTCTAAATATTTTTATTTATTTATTTAATGGACAAGATTATAATTTATAATATTCTTTTTATACCTGATGTATTTATACTAACAAAGGCATTTTATATTTTTTATGGTAAAAGTGCACAATTTTGTATATTTCCAAAACTATGTATATCAATTTTACAATGTTAATTTAAGTATCAAATCTGTTAAAATATATATAGGCTGGTTGCCATTATTTAGTTGAATCAAATGAGTTTTATTTGTTTTATTTTAAAATGTGATGTTTTCAATGTTGTTTATTTATTAATTTTTTATTTAAATGTATCAATTAAAAATGTCCACATTGAATTTACATATTTTTTTAACTTAATAAAACTAATCCTGTGTTTAGGGAGTTTTTATATTGTTAAAACCAATTACACTGATAGATAGGGATTGATTAGATTTTAAGTATTGTTACTAAGAAGAAGTTTAAGACCATGAAATGTATGAGAATTATCAATATGTATATAGGTAGGATATGCCAGTTAATGATCTTTGAAGGTATGTGGCAAAATTCATTTAAAGATGGCCTTGGTGCACCTGTCTAGAATTAAGCTTGGAGTAAAGCATTGATTTGTCTTCAATTGCTTGAGCTTTTATGGATCTTTAGAGCAATGAAATAAAGAAAGACTTTTCTATAATGCAATGCTCTACAAAAGAGCTGTGTGATATTTCAGTTGATATGACACCATTGTGAAAGTTATTTTCATGTCTATTAGACATAACGTAAGCGCCTTTTTTATATGAAGGGACAAGTTTAGGCCTGAGTCCACTGCTCTATACTATACTGTAATAATTTATTTTATAATTTTTTTTGTAGTATTTATTTTGTATGTGATACAGTTTTATATAAGTTCATTGTAGGAATGTATATACTTTTATATACCCTTAGAATTTACAATATTATAGATTTCATTAAGATGAAATGCCTTCATACAAATATGTATTACATTTGTGGGACATATAATATTTGAAATGGTTTCATGACAAAGAGATTCTTCAGCATTCCTAACATTTAATGATTGACTTTAAAGAATGCCTTCATGCTCTGGAAAAAAAGGGATCAGTTCTATGTATGTTAAAAAGAAATAATAAAAAAAAATAAAGTGTAAATCGTCTTTGCCTTTGGACCATTACTGCCAGTATTTAATTTAAATATAGTATATTTTAAGAAATATGAAGACAAGTGAATTTACTTTTACAAGATTAAGAAGCCATGTGATAGTATTACCAGTTGATAATTAACATTTTATTGTTTTCATGTTTTTTACATTTTTTTTAATATAGATATCAGCTGAGAAGGATTTTGATAGGTTAATTACGTACACTATTTTTAATTTTAATAGTGATTTTTTCACTTATTCTCAGAAAACATAATTATTTTGATTTCATATTTCACTCTGTTTCAATTTTATTAAAGTTTGATTTATTTTCTTGTTAATTAATTAGTGGCCTTGAGTCTAAACCTGTCCCCTTTCGTTTCATCCTGACACAAACTTCAAGCTGATATAGATAATCTAAATCTTAAGTTGGACTCAAAGAATTAGACTATATTGTTAATTTATTATATATTGTAATATGTACAAACAAATAAATTCGAATATTGGTTAATCATGTTTTTTTATGATTAATGTATACCTTCGTAAATCTTTTCAGTTTTTTTTTTTTATGCCAATTATTGATTAATTATTATATTTGAGAATAAAAAAAAATATAATAACTGAAAATTAGTTAAGTACCTATTTGAATGGTGGTAGTGTCTATTTGAAGGGTGATTTAACTTATGTAGTTAGCGGTCGCTACATGGTGATTTGCCACTTTTCTGAATGAGCCCCATTTAATGCTTCTTATGTTGAGAGGTGTTTGTCAATCTCAGATGAAAGATATACATAGTCAGGATCTCTTTTTAATGTATGAGGGTGAGCACTTCTCTAATCTCTACGGACTTCTCCTTTAATTACATCTTCTTCAAAGCCTAAAAAATGTGGTCCCTTGCCTATTTCTTCGAAAGATTTGTCTTGGTTTCTTCGATGGATCTTCTAGCAAGGGTACTTCAACAATCGCCAAGTCATTGCCAGAAGAATTTTTCTCTGCAGGTACAGTATGGCTAATATTTTTTATTTTAGAATTAGACAAAAATTTATCCTACACCAAAATCACATCTCAACTTATGACTGCATTCCTTGTCATGAGGTTGATTAAGTGGTATCCTTTGATGTGTCATTTGGTCTCCCCAGTCATGTAAAGTGAATTTTAGATAAAAATAAGAATGATATTAAGAGATAGAGATTTCCTAGGTGACACCTGTCAAAAGGGAACCAGGGGTGATAGTCAGGTATTAATGATCCCAGATGGATCCCTTATTGACCATCATAAATGCAGATGTGAGTGACAGTTAATAACCTTCTTTTTTGTTTCGGGAGAGGAGGACATATTGGGGCCAAGCAGACGTGGCCTTGGACAGTGTTTTGGGTCACGTCTCAGGAGGTGTTAAAAGATAGTTTTTAACACAAAGTAGCAAAAGGAAAGCTGAAT
The DNA here is from genome assembly GCA_930367205.1 of Acanthosoma haemorrhoidale. Lineage (NCBI taxonomy): Eukaryota > Metazoa > Arthropoda > Insecta > Hemiptera > Acanthosomatidae > Acanthosoma > Acanthosoma haemorrhoidale. The sequence continues at coordinate 94,641,203 of OV884009.1, forward strand.
TGGTTTGTTGAGACAGATAGTGGGGAGGAGTTCTATTTTATTTCATGGGGTATAAAAAAAGGATGCGCCTAAAGGGAAGGCATCGACTAAGAAGGGGGAACTTTAGCTCGGAACTTACTGCTTTTGAAAGGAAGGCGAGTTTGTTTGACTGTAGCACAGACTTCAAAATTTCTAATTTGCCATTACCATTCGCCGTAGACTTCAAAATGTCCATCTTCTTCCTGCTGAGAAGTCTCCGATGCCATAGCTCTTTGGAGGAAGTCACGGCAAAAACACGATGTTAATTGGATACGGTGTACAAATCTTATACAGCATTTAAGGTTGCGCTGGCAATTAAGTCTCCGTTAGGGTTATAAATCTTCCCTCCATGCTAATTAAAAACAATTTTATTGCCTTTACCGGCAATTTTACTTACTGAGGGAATATTGACTGCTATCTCAGGTGAATAATGTACACAATGGGTATTGATGATATTCGTCTTGCATCAAACCACAAGAGGTATGTTAATGTCCGAGACACATACATTTTTCAACGGTTGCTGATTAGGAACCATGATGATTTTTACTTTTTTCCAGGATGAAGTGTCGGAGAATGCTATTGTAGATTTTAGTGAAAATTTATTGTTTACTTATGTCTTTTGGAGAAATGGATGGGAAAGAATGGGGGATAGGTTTCCTTAGAAATTTGGAGGTGGTTCTGTTTACAATTTGATGATGGTTGCTGCCACTAATGTTTTGGTTAAGTTACTGTTAAATTTAAAATGGGAAGCTAATAGATCTGCTTTTTCTTTATTTGAGTAAACATTATCATTGTTAGACTTTAGTGGTTGGATATGGGGTTCGATGTTATTAAATATTTTATGTGTTTCCACAGATTTTTATCTCCATAAAATGCATGACCAGTTTTCGTTTTTACAGTTGGTATTTGACGTAGAAATTTAACTGTTTGAAGAAAAATTTACCTATTGGGCTATTTATATATTCATGTTTCGTTTTGATTTGAGTGTGGAACCTCTGCTGTGAATAAAGTCATCACTACGCCGCCTGCTCGCTTTCAGTCTTTCCGATAGATGGCATAACCTGGTACAGAAAATCGGCCTTGAGCTGATTGATACTCTTGTCTTGCTAACATAGTATGGGGCTGATTGTGACGTAGTAACAGTTTAAATTCTAAATTGCTACTGTTGAGATTCGATTTTATTCGTTCTAATGATTTCTTTGGAAGTGATAGTGCAAAAGTAAAATCGTAATTTCTCTCTATATTTTGTAATCTTGTTGTCTTATATCTTTTGAAATTTGTTTTTTTTTAATTCAAACAGTGTATGTTTTAAGTCTTTTATTTTATTTTCCCATAAATCATTAACTGTTATGACGTGTGGTTTGGGCATTCCATATCATTAGTTTTATAATTTTGCTTCTCACTGTCATATCCAAAATAAATAAAATAACATTCTATGTAACGAAATAAAAAATAATAAGGAGTGGTACCTTTAAGTAAAATTGTTTTCATTTGATTTTTTATGAGTTTGAATTGTTTACAGAGAGATATTATTATAAACAGACTAATCAATGTGTAAAAAATGTTGGTGAATATATTTCTATTTAGCTGTGCTGTGGTGTAACTGAGTGTTATGATTAACTTAATATTGCCTATGCTTGAAAAAACATTTTGTTGTCTAAATGTTGTGAATATGGGTTTGAGTACAATCAGTATTATATGACAAGTTAAATAATAATGAGGTAATAATTTATAGCAGAGAAACATATTTTCCATTAGTCTAGGAATGAAAGTACTCCTTCAAGTAAAATAAATATTTTTGACATACCGTCATCAGTTGTTTTCATTTGGTTCAATATATTTTTAAATATTTAAACAATTTTATTAAAATTAAAGAAACTGTAAGGTGGGTGCCGGGAATAATAAATAAAGCAAGCTGAACTTCAAAATTATATTATAGCATGTATGAATGAACTCTAAAATAATAACGATTTTCTAACATGTTTTTTCGGGAACGTTAATTCACACATCGACACTTACAATTTAACCTATACACATTTAACAGAATACACAATTTGTTCTTAAAAATAGATATAAATAATTATACAAGCAATAGGACTGCTAGGCAGATAAAAATTCCAGGCTTTAGTGTGCAAGGTAAGTAAAACGTTGGGCCCTGGTGTCGGCCGCCAAATCGGAGGCTCGTTAATCTCCAATATAAATGAATAAAGAAACCTCAATGTAAATCGATGCATATCGATCATAGCAGGACCGGTAGTTGAACACTCGCTCATGAACAACTACAATCCACAATTCGCCATCCATTTTTGAATATCTCATTATTAGTGTATAAATGGGTTGTTTACCTGCTCATGGGGATTGGTTCTACCAAGGATGAAGCCTGGAGGAGCACCTGACTTCTTTTAAATTATTCTGTATATCTCTATTCTCCTGACAGTCAACACTGTGACTGTGACAGACATTGTGAGCTGGATGATTTCCGACGAGACCGATCATAGCTCCTTCTCGTTTGGTGTAGTCACCGGGGGGGACCACAATTGAAGCGAGGCCCCGGGGATATGTGAGGTGGAGGGGAGGCTGACCCGCTTGAAGTGTAGAGCATAAATATAATAGAGCATAGCGTACCTGACTGCAGCTATGAGGGACACCGTAGAGGTCACTCTCCAGCGAAGAACGTCAATGAATAAGTGTAACCCAAGGTGGACGCCTGGCCTTACAGTGCTAAGAAGAGACCTCTACAGGGCTAGGCTTGAGTTCCAGAACTGTACGAACGAGTAGATCTGTGATGTCCTCCGTGCTCGGTATAACAACCTTTGAATATAAGAAGAGGGTTGAGGCCACTCGGAGGCAAACCTGGGTTGAATTCGTCCTACATGAGTCGGAGAAGAACCGCTGGGGTATTCCGTACCACGTAGCCATGGCAAGAGATGTCCAGATCAAGACCCTCACTGCCTGAAAACGTTGAAAAGCGGAGACTGGCAGGCCACCCCGAGGAGGTGGAAGAAATCTATCTGAAAGACCCATACCCCAGGGATGACGTGTAGGACGACTCACGTGAGGATTCCCGGGTAAGGGAATCCTACCCCCCCCCCTCCTGGTACGGATCTGTTCCCACCATATGATATGTGGGACCATCGTCTCACTGTGGTGACAGAAACAGAAGGTTGAAATAACTCCAGGGTTGATGAGATCGACGCCACGATAGTTAAGTCTTCATGTCCCCATATTGAAGGGTGACTACTTGACATTGTTAACGAGTGCCTCGACCATAGCTACTTTCCGAAGCACTGGAAAACAGCCACGCTACGCTTAGTTCCGAACAGAACGGATCGAGACCTGACAGCTACCAAGGGCTACTGGCCCATCAGTCTCCTCCCAGTCCTAAGCAAAATTCTGGAATGACTTATGTACACAGGGCTAAAGAAAGTTTATGGAATAACGGAATACCCGAGGCAGTGTGGCTCCTATAAGGACAGGAGCACGGCTGACACCTCAGACAGGATAGAGAACAACGTGACAAGGACTCGCTCTATGTGCGTTATGCTTTTGACTTATACTCCCCTTTAACAGAGTGTGCTAGATTGATGAGGGAGCTGCTAGAGCTCGTGGCATTTTCTAATCTCTTTGATCTGATAGGTAGCTATCTGAATCAACGTAGGGCGCTCGTCAAAGGAGAGACGTAGGAGGTAGGGGTAGTGGAGCGAGGTTGTCCCCAAGGCTCAGTTTTGGACCTTGTTCTTTGGAAGATAGTATTTAATAACGTCCTTGTAACCCTGCATGATAATGATTACGGACTCCCAATGGTAGCCTACGTAGACCATCACGCGCGACTCATGTGCAGAGGTCGTGAGAAGAGCGTATGCCTGTGCTACCAAGGTGGAAAAGTGGTGTTGGATCGAGGAAGATGACCATGGCTCTCGAGAAGACAAGCACCACCATGGTAGGAGGAAAGATGGGCCATGCCCCCCCCCCTCCGATCCGATTGGGCGCAAGAGGATGCCACGTAAAGATGGTCACTGAGGTAAGATACTTGTGGGTGATACTGGGAATGAAACGATGTCTCTCCCCCACATCCAGTAGTTAGTGGCTAAGGAGTCAACAGTCACCAACAGCTTTGCCAGGATAGGAGGAGCGATATGGAGAGTAAAGTTTCCAGTCTCGAGGACCCTTTATCAGGGAGTGGTGATGGGAATTATAGGATATACATCTCAGTCATGGCCAGCGCACCTCAACAAGGGCCAGACGTTCAAGCCAATGCAGATACAGAGGATCTCCCTAATTGGGTTATGAGTGCGTATAAGACTGTTTCCTTCGAAGCGGCCCAGCTATTGATGGTGGTGGCACCCGTGGACTTGGCGATAACAACTAGAAACCAAGGAGGTGAACATTCAATCCCTGAATGTGAAGAATATTGGAGGGCTTGGCACTCTATTCCATAGGAACATGTAGCCTGGGGTATTGTGTAAATCAGTCTCTTGTTCTCTATTGTTATTTAGTTTAAAGTCTGTAATGCTTTTTTTTTTTTGTGGTTTGTACGTGATAAATGGGTCCCCAAGTAAATCGCTTGTCTAGTATAAGTCCTTGATAGGTGGTCTGAGATTTAACAAGAATGGCTTGGTTGAAAAGCAATACTGGAGGATAGAATGTGCATAATACGTAATGTCTAAAGTTGAATGTGGCATGAGAGGACTTGGTAGCATTCACTTTTAATCTACATTTGGAAGCCATCTAGAAGGGTGAGGGGTTCCTTCAAAGATTTGGAAGTAAGAATGGGGTCGAGATTGAAAGACAAGATGACTGTGTCTTCAGGGAAAATTCATAAAGAGAGGTTGAAGGATCTGTAGGCATGTAAAATGAATTCAGAAGACACAGGGTGAGACTAAGAAGCCCATTTTGGGGGGCAACGGCTAATTACAGGAATGAGGCAAATGTGGGAGAGGAGTAGGATACGCTATAATATATTTCAGTTAAGTATGACAGGATGATGAGATAGAACGTGAAAGGAAGGTTGTCATTGAGTTTATATTAGCAATCCCTGATACACTCCTCGATCAAAGGCCTAAGAAACGTCGAGAAATACCCCAGAGCAATAGTCTTTCTTCTCAGTTGAAGAGGAAATGGAATCGACTATGTGATGGCATTGGTTGATAGTGGAGTGCACGGAGTGAAATCCAAATTGATGGGAAAAAACAAGAGAGTTGAGGAAAACTGATAAGCATTTGAGAAAAAGTTTTTCAAGGGCTTTCCTTTGATTAGTAGAAGAGAAATGGGCCTGTACGTTGCATGAGACTGGAGAGGTTCGCGTTTTTTGTGGGTTATTTTGAGGAGGATTTCCAGAGGAGAGGAAAATAAGTAGTTCTGAAGACCGATTGTAGATGGATGTCCGGAATGAACTAGATTTCTGTGAAAAATATTTGACGATGGTTGGAGTGATAAGATCGAAATCAGGAGTGACACCGCAAAGTCCCCTGCACCTCTCATAGAATGGTGAGCAGCTAGTTTTGAGGATGAAGCGGTGAGTGCTGAAAACCAGTAAGTCATATTCGTCGGACAAACCCTCTGAACTGCCCCTTCAACATATTCTCAAGGATTAGGGTGCATTCAAGAAATAGCCGGATGGTGACGTTTCTTACCCAGCCGGTTTTTGGTTTTTTTTTTTGCAGCTACAGCTTTTAGATACATACTTGATTTTTCATTTTGTTTGTTTTTAGATTTTATTCTGTTGATTAACATTTAATTTCGTTTTAAGTTACCATATTTCAAATCAGAGTCTTTAAAAGTCCTTGACTCTTAAATAGTTTTCGAGCCTTAACTTAAAACACATTAGAAGCCAGTCTAAAGTAGGTTTGTTAAGACAAATGAAACCGACTTTTTTCAAATTTTTTTTCGTGCAAGCTATCTTAGATTTCAAAGAAAAGCATACGCCAAAGTACGAAACTTGGAATCGAAAGAGCAAGCACTAAATAATAGTAGAACAGGGAAGCCAAGTGATTGAAACTTCCATATATTCACACAAGACAATAATGTTGTGATTTAAAATCAATTAATACGTAATATATATATATGAACCCCAAGGAAGATCTGGACGAAGAATTATTTTAAAGAAAAGGACTCTTTGAGATATCCTACCCTAATAGAAAGGTAGAAAAGCTACTAATAGCTGAAGAGTAACATTAGAGAATATGTCATCCATCAATATCTTTTGCAGATCCTGAATCAAAGGTAATTGTAGAAGTAATAGGTATTTGTTTGGTGGAAGGGAAAGCGGGAAATTAATGGGGAAATGCAGAAGGAGATAACCATCTTAGCTCTGTGCAGTAGTGCATTACGTCATCCTGCTTGAAGGTATTTAGTTGTTAGAATGACACCAGAAGCGTTATATAAATCTTTAAATTAAACTACTACCATATGCTAGCCCTGTATATAGTCTATCAAATTAGTCTACAGAGTAGCACTATGTGTTAAATTGATCAAACTACTCTTTTTCGAACGAGTTTTGAACATACACAGATTATTGTTTAGTTCTTAATTCAAGTTTGAATTTAATATAATTATTTGATACAGTCTGAAACTTGGGTTCTATTGGGCGTCTTTTTTTCGTTAGTAATTTTGATTATTTTAATCATTTTACCTTTGAAGACATTCAAGTTCTAATGTTCCATAAAGAAAGTCCAAAATGTAAAAAGAACAGAAAATCCGAAGATAAATCATCTTTAACTAGTGACAAAGACTCAGTTCACGAGAAAAATTTACATTTAGCTTCAGTTCCATTGGTTTTTGTGTTTAATTTATTGCGATCCATAATTTATATACTTTTTGTTATTATTCGTTATATATGGAAATCTAGTTCTAAGCTGTTACTTTATAAGACCTCTATTGATACCAAACGCTGTGAAGAGTTAGAAACAACAGACATACTTTGTCAGGATCTTATGAACAGGATGGCAAGTCACAAAATTAGACACACAGGTCAAACTTCAACTGGGGATCCACAACTTTTAAAGCAAAAAGAGCATCACAGGAGAGCGTTTGAATTTATTTCAAAAGCTCTTAAAATTGACGAAGAAAATGAAGGTTAATAAGTTTTTATTACTCTATATCTCTTATTTTTGTACTTACTAATACTGATAATATTTTGATACTGGCTGAGTGGAATATTATGGATGAGTATTTTCTGGATGGCAGATTTGTATCTGCTTAAATTTGTAATTGATCATGACATTTTTGGTTTTGGCTTGTCATCCTTAGATGGCAATACATAGTTAACGTTTCCTGTAAGTTCTTCAACTTAAGGCAGAGTAGAGGAAGAAAAGGATTCCTTTTCTAGCTGGAATGAAAAAAATTTTGCAAAGAAGTTATTTCTAATTTTTAGTTAATTTTTTTTAGCTCTATTAACTAATTTTTTTTAGCTCTATTAACTAATTTTTTCATTAGCTCAGCTATTAACCTGTTTAGAGGGTTTTCAATTAGTTCAGCTATTCAGCACAATATTTGTCATTTCTTCTAATCCTGCAGTCCAGAGGGACACAATAGGAAACTATCTTAAAACCTTTTGAGCCTTCTTCATCTTCTCCACTAGTTCTCTGTTGATAATTCACCTTTCAAATAATCATTCACTCATTAGATGATTTTTATTAAGGGAATGATAAACTATATAAATTTATAATTAGTGTTAAGTATCATCACATAATAGTGGATTAATGATCACGAGAATCACGTAATACTTTTACTCTTGACTACATTTTATTCAGTTATGTTATGCTCTACATTAAATGGCAAAGACCTCCAAGTCCTGCACAGTGCTCCAGGTAACCACTAATGTTTATGTTTTATTTAGTACAGATACCTGTAAATCCTTAGTAATTTAATGCTATGTATATATATTTATATTTAATGCATTAAAAAGTTCATTGTTATTTTGCATGTAACAAAATTTATATCATAAAAATCTTCATTTTGCATTATTTACCTCCACAAATTCTGTTCAATATTTGTATCGCTCTCGCATAAAAATTACAACTATACTAAACCCGAAAAGCAATAATATAAACATTTGGTTAGCAATGATAGTCATAGCCACATGTATCCAGTACGAAATAGCTTTATTGATAACCCAACTTGATTTGGTTCATCTGGGTGTATGATTATCTGAACCATGAACTATCAGCATTAAACTGGCTCTGACAGAAAGTGGACCTTTTACCATGGTCTAAGATGGGTTCTATGTTTCTTTGATTAGCCCATATTTGCCTGAGGTATAAAAAAATAAAAATATTTTGATTTTATTTCAAAAGTATGTTGTTGAGAAAGTAAAATATCAATAAATTTATTTCACTACAGATATTCCTAGTACCTAGAAGAGAAATGTTGCTAAGTTATGTGATAGAGAGTTACATTAACCTCAAAACACTGCTTAAAGTGTATTGTATTTTATTCAACAGCTTTATGCCTAAGAACTGTATGCTTGTTATATATGGGCACTGTATGAATTACCATTAGGCAACACACACTTTTTCTACTACAAGACTCATACTGTGTTCAACCTACATTTGGACTATTTTTTTTTGTTGTATCTGGAAATTATTTTGTAGTACTTAATGAGTTTTTTAAACTTGCAGTTGTATACATATACATATGCATAGATAAATACATTTGTTCCAGAAACACAGCATTACATTTTACTCAATGAACAATATCTGTCTGTGTAGGTTTTGTTTTAATTGTGGATCACATGCAACATTATTAAGTAAATAAAATGACCTACAAAAGCATAAATAAAAAGAAAATAGGATAAATTAATATTAGTTGAAGTTAATTTATATAGTAAATTTTGTTGTGATATGAATTCCACTATTAATTATTATAGGGCTCTACCTACTAACCTGCAAGAGATCGACCTTTCCAATATGAATATATATTATGTATTGTTAAATATATGTATATTTAACCAAGGAGAGTTCATTTTTTTTCTCACTATTATAGATTTTTTAATTGTTGAAGATATAATTTTAAATGATGATGATGGTTTAAAAAATAAAATGAAGAATCTTTAGTCAAGTATTTTAGATACTTATGCCTCATAGTCCCAGCTCATCCAGCTTCACTTTTTACATCTTTAATTGTGTTTATATATATTTCAAAAAATAAAATTTGATTGATGTAGCAAAATTTCAGTCTATGTAAATAAAAATGGATTGTCCGCTGGTCCTTTGATTGACTAGTTTGTTTATTTTAATTAAAATAGAGTTATTTAATTTTTTTAACAAACTTTGTGTATAAGTGCAATATATTTTTACATGGAAGATAGATATAGAAAAATGTATAAGTTTGAGAACAGTTCTATTCCAAGTATAATTATTTAAACTTTTGAGTATAATCACTTACATACAGAATGAGTAAATCTGAAATCAGACATTGTTTGTATACAAATACCGTCAATCCTCTATGTGGAACAAAATTAAATTAGAAGATGTTCTTTATAGCAGTATAATATGGAAATTCATTCTTGCTATCAAATTAGTAAATGCACATACATATATTTTCAGCATTTTCCTTTAACTTCTTGTTGATGTTGATGATAAATAAGTTACTCCTTTATTTTATTTAGGTAATAAAGAAATAGCTGTAAAGTTGTATAAAAAAGGTATTGATGAACTAGAAAGTGGTATTGCAATTGATTGCTCAAATGGAAAAGGAGAGATTTGGGAACGGGCTCAAAGACTTCAAGAAAAAATGAAGACCAACTTAATAATGGCCAAAGATAGATTGAACTTACTCAGTAAGACAATTTTTTCATATTTGCATAGTTTCTTGTAATAGATTCCTATTGATTAATTTTTGAATAAATTCTAGAATTATTACAAAAATATAATTTCCCAGACCTAAACACTATTATTTTGACTTCTGTAGACCTCAAAATGTCCATGAAAATATCCCAAGACCTAGATGATGCTGTGCATTCTTTCACTACTCTGGTCTGGAGATCGGCTTGGGTGGCATTGTCGTCCCACCGTCATTCAAAATCCTTTACCTCAGCATCTCAAAGACCTAATCCAGTCCAAACGCCATGGCAGAACAGTGTGGCAAAGATCCCGACATCCTGCTGATCATCGCTCGTACAATCAGCACTGCAGATTGGTAAAGCGGCAATTGGCGTCTTTCCGTTCCGATTCTTTTAATTCCCACCTCTCCTCTCTGTCTACCAGGGATAACTCTCTGTGGAATGTAACTAAAAAAATCCTAAAATATCATCCTGTTTCACACCCACTTCGTTGTGATGATGGGTTCTGGGTGGCTCCGGATAGGGATAGGTCGGAGGAATTTGCTCTGCATCTTTCCCATTCTTTCACACCTCACCTTTCTCATCAAAACCATACTCATGGCACAACTGTTGAAGATTTCCTCACTTCACCTATCCCTCTCTCACTTCCAACAAAAGCTGTTAACCCCTGTGAGGTCAAATACTCTTGAAAAACTTACCTTACCGAGAATCCCCTGGATATGATCTCCTTACTCAAATTCTCAAGCTACTCCCTCCTAAAGCCTTGATCTTCCTAACCTACATTTATAATTGCATTATCCGAACTACGCACTTTCCTCTCCTCTGGAAACATTCCATTATTGTCCTATTCGCCAAACCCAGTAAACCACCCAATGACGCCTCATCTTACTGTCCAATTAGCCTACTCCCTATCCTCTCAAAAATAATTGAAAAACTCTTATTAAAACATCTACTTCCAGTTGTTGAATCCAAAAACCTTTTTCTTACACACCAGTTTGGTTTCTCTCTACAACATTCCACTGCTCAACAATGTCTTTGCGTTGATCTTAATATACCTTACATTCTAGAACTCATCCCTTCCAAGTTCTTGAAATTCCATAGTAACCTATCTAACCTCCCTAATCCCCTAGCACAGTCGTTGCACTGCACCACTCATCCCTATAATCCTCCTCAGAGACTAAAACAGCAGTGGCCTTGTGACCTGCTATAAATGTATAACAGTGGGAGTCCTGGCAATGGCCAGTTAGTTTCTCCAATCATGTCTTGAGCATATGTGGCTCTCGCGCTCTTCATCAGCCTCCACTGGCTCGTACACAGTGATGCGGCTGACGGAGAAGCTTGGGGGACTTCCCAAGACTCCGCTTCCTCTTTCCCATGCGAGGGAGGTGACAACCATGTGGATTTGGGGGGTCTCTGGGCTGTTTGTAAATGCTGTATAAATGAGCGAGTGAATGAAAATTCTAAATATGGTATGAATAAAAACATTTATCACAATTACTTATTGCCCAATGACGCAGATTGTAATTTTATCATAATAAAGTTGTTTTATCAATCAATTATTTTGACAATATTTTTATAAATGTCATAGATTTTACTATCAATAGAAAATATTCCTATAATATTTGGTTAAATTATTTTTTGCAGTAAAAAATTTAACTCATTGTCCAAAAAATATAGTGTACGCTTAGAGTTCGATTTGTAATAATTGCATTGCCTCACAATATGAAAAATATTATATTTGGTGAAGAATATTTAAGAAAATTAATCTGCAAACTTAGTTTGTATTATAAAGCAAACACAAGTTATAAAAGTTTGTCTAATTGCTCTACCAAATAGTTTATTTGTAAATAAAGCAAGAAATTGTAAATGTATTTGTGCTCTAGTATAAAAACTGAATGGCACAGGTGTGAGTTAATATCACATCCATGCAATTTAAAAACCTTAAGTTATTTTGATGAAATGTTTGGCAGCATTTTGTATCTTCAAATGCAAGGGTTTCTGTTAGAAATTGTATCTTAAAAATATTGTGTTGTATCATAAATAATGTAATTTTTCAAGAAAAATAAAATAAATTCACATTCAATAAACTATGAATGCGACGTGCCAACTAAAACAGTTAAGAAAGAATCTGATTCTGAAATTTAGTTCTAGTATTAACTAATATGTTATTACTTGGACTTGAGAAATTATTTATTTTTATGGAAGGGAAAGATTTATAAGAAAAACTGTTTTTTTTTTGTCATTGAAATTTTAAATGACTGATGTGATTGCCTATAAAAGGAAGAAGTGCAATGAAAACCCCACTTTTACTCTATAAAAGTCTAGTCAAAAGTCTAAAATAAACAATAAATACACCAAACACCTGAAACAATGGACAAATAAATAATGCAAGTAGACTGAGGAGAATATGTGGTAAAATTTAGAAGAAGTTAACTGAACAATGTAATAAGGTGGAATATATTTTGTTAATGGATCTATCTCAGTTGATCAGCAGTGAGAGAGGCTCTCTCAGTATAGAAGTATTCATTATTTTCTCTTGTTGGTGTTATTCAACTATTTTAAAGTTGATAACAATTTAGATTTTATAAAACAACAACTTAGAATTTATAAAAACAAAATGTCTCTCCATTAGGCAGAGCAGATGTTTTTCAAGTGTGCTATACAGAAATGAGGCTTCAGACTCGTTAAACAAAAACGATAAAACTTCTAGGAATTTTTAGTTAGTAGTTTTAGTACCCTTAGAATGGATGGTTATTCCTGGATCAAGCCCCCTTGGTTCTATACTATCAAGAACTTTCTTTTAAAATGTATTATAGTTTTAGTGTTATAAATGTTAGCATATATACTAATAAAGACTTTGTGGAGAGACAATAGTTTTATTAATACAATCCATAACAAGCTTTAAACCACTGTAAACAAGTATTTTATCGACACCCTGCAAACATTGTAATCCAAATAAATACCACAATTATTAATAACTCTCCATGTAGTATAAACTAGCATAGTTATTTTCTGAGTATATGGGAACAGAAATACCTTAAAAATCTACAAGTTACCACCCTTTTCTAACATCCATGGTACCTAGAGGTAATTTTATCACAAAACAAAATCCACTTGCAGGGTGGGAATTGAACCAAAACTGCCAGTGTGGGAGTTGGGCACGCTATCCTCCTATGAAGATTATTAAGTAAAAGAATAAGTTGGCGCTGTCTTAAATATAGCAAATTTGCGCTGTTTATATTCTAATCTTATGTTTCAGTATATCATAATTTAATGTACTATAAAAAAAATAGTCAGTGAATTACACTAAGATATTGTTAACTCATATATCAATAATATGCAGATTTTTTAAAATTATTAAGTATTGATGAGTATTATGTTTTTGTTAACACATCTTGTATGTTCATTTTTAGCATCTGAGAAAAAAATGCTATTGAGTGGTAATAATATTAACACAAATCATCTTATTAAAAGTAAGACGCTTCCCAGGTCGATGGGCTCTCGTTCTTTTACAATAAACACTCCACCAACTGTGAAGATATTGAATACTCCTCCAGCAATTAAAAGACAATTTTCAGTAAGTTTTAAAATGTATTTGATAAATATTCATATTCATAAAGTCTTTATTAATAAATTCTTTATGAAAATGATGAGAAATCTTATTTTTAATTTCATTTCGTAGTTAACAACACCCAGTACAATAAATTCTTCATTCTTTTTGGTAACGCTGGCTTTTTAAAACCGTACTTGGTTCAAGGGCTAGAGTTACCTTACTTTTTTTGGTGCTACAACCCCTTACAGAGTCAAGGTCTGCTTTTTTCAGATATCCTATCTTAGATACAGGAAAAACTTAATAATATCGAAGTATGCATGGATAACCAATCATATGAAGGACCAGGTGCTCAAAAATCTATTAAGAACTGAAAGCCAAATTCAATAGATTCTGTAATTAATTTTGTAAATATCAAACGGATACCCATAAATGGTTTACATTTATAACAATCAGGCTCAGACCTCACCCTTCTGTTCATGAGGTTCCTCAGCTGCCCCATATTCTTTCTAAATCCTATTTATTTTTCAAAAAATACAATTCAATTCTTATTGATGCAAACATTTTTTTCAGTAAAAATTAAAAGCAATTCTTATGAAAAAAAAAGAAAAGAAATGAGGTTACCAATTGTTGGATGAACTAGTGGTAGTTCTTTTCTCTTTTTTTTTATAGAATACTGGTTTGTATTTATTACAATGCAATGTTAGAAACACTGTGCGTATATGTTTTGGATGTCCTTTACATAATCATAATAATGAGTACAAAATAATTTTAACATATTACATTACTCTGGGTCTGATATATAGGAAATGGAAAAGAAAACCTCTTCTAATAAAAAGTAAATTAATTTAACAGTACATATTTGGTTATTTTGTGTGTGTAATGTTTAAGAGAAGTTTTATTATACCTTCCATTTTCCTATAGTAATGGTTTTTGAGAAGACATTGATTATTAAAATGTTTTAGTTTAAGTTGTTTGAGTTTATTGTTGAATTGAAGGAAGTAGTTAGTCTTGGAGTATGGTTGTTATTTTTGTATAGCAAGGGTACCAAGTGATGGTGACAATAACTTTTGTATGTGCCAGTACTGGTTCTGTTTGATTTTGGTTAAAATTTTATGTTTTCCATTTTTTTAGATTGTGATGCATATTTGTGTTACAGAACAATGATTTACAAATTTAATAATGCAATGTTAACAAATTTTACAATTGCTGCTTCCTTTGCAAATCTAACCCCACCCCAGGGACCCCCTATCCTACTCTAAGTCATTCATGTCCGGTTTTATTTACAAGGAAGGTTTCTCTTGATTTACTTTTTCTTTACCATTCAGTTATTCGACAAGATTCCTGTCCTCTGATAGATAGTGTTATTTTTCATTGTCATTGAGAAAAACACTATACTATTAGGTCCGGTAGTATTAGTTTAGTAGAATCGTGGATCTCCACCTCACTCAAAGAATGTATAATAGGGAAACAGTTTTCTCGGTGTAATCATTTTTTGGTTGAATACTCTCACTATTCACTACTTATTAGATTCGTTAGGACTTTTGTATTTTCGAACTAGAATTGATCATTATTTAAACAAATTATCAACAATCTTCCCTTCAAGAAAATAAGAAATATCAGTAACAAACACATTCTTTTCGATGGACAATATTTTAAGCGCATTTTAGATTTCATTTTTGTAGTTTTAGCCTGACAATAAATAAAAGTATTTTAAATAAAATTATATTATTTGATTTTTCATTGTATAATTTAACACTATGGTATCCGATTGTTTAGGATTAAAAACAAAATTTAAAAATACATTAATTTGGATTTCTTCAAAACAATGTTTGATAGTAACCCTTTGTAGATTACTGGTACTTTATAATTTATTTAGGATCTAGTAAAAATTTATTAAAAATATTTTCTGCCCTTATTTTGTTTGATTAAGCTCAAAAGTGAGTTACCAACAAACATTTTTTTGAAGAAATTCAAATTAATTGATTTGAAGATTTTGTTTTTTATGTTAGATTATAACCTTTTTATGACTTTTAATTATTAAAACTGAATAGCTTGGTTGTTACTTTTTCCAATTATTGTGAAACGACTGTAGTTCTGCAGAAGCATGAAAACCAAACCTAAATAATAGATGTGAAGAGAACACTTGGTGTTAGAGGGTGATTAGAGTGGTGATAAACCAAGGGGTGTGGTGTCAAAGCTACTTAGCCTTCCCACCTTAGATGCCGCTTCTACTCTCTTTATGTATTCTGCCGATGGAGGTTTCAATAATTATTTTTTTGATTTAACAAATAATAATTAAAATTGGCTCCAGTGGGTTATATACCATAACTAATAATTATTAGTACATGTAATTTAGAGTTTAAAAATTGTTATAAAAATTATACCCACTGTACATAAAAAAAAGAGCAATACTTATACATATGCCTCAGTTGGCTTAATCTTGGTCCAGATTTGATTTTTTATATATTTGTCTTCTTAAATAATAAATGTAATAAATTGTGATTCAGGGCCCTTGCGTATCTCCTGTGCACAAGTCGAATATAAAAGTAAAAGGGTTAGTTACAAAATCTACAAACCTAAAAGGTGTTGATCCTAAACTTGCTCAAATAGTGATGGATGAAATATTGGAAGGAGGAACTCCAGTTCACTGGGATGATGTTGCTGGACAAGAGGTAATTTTTTATAATCTTGATAACATTCAATTAAAAGCTGTAAATTTTGTTTTGTATTATTTACCTTATTACTTCTTACAACACATAATCATTGGAGCAGACGGTTTGCTTTAATGATACAAATCTATAAGTTAAATTATTCTTGGTCGATATTTTAGATATTTATAATATTTGCTTGTGTTTCAAGCTATTTTCAGTTTAACAAATAAAATATTTTTGTTCAAAAATATGGAGTAGTTTTGTTTTGCAATCATTTTATAATAATTTAAAAAACACGTGTGGAGCCCAGGGACCCTGCACCCAGCCCATCTCTTAATATTGTTCCTTCAATTTATTTTTTGTTCTTAATTTCATTTTTATTGTAATTAATTTAATAATTATTAAAAGTAAATAAACACATAAAATTCAATTTAAATAGAGTTATAACTGGAGGAAGCTCCTGGATGCCACCTACATTTAAAGTAACTAAACATTATTTTGTCAATTTTAGTCGTGGTATTAATCCCACTATCATTAATAATTACTAGCCATTGAAAAAATATACTGGCACCATGAGGTCTCCCTCAAACCCAGGCTTAGTTGGTAGAGCCCCAACTAAATAATATTTTAATTATCAAATTCAAAACTCATGAGGTTTTAGGTCCCAATCTCGGTTTTTTAAATCTCATAAAATAACATATTGAATTCCAAATAGCAATTTGAATTCAAGTATGTTCTATACATGCTTACAATTCAATGCAGTCTAAAGATACAAACTAATTTTTGAAACTAAATGTTGAAAAACCAGAAGCTATTGCTAACGGATAAATGGTCAAGTTATTTTATATTTTAGGGTTTTACATTTTGCTACTCATACTAAACAGTTTTATCCATAAAAATACTAGGTGAAATTCTTTACACGAACTTGGTAACATTTTTGTTGTGTTGCATTCTGTTTTCTCAGTTTATAAAAGGGTTTTATCTATAAAAATATTTTTCTGTAAAGTTGGTAACATTTTTTTTTATTCTATCTTATAATTATTTCTTGTAGATATTTCTTTATTTATTATTTTAACTTGAATAAAGTTTATATTTTAGATATTTTCAATGTTATTTCTTGTTTATCAAAACAATATCATATAATGTACTAAAATATTCTATTGGTTTTTTAAAAGTAGAAATGGGTTTTGAATATTGAACTAAAATGATTTATAGATACAAAAACAGAAATTATGTAAATATTCTGTTATCTCGATTGAATTTTGGAATTGTTTTTGAATAGCGAATTAATATCAAATTATTACTGTAAATGTTTTTCAAATTTAATAATTAACTAGTACAAATTTTGAAATTCCCTGTTGAATTCCAAATTTTTTTTATACATAATTAGGTTGAAATGCTACTATATCTTACATAGTAATTTTAATTTAAAATAGATTAAATTTTATTTTAATTTGAATTCAAACACAAAAGTATTTTTGGATTTATGGATTTCAAAAAAGGTATAAAAGAGAAAGTTAATCAGCAGGCTTTGGCATAGAGGGGTAGGCAAACTGTCAGTCCTAATGTGGCTCTAAAGGGAAACAGACCTGTTCAGGAAGCTTGTTTTTAATAACAGTCCTGTTTTGAATTTTTTGTCCTTTTCAAAGGATGGAGGTATGGTCCATTCTTTATTGGGGCACTATTTAGGCAGGCCACATTACCTAGGGGTAGTCTATTTGCGTGTTGCCACTTTTTTCTGATATACATGTCATTGGAAGGTAATTTTATCGCAAAATAAAATTACTTTTAGGATGGGATTCTAACCCATACAGCATACAGCATGGAAGTCAACCACTCTACTTTCCAGCCACCCCACCGTTAGCTTATGATGAAGTAGATGGAACAGTTTTTAAAGAATCACATTCACAATTACTTTTATTTATATGATCACAAAAAAATAATCCTATTAATAACAAAAAATATCATTGGAATCAAGATGAATGAACTAAACTATTTTAAATTATATAAAGGTAATTGATCAAGTAAGCCAATAACTTCAGGCTCTCAGCTCAATAATTTGTTAATTGAATTGTCACTTTACCCATCCATGTGTTACAGATTTTTAATGGATGTAAATTATATTTATTTGTATAAATTTTTGGAGTTTAAAATATCTCTTATGTAGAAAACAATGTTGTACATGCTTACATTTTTTGTTTTATCAATTTAGATTGCTAAACAAGCTCTTGACGAAATGGTGATACTTCCATCTTTAAGACCTGAACTATTTACTGGTTTAAGGACACCTGCTCGTGGATTACTGCTGTTTGGCCCTCCTGGAAATGGAAAAACACTGCTGGCAAGAGCAGTTGCCACTGCTTCAAACTCAACATTTTTTAGTATAAGTGCTGCAAGCCTTACCTCGAAGTACGTGGGTGAAGGAGAGAAACTAGTTCGTGCTCTTTTTGCAGTTGCAAGGCAATTAGAGGTACACATATTTTTCTTTTAAATAGTATGTTTCTGTCATTATATATTTTTTTTAACTACTTCAATAATTTATCAGTTCAATCATTCAGTATTTTTTGACCATTTAAAATCAATTTAAAACCATCTCGCAGAACTGAAAACAATGTCAATGCTTCATGTCTTTTTCATATAAATAATAATATGAATAAATCCCCAAACCAAATTAATGGTGATCGCTGTTATTTTCTGATGTTTTTATGACTGGAGATTTTTTTTATTAGAACAAAATAATTATATTCTGCCCTTCTAAGGCAATAAATAATTGTGCTGAATGATCCAATTCTACCAAATTTACAATATTGTATTCACTCACTCATTCAAACAGTATACATTAATACAAAAAATTAGCACATTCATAGGTAGCCCAGGTATACCACAGATTCACCTGTGGCATTGCCACCTCCCCAGCTGAGCAGAAGGTTGCTCCTGCAGCTACATCACTGCTTGAGATCATTTCTGCTTCAATCTCTGAGGAGTATTTTAGGAATGAGTGGTACTAGAGTGCAATCTTGCTATGAGATTAGAATTATCAGATATTTTTTTTTAATTTGTCAGGAGGAGTAGGTATTAAATAGGACTGGTGGGGTAAGGTGAGTGAAAGTAAGACAGGTGCAATTAACTTTGTTCGCTTTTATTTTCCGCACCAATGCTCAATTTTGGTGTGGTGAGTTTAGAGGTTAATGAGATGCTGTGTCAGGGTCTGAATGGGTTGAGAAAATCCTGTGGTTTAGAGGGTGTAGAGGCCCCATAAAACACTACCTTGGTGAACTGCAGCTTGAAGAACTTGATGGCATCTTGATCTTGGGTGTTTTACTCCTTGCTCCTCATCATTAGCACTTCTAGTGTGATCATCAATAGGAGTTGCAGTCTTTGATGTTTGATTAATAAAGAGTGAAAATGTTCTGTCAATCTATTTAAATGTAATCTTTCAGCAAATAGAGATATATAGGATAAAGACTGCTTTACATGCTACAGTCTTTGGTTTAAAGGTTCTTCCCTCATTTTGAAAAAACAGACTGTTGCTGTTTGAATGGCAAAGGTTTTCTTACTCATCAAGATTAAATCCATGTCTAACCTCTTAATTCTTAAATCCTTTATAATACGATTACCTGATAATTATTATTAATTAACTAATGTGTTGTGTACCTTTGTAACATAAGATCACAAATGTATAAATTAAAACTTTAGTCCAGTAAAGATGATGAAATTGTATATCTTCCCAAAATGTTCCAAGTTGACAAAGAACACAGCATAGGTTACAGTCTAACTCCAGATTAGGTGAAGTATGATGGTTCAGAGATGAAGAAAGCTCTTGAGAGGACCTTCCAGAGAATACAAGGACTTAAACTGTGCAAATGAAATATAATAAGAAAAACAACAGTCTGGTCCTATTTGGGTCCTAATTTAATAAACAAAAGCAAGGGCCCTTCATCCCTTTTCACACATAAGTGAACATGCGTTTACTAATTATCTATACATATTTTTTTGATTTTGTATATTTTTATTACAGCCTTCAATTGTATTCATTGATGAAATTGATTCAGTGTTGAGTGAACGTAAAGAGGGTGAACATGAGGCAAGCAGACGTCTTAAAACAGAATTTTTAGTAGAGCTGGATGGTTTACCTGCTAGCAACGACTATCGTGTACTAATAATGGCGGCAACAAATAGGCCTCATGAGCTCGATGAAGCTCTTTTGAGGTAAAATGTTGATGTCATAGTAATATTATATTCGATTTTAAAAATATATAATGGTAATAGCATGTAGTAGAGGAAGAGAAAGAAAAGCGAAAGGGGGGGGGGGGTAGATCCCCTGCTATAAGCACCTGGCTGGGTCAGGTCAAAACATAATTCTTTTCTATATCTCTCAGCAAGGAAATGCCATTTTTAAATTCATTCCTCTCAATAATAATAATAGCAATAATTTACTGATTATAAGAACCATTACAATTAAAAAAAGGTTTTTGCCATTAATCCAAAAGGATCTTCATACTAGTGCCATTTGTTAATTCACAGTGTACCAACTGTCAAACATAATAGTAGGTTATCAAAACACATCCAACCCCTCAAATCCCTAACCCTAAGCAAACTCCCTATCATCGCTACAATCCTTCTCAGTGATAAGAACTAAATAAAAAAGTAAAAATAAACAAAGCCGTCGGGAAAACTGTGTTTAGTCACAATAAATAAAAAGAAACTCGCACTTGTGAGTATAGAAGAAACCAAAAAGATCTTAAAAATTAAATAACTTATAAAAAAAAATTATATATTTATTTTAAAACTTTTGGATAGATAAAATGAATCAATGTCCTCTACCAATGACTCATCCTAGCTTCTAATATAAATAATAAATATGTATGATGACTGGGAATTGAACCTAGCTAATCGGCCTGCTAAACAGTGATAACTGAGCTCGGTTAGTCCACCTAAGTGGTCCTATAGACAAACACACCACCTTCTCATGGTTCCTCATTGGCATATCAAGTCCGAATGAACAGGCTCGAAACGAGGATTATATATAAAAGTAAAATCAAAATGGCATTGTGAATTATGTAAATGGTAGATAAAAAGTTTAGCCAAAACTATTTTCTTCACAAAATATCCCTAGATACCTCCTCTCTTTGAAGTGAATTTGGTTCATAAACAAATCTAAATGCTCTTGTTCGATCAATAACTACAACACGCAAAATGTCCTGATTACTGGTTCTTCTTCGTCTAACCGTGAACTTAGTTCACAACAAAACTATGAACTTGGTTTATATATCGCTCCAAATTAACTTGGTTTACCACAATAAACAACAGGAAATATGTCATTATGAGCCAGCAATTAATTTCGTACCAGTGGGCAAGGGCTAGATAAGCCCTAAGTTGACTAAAAATGGCCAGTTAATACCCACTATAAAAAAACAACAACGAATATTTACTTAAGAACATATATTCAGACATGCATAACTATTTACGTCCAGAAAAAATATAAAACATATGTTGCCACAACACCAGTGTACTCATGGTTTGTGAGGGTTGCCATCTCCCAGTAAACGTAATGACTATGCTATGATAAATCCGTCCCCTAACCTTGAGATAATTGGAACAGGTAGAGCCATGAACTGTAAATGCATTCCTATTTTGAAACAGAGCACAGTAGTTTTAAAGGTTAACTTTTTTTGGATTCTTCAATTTAAATCAGATTCCCAAAGTTGAGTATACCCTTTGAAATCGTTTTAAAAAAAAAAGTTTATTGGGTGCTTTGACAGTTTCTAGAAATTTTTCAGAAAAAGTTTTATACATTTTATTTTCTTTTAGAAATTTGAATTTTTCAATATTTATAAAGTTTGAGGTACTGCTAAGGTTCCGAGATAGTTACTTTACATAATAAAAGTACACAATTCTTACACGAAATTCAATGCTGATGATGAAAATGTGGCCAAAATTTGAAGAAAGTTAAGTTAAAATTGGAGAAAATCTTGGTTTTTATGGGGGGGGGGGAGTCTTTTCTCGATTAAAAACTGTTAGAAAATCATATCTTGGCATTGGATTAAGATAGAAAACTGTGAATGATGGTGTTTGACTCCATTTTTTATTTAGTTTCACACATAAAATATTTTAACACAAACAGCATGACAAAATGAGACAAATGTGACAAATGACACCCTGTTTACAACATAATATTATCATATAATATAAACTATGTTATAATATTTTTAATATAAACCCTTATTCAGGAAAATATATGTATTTTATATTTATAAAATAATCTTTGTCAACAGGAGATTCCCAAAAAGGGTTTATGTGTGTTTACCTGACTTAAAAACTAGAGCAGTCCTTTTAAGAAGACTTCTTTCCCGTCAAGGCAATCCTTTAAGTGAAACAGAAATTGATACTGTCGCTCATTTAACTGAAGGATATTCTGGCAGTGATATAACAGCTCTCGCTAAAGATTCTGCTTTAGCCCCTATAAGAGGTATTTAACACATCTAAAGCATTGTATTACATAAACCGATATTTTTATGTTAGCAGATGTATTATGATAAGGGATTTAATCCTCAAGTTGAAGTATTTCATTTAGTTAAAATTTTATGAAAATATTATTATTTCTTCATTCATGCATTCATTTATTGTATAAATAACTGGTGCCCAGAACATCGGTTATTGATTGTTTTTTTTGGTTTGATGAAAATATATATTTATATACTACAGTTTACATGAAAGTTCTGTAACCTTTATATTTTTCTTTCTAAACACCTTTTGGGAAATTGGGAGTTAAAATATATTCAAAGAAAGTAACTTAACTTTTTTTTTTAGTTTGAAATATTTTTATCGCTTTAAAAAAAAAACATTATACATAGTTTATGTACAACGGTGAGGTTTGACTTACCACCATTAATCTAAATTTCATCATTTCATTTAATGACTTATTAGCAACTTTATTTATTTATGATTATTAATTTTTGTTTTTAGAGCTAAGTGCGGAACAGGTAAGATTGTTAGATCCAGTTAATGTACGACAGATAACATTTCAAGATTTTGTTCAATCACTGAATAGGATTAGAAGAAGTGTTTCACCTTCTAATTTAGCTATGTATGAAAAATGGAACCAACAGTATGGAGATGTCAGCTTGTGATGACTCATTATTTTTATTCTTTGTTCTATTGTGGAAAATGCTTTAAAAATGAAGCAATATCACATAGATTTATGAGTGAATATTCAGCCTTTTTCAATATGTAATTTTTAACTTTTTTTTTTAAATTAAAAAATATTTTTAAAAACACATTGTAATTCTATGTGTTTAAAATGTAAAAAAAAAAGTCACTTATTGATTGATTCTAGTCAATTTTCTCCTAGTTTTAAATTTGTTGCTTTATTTTGCAGCTGTGTTAATTTATTGCTGAAAATACAACGAATGTTATTGTTAAATTGTTTTTAAGCCATATTTTTAGATTTAAAATAAGTAATTAAATTATAACATATGTATTGTTATTGAAATTACTTGCTTGGAGATATTTTGTTTCAGAAAATTGTTATTGTTTTTTTTATTTATTAAAGCTGGTTATTTGATGTTTTACAAATATAACATTCCACAAACTCTTGTATTACTATTTCCTTAAAATATCTTTACAAAATTGCTTGGTGTCTTAGAAATCATAAGTTTGAAATTTGCTTCACAAAATAGAGCTAGGAAGCAGAGGTTTGATTGAGGAGGCCAGGACACTTCAGTTGCTACTGTGAGTATTATTATTTGTGCTTCACAAGAAACATACTTGTAATTTTTAACTATATCCCAATAATTTTTAGGTTCCTGTTGTGTTGAGTGCGCTAGTCTACTTCAGTGTTTACTTCAAGAGTGTAGGCTTTCGGCAAAATACTTAAAAAAATCAGGTTTTTACATGTAAGAAGAAATCGACCAGAATTTGAGCAAATCAATGTATGTTTTATTGAAAAATAACTTGACGTTGAACAAAGATGAGTGTTCATTTCTATGAAGTCTAGCTTAGGTTATTTCATCAAATACACGTCGGTAAGACCCAATCCTGAACGTTCTTGAGGCTTTCCCAGTTCTATGTGCTCACTCTTAGAGCGTTCAAAATATTTATACATCATTTGAAATTTATTACCAAATTCAACAACACAATTCAGTGCCTTTTTAGGACCAAATTCTTTGTTGATTAAAATGATATAAAAATATTCAAAGAGCTTAAATCCGACGTTGAAATTGCTGTATTGGAACCTATTGATGATGCCTCTTAATTCATTGTGCCAACTGATCCCTCAAATTTTGCAATAGGAGCAGTCCTATTACTAAACAAACGTCTGGTTGTCTGTTTTTGCATGATGTTTATTGAAAGTTGAACAGCCTTTACTCATCCATCGGAAAGGAAGCCCACATCTTAGGTAAGCACTTCTTATTGATCATTGACCAGAAATATAAAAGACTTGTTGTTGAGAACGCGGAGCAGAGTTAGCTATTTGACCCTGAAATCCTCGATTCTCCAAAGTTTTCGCCGGCTTCAATGGTTTCGCAAGTTTGAAGACGTCCAGCAGCAGCCCCGATAAAATGCGAATTGTGGAAATAAAAGACAGAAAAGGAACAAGGAAAATAATGGATGCAAACGAAAGTAATGAATAAGGAAGAAATCGCCGAAGACGAGCTGAAATAAAAAAGAGAAACCGATCATTCATAGAAACTGCGAACTCACCATCACAGTTGAAAATAACCATCATAATATTGGCCAGACTTCCAATTGATATTACAGCCTATATGCCAGAAAGAAATTGTTACACTAAATCAATTTTAAATATAAATGAAGAAACTGAATAAAAACAAATATTAAAGCAAAACAAATAAATCTTTATTCAGTAAACTTAATACTTAAATTAATAATACTTCATTAATAAGAAAATAAACAAATGATTATCGATTGTTAATTCACAAATGAGAGAGAGAGTCGTTGATCGGTACCTTACGCGTCGGGTTGATCTTCATTTATGGCACAGCTTGAGCGAAACGATCATTGGGCGCTAAGTGAGAAAAATAGAAGAAAGTTCATCTCGAGTGTCAACAGACATGAGCGGGAGACCTCCAACTCCGATGTAGACAGCGCGATGTTTCACAGTCGACTACTGATTCCCGGGGGATCAAAACACTTATAAATACGCACCGTTGAACCCTGTTTCAAAACATTGCTATCAGTGTCTCTCTCTCTCTCCCTCTCTCCTGTCTGCATTTAACGAAATATATTGTTAAATACATACTATTGCTACTTATTAATATACAATATGTTATCGAGCATTCCTCGTATTAATAACATTATCTAACTAGGAAATACATAATGAACATAATTAAATGAATCGAATCTCTATGAATGATCGGCTAAACGATAAGATTAAAAAAATAATAATAAAAGGAGACGGATTTTAATTAAAATAAAGGAATTTATTTGGTTGGAGTAAAGGAAATGGATAAGTTCAACATCCCGCCCACCTAAAATCGGATGATTTTATTCATTCTGATCAATTCTTGGTAATATCGCTAAACGATGGACAGGGCGCTTCAACAATCCATGAGAGGTTCTGACAGTGGCCACCCTTACAACGTTGTCCTTGCCTGGATGCAGTTCTTCGATTCTTCCCAGTTTCCAATTGAGCGGAGGTGCATTAGGGTCCTGTATGAGTGCCAGTTCTCCCTTCTGCAAAGTCGTTCCGGTGTTTGTCCATTTTGTTCTCGCATGCAGAGTATGGACGTACTCATCCGACCATCTTCTCCAGAAAATCTGCAATGCATGTTGGTTCAATTGCCATCTTGTCAAACGATTGACGTTTGTATCCTTCAGATCTTGTTCTGGTAGGACTGTTAAAGGGCTGCAAATCAAGAAATGGCCCGGTGTGAGATAATCAAAATCCAAAGGCCTTGTAGAGGTGGAACAAAGGGGTCTTGAATTCAGGATCGCTTCGATGCGAGCAAAGAGTGTTGTCAGTTCCTCGAAAAAGAAAGCTCTGTTTCCCAAGGTCCTCAACAGAAGAGACTTAGCTGACTTTACAGCCGCTTCCCACAATCCTCCAAAGTGAGGGGAAGAAGGTGGGTTGAAATGCCATTAGACTCCTTTATGCGAAGCGTGGTTAGCTATGGATTCCTTCACGGCATTGGAGTTAAGCCATATGTACAGCTCCTTCAATTCGCGGGCGGCTCCTACAAAGTTGGTACCGCAATCAGAGTAAACATCACTGGGGAGGCCTCTTCTCGAAATAAATCTTTCGAAGGTCGCCAGAAAGGCATCAGTGGTCAATGCTGAAACCAGCTCTAAGTGAACTGCCTTGACTGCCATGCAGACAAACACACAGAGGTAGGCTTTTGATGTTGATGCGTTACGACGCTGACTTAGTTTTATAGTATATGGTCCTGCGTAGTCGACACCTACAGACAAAAATGGTTGCCCTTGACTGACTCTAGACCAGGGCAAATCGGCCATAAAGGGGTTATTAGGTTTCGCACGCATCTTAAAACATCGAACACAGTTCCAAACCC
The DNA here is from genome assembly GCA_930367205.1 of Acanthosoma haemorrhoidale. Lineage (NCBI taxonomy): Eukaryota > Metazoa > Arthropoda > Insecta > Hemiptera > Acanthosomatidae > Acanthosoma > Acanthosoma haemorrhoidale. The sequence goes on from OV884009.1 coordinate 94,667,735, forward strand.
TCTTTCTTATTAAAGACTTTATGGAGAAAATGTAATATTGACGTTGTAAGCTGGCTTGCAGAGCTTTGGGGCCCAGATGGAAATTTAATGCATGAACGTGATCAATAATTAAGGCAGTTAATGGGGCTTGAGGTGGCAATAGAATAGGATGTTTCGTTTCTTTTGGTAAATCACCATTCTTCAGTCTTCCGCCCACCCTAAGAAGTCCTGTTTTGTCTTGGAAAGCTGCCAAAGACTTAAAACGAGTAGAAGTGTTCAATCCTTCCTTAAAGTCAAAATCTTGTTCGAAGTAAATTCGTTGAGTTTCCCTCAATAAGTAATCAGTGGCACGATTTAGTTCAAAAACAGACAGAGGTCCCAAACTCTTGTAATTCACCTCCTTAGTCTGAATGTTTTTACAAAAACGCCTAACGTAAGCAGTCACGCGGATAGCTGTACGAAAACTTGAATATTTGGTGATTATCATCGATGCTAGACTCTCCGTTGGTTCGGTGGCTACTAAACATCTACTAGCTTGCTTAATCTCAGGTATTTCGGATAATGCCGGGGGCATTGACGGAAGTTCTATGGGATTCAATTTCATCCAGTCAGGGCCATTCCACCATAAATTGTTGTCTATCAGATCGCCAATCCTCTGCCCGCGCGATGCTATGTCTGCTAGATTTTGAGCCGACAGAACATGTCCCCATTGAGTGAGCTTGGTATGTGTTAATATATGCCCTACTCGGTTTGAAACGAAGGTTTTTAATGTTGATGGGTCCCGCCGAAGCCAGGAGAGCACTGTTGTGGAATCCGTAAATAACCATACACTTCTAACGCGAGTTTTATTTCGAAACTCTTCCAATGGCCGTAGTAGATTAGTCAGCAGATGCGCAGCACACAGTTCTAATCTTGGGATGGTGATAGTTTTAATGGGTGCAAGTCGTGTTTTTGACTTCAAAAGAAACGTGCACACCTTCCCTTCAGACACCACACCTTCAGCCCCTATGGTTCTTATGAAGATTGCAGCAGCGTACCCTCTCTCTGAAGCATCGCAAAATCCAAACAGAGAGACCTCGGCCGCGGGTAAACAGATCCATCGGGGAATGCTAAGGTTACTAACATTGGTCAGATTGTCCATAAATTTTGTCCAGGTACCCACGATATCAGGAGGTAGAATATCGTCCCATCCTATTTTCAAGGTCCAGAGTCTTTGCATCAGAAATTTCGCAACAAAGATGACTGGAGCAAGGAGACCCAAAGGGTCATAGAGCCGAGCAGTAACAGATAACATTGCTCGCTTTGTAATAGCGGTCTTTGTGGGCTTCACATGGTAACTGAAACTGTCACATTCCGCATTCCAACGCATACCCAATACCTTGGTAGTGGAATCTTCAGGGGAGAATGCAACTTGTGATTCAGGGGTGTCTAGAATAGTGCTCATTAGTTCCATGGAATTGGTCGCCCATTTGTGCACCACAAATCCAGCTGAGTCCAATATATTTATGATCTCATTCTTCAGTTCTAAGGCCTGTTCCACGGAGTCGTCACCAGTGATGATGTCATCAACGTACACATCAGACTTCAAAATACGTGCTGCCCTAGGAAACCTATGACCTTCGTCTTCAGCTAGTTGTTGAAGAACCCTCAACGCCAAAAAGGGGGACGACGCAAGACCGTAAGTTAAAGTGTTTAGTTCGTATTTTTGAACTGCTTCTCCTGAAGAAGATCGCCATAAGATATGTTGAAATCGTCTGTCTTCGGATCTCACCAAAACTTGCCTAAACATTTTGACAATATCCGTACAAAAGGCTATGCGATGGCATCTAAAATTTAGTAAAATAGACGCAATGTCTGTTTGCAGTTTCTTGCCAATGAACAAGTTATCATTGAGAGATCCTGTAGAAGTTTTCATGGATGCGTCGAATACAACTCGTATCTTCTCTTGCTTTACGGGATCTAAGCCTCGCTTGAAAATGGCATGATGGGGAATTAAATATGAGGATGAGCTGTTGGTAGGTTCCATATGTCCGAGTGTTAAGTAATCCTCCATGAACTCTACGTAATGCCTTTTAAGGTCAATGTTTCGAGAAAATTTAGACTCCAGGCCGAAAAATCTTCTTGACGCCTGGCTATCAGCATTCGGAAATGTTTTATCTGGGTTGCGTAGTGGTAATGCGACCACATACCGCCCTGAAGGTAATCTTAGGTGGTTTGTTTTAAAATGCTCCTCGCATTTAACCTCGTCTGGGTGCTGGCAATCTGGAACGAATGCTTCCTCGATCTCCCAGAAGTCTCTCAAAATTTGATCAGAACATTGAAATTCAGTAATAGACAGGCAAGACCCTTTCTCTCGATTTGAAATAACAGGAGGCGTTCCCATTACTACATGTTCAAATATTGTCGGAAGAGCACCAAAATTGTTGGTGATTCTAGACGCGGGTTCGTCCATCACGAGTATTTGAAGAAACAAGTGAGATCCTAGCAGAAAATCAATGGGTCTAGACTCCCAAAATTCAGGATCTGCTAATTGAATATTCTGAAAACAGTTTCGTAGCGAAGGGTTCAGTGATATGGTCGGTAAGCTAGAGGTGATGACTGGCATAACCAATGCCTTGGTCTCAAGTGTTACCACCTCGTTTCGCAATGGACTGAGTTGGCAATTAACCATCCCTCTCGTTGCTGACAATTGGACCAGCCCAATACCCGACAAAAGGGTTTTCCCGGCAAAGGCTGAAATCAAGTCTTTTTGCACATTCTGTGGTAATAACTGAAAATTGCGAACCAGAATCAATCACTATTCTAATCTCCCGCTTGATACCACTACAGTCCCGGATGTTGGCGATAGCGGTACCCAATAGAACTGTTCGTCTTCCAGATGTAGCTCCAACTAGGCCATCAGCAGGAGATGCCTCACTTGTAGTGGCCGCTGCCGTCACTGGCCGGGGCGCATAAGAGGTCCTCAAAGCCTGCCCATCTGTCACGGGGTTGGCATCGTTGAACGCGCTATGGAGAGCGGAATGGTGCCTTTTCTGACATGTAAAACACGATTTGTCAGAGCTACATAGATTAGAAGTATGGCCCTTACGAATACAGTTATAACAAAGCTGATTCTTCTTGGCTAATTCATATTTCTCTGACGCTGGCAATCGTCTAAACGAAAAACATCTAAATAACGGATGGGCTCCTTTACAGTGTGGACATCGGTCTAAATTTCCTTGCTCGTGTGAATGCAATTTATCTGCAGATTTTGGTTCAAAAGTGGCAAGAACCTTGCCCCGTCGCATTGTGTTCGGTGCGAACCTATCAGAAGAGGGCTTAGGTGAGACTGAATCAGCAAGATCTAGAACTTGACATCTTTGGTGAATAAAGCTAACAAGAGATTCATAAGTGGGGAATTCTTGTCCTTGTTGCTTCTCCTCATAAAGCTGCCTTGTTTCTGGGTGCAACGCCTCCAGTGCAATAAGAAGTTTGAGGAAATCAGCTTCATTGGGTATGCCAAGAGCCTTTATAGCAGAAAAGTTCTCTGCAACATTCTTTAAGAAGGATCGCAAATGAGTTAGTGCACCACCTTGTGCATTTGATGATTTAAACTGTCTTATTTTCTGCATATAAGCTGCACCAAGGAATCTTTTATTATCGTAACGCATTTTCAAGGCATTCCATGCTTCGCTATAATAGTTCAATTCAGAAATCGAAAATGCTGAAACTATCTGCAGCGGCTCTCCGGCAAGTCTGGCAATGAGATGTTGGAATTTCTCTACCGCACTAATACCCCCTTCGTCGTGTATTAACGAAACAAATAAATCACGAAACTGAGACCATTTTAAAATATCCCCGTTGAACGATGGGATTTGAATTTTAGGTAATCTGGAACGATTAAATGAACTTGCAGAGCCATCCAGAATTGAAGTCTCGTTCAGCCTGAAAGTTTGGGTTAGTGGGTTTTGCGTCACAGAGGGTACAGGGTTCATGATCGTCTCAAAAACAGAGTAACAGACACTGACATGAACTTTTATCTTGGCCAAATATTTGTCCTCGTATGGAAAGGTTGCCTCCTTTCCCTGCGAGAGCAGCAATTCATAAAACTGATCCCATACAGCTATAACATCCTTAAACAAGGAATCCAGCATTTTGTATCTTCCTCTAAATGCATCAAATTTAGTCTTGTCCTTCTCGACTTCTTTGGCTTCCTGGGCCATCGTCGAGATATCCTTGTAAAGTGTTGTAATTTTATGTTTTAGTACTACTACTCGTTGTTCTGGCGTTAATTCAGCCGTTTTACCAAGGAAACACTGCTTTCTGGAACTTAAAACGAGCAAAATCCGGCGACCCGGAGGACCAAATGTTGAGAACGCGGAGCAGAGTTAGCTATTTGACCCTGAAATCCTCGATTCTCCAAAGTTTTCGCCGGCTTCAATGGTTTTGCAAGTTTGAAGACGTCCAGCAGCAGCCCCGATAAAATGCGAATTGTGGAAATAAAAGACAGAAAAGGAACAAGGAAAATAATGGATGCAAACGAAAGTAATGAATAAGGAAGAAATCGCCGAAGACGAGCTGAAATAAAAAAGAGAAACCGATCATTCATAGAAACTGCGAACTCACCATCACAGTTGAAAATAACCATCAAAATATTGGCCAGACTTCCAATTGATATTACAGCCTATATGCCAGAAAGAAATTGTTACACTAAATCAATTTTAAATATAAATGAAGAAACTGAATAAACACAAATATTAAAGCAAAACAAATAAATCTTTATTCAGTAAACTTAATACTTAAATTAATAATACTTCATTAATAAGAAAATAAACAAATGATTATCGATTGTTAATTCACAAATGAGAGAAAGAGTCGTTGATCGGTACCTTACGGGTCGGGTTGATCTTCATTTATGGCACAGCTTGAGCGCAACGAGCATTGGGCGCTAAGTGAGAAAAATAGAAGAAAGTTCATCTCGAGTGTCAACAGACATGAGCGGGACACAAGTCGAGAATCGGGAGACCTCCAACTCCGATGTAGACAGCGCGATGTTTCACAGTCGACTACTGATCCCCGGGGGATCAAAACACTTATAAATACGCACCGTTGAACCCTGTTTCAAAACATTGCTATCAGTGTCTCTCTCTCTCTCCCCCCTCTCCCTCTCTCCTGTCTGCATTTAACGAAATATATTGTTAAATACATACTATTGCTACTTATCACTACTTATTAATATACAATATGTTATCGAGCATTCCTCGTATTAATAACATTATCTAACTAGGAAATACATAATGAACATAATTAAATGAATCGAATCTCTATGAATGATCGGCTAAATGATAAGTTAAACGATAAGATAAAATAAAATAATAAAGGAAGACGGATTTTAATTTTTTAATCCTTTATTTTTAAAGGAATTTATTCGGTTGGAGTAAAGGAAATGGATAAGTTCAACACTTGTATAGATTTTAAATAGCCTAACTTCGATAGGTACCGTTATTTGTTTATTATCGCCAATGAGTTTTCGCGTTTTCTTTCGTTTTGCGTACTCGTGTCTGGATAGAAGCTCGGGCACTGTTATTTCAAAATTAAAGCAGTTTTTTTTATTTTTGGTACGCCTTAGTAAACTCTGACGTAGGGACAAGCTTTTCATGTCACGAGAATTAAACTATTTTCTTCTGGAGATGACAATCGCCACCAGTCTTACCACATTACAATCTTAAGGACAACACACCTGAGAAACTATTGAGTTCACTCTAACATCTAAACGTCTGGAAATTACTAAATGGGAAGATGTTTTAGATGAGCCTGCATACCACCAGAATCTTGTGTGCACTGACAAGCAACTGCTATCCCTTCTTAGTTCTTAGCCATCCCCTCAATCGTGGCTCTGTTCTAATGAAAGGGCTTGCAAGGCATTTAAAATATGGACCTCTGGCTGAAAAAGTACTTCTTCTTGAAGAGAATCCAGAAGAGAGACAAAGGTACCCACAAGACTTCTTGCTCCTCCTGGATCTACTTCACTCGAACTACAGGAAAATGTCATTCATTGATAGCATCACTGTTATCAACTGGGCTAGTAAAAAAACTAGAAGAGTCACCGGGAGAAATCGGAGTTAAATTGAAGATAAAATTAAAAGACGTGCAGTGGAAAAACAGTAAGAACATACTACTAATTTTAGAAGTGCGCCGTGGAATGGATGCTACAGAAAATCTGGAAGTCGAATTGCCTCCAATGGAAATCGTGGTTTTTACATCATGTTTCTTTTGAACATTTTTTTTTTATCCTAAAGTTTGAAAATATTTGTTGTTCATATAAAATTTTGACCAATGGACTTAGAAACTGTGAAAATAAATACTTAAATGTAGATATTTTACTTTTTTTTTATAACATCCCAAGCCCTACTGATTAGTAGAGTTTAGCCGAATACCTATATCCCACCATATTTTCTTTTAACGTGAAAATCCGACGATAGATCCTTCCTTAGTGTCAGTCAGTGGTTGGTTTTGGAGATGTTAACAAATAACATTTATGATTTGAGAATGGGTTTCAAGTTGTTAAAATTTGAATTTCGTGATTATAAGCAAATTCATATAGCCAAGATGTAATTTGAATAAAATACTGCAGTGGAGACGAAACCGTATATTTCAGGTCTTTATGAAGCAATGATAGCAGCCTGATGATGATGAAGCCTTAGTAACTAGGGACGTTGTCAGGGTCAGTTAATTCAATAATTCCTCCTCAGTCCCTTAGAGTATTTTCACTAGGTCCGATGCAATTTTTCTTTTTTATGTTGTTTGCTGCAATCAAATGTACCAATACAGTAATCAAGATATAACCGGGTCTCTTAATTCTCCAGAAAGCAACCAGTCATGTAATAAACAAGATAATCTCGATTGTAAGCATATATCAGATATAACGCTTAAAGAGTTTTTTGACTTTTTATCCTGCGCCTGTAAATCAGCTTTGGATTTAGAAGAGAAACGTTGCAAAGAACTTCTGAACAACGAGTTTGTAACGAAACTTTTAGAAATAAGTGTGGATAAATTAAAATTGAATGTTGAATTAGATGGGAATAGTATTTCATTGGATCGTGATAGATTACAAGAATCGTCTATATTCGGCCCATCAAATGAAGAGGACAGACAAACGCAACAAGGTATTCGTTCATTATTGATAAGAATTAATAGAAAGTACGATGATCAATACATTTCCTTTTCTCATCTGCCAATTTTGGAAGCAGAAAATATTTTGAAACAGAAAGTTGACGAAATCATCAACGAAGGTCTATTGGACTCTATATTCCCCTTTTTAATATCTAAATTTAGTATTTCCATGAATTCAAGAAATGTAGATAGTTACACATCGGTTGGAGAATCCCAAAAATTGAACAAACATTCTATTAGACAAAGGTCTAGGAAGTCACAGGACCCAGAGTAAGTAAATTGGTTTGTACTAGCTCTTGTTTTATTCAGTACTCAATAAATTCATAATGCTCTGGTGATTACTCATCCAAAAAGATGATCTTTAATAATGTGAATAAATTTTGATCATAATGGGTTATAATATGTTTCAATAGTAGCCATACAATAAGTTTGTTCCTTTTGAAATAAAATCTTCCATGTCAATATTTCAGGGGTGAGATCGAGATACAGGTCTGCGATGAAGTAAACAGTGTTTCTAAGAACTTCAAATGCTCACAATCACTTTTACTTTCGAAAATGGAATATTTTGCGGAAGTCACCGAAGGTAAGCATTCATTGATTTTTGTGTAATAATTATTGAATAAAATAGTTCATAATAAGCGATATGTGTTTATTTTTGACAACAAATAATGATACATAATAAATAATAATAATAGGCCATAACCCGTGTGTTACGACTGTCTGCCCGGTCCTGATATCGATCTCAATTTTTTGTATTGGAATGTTAATACTTGAAAATTATTCATACCAAATAATAATTACTGTTACAAATATATCTATTATTTAACTAAGAAAAATCACAGTAAGCTCACACAACGACCTACAAATAATTAATTCACACTGTTCAAACTATTCCTTTAAAAAAGTACATTACAGAAAATTTAAGTTCATAAAACATATTAATAATAAGGATTATTAATTCATCTTCATATGAATGTATAATAACTAGTTATAATTTGTAGCAAATTAAGTAATTTTCAAAATAATATGAATTATTAGTTTCCAAGGTATTGATGGATAATAACAGACATTTAAATATTAGGTTTAACTGGTCACTAATCAATACAAGTATCAGATGCCTCGTCATTTGTTTTTTTTTATTATTTAACATTCTAACGACTAATTACTTTAATACCTAAATAGGCCAAACGTAGACAAATTGTAAATACAAAAATAAAAAACATTGGAGGGTCTGTAAAGGTTTCCTGTTAAAAAATTGTGTTTTTTCATACAGTTGTTATTTCGAATATATATATCTGTTTTTTATATTATATTTATTTTTGCTAGGACAAAGGCTGGAAGATATGGACATATCAGTGCACTGTGATGTTACAATATTTGAATGGCTTATGAAGTGGGTACACGGACCAACAAAAGGAACTAACCCCGCACTAAGTAAGATTCCTTTAAAATAAATAATCATAAACATATTTTTTTCTCGCTGATAGTTTCTATCTAATCATTTGGAGTTTTTCATAAGCCGTTCTGTTTCTTTTGTCAAGAGACACGAGTCAATAATCGAAAATATAGCGTTTTATTTCTAAGAACTCGTGAAATGATCACAGTCTTTTTTGTGGGCCTATCTCAAACATTAAATCTTAGACTGAGGCACTATTTAATGTTTCTTGGAATTGCAAATACCATGGCACTTTATTAAATTCAACAATTAAATCAACAAAAAAAAATGGTTATTCTAGTAACCAGTCTTATTAAGCGTTGTTCTGATAAGTCTAATGTTTATATTTGATTAATAGTTGTTTTTATTTTGCAAACGAGTGTATATAAATTATAAACTGTACAAAAACGCCACTTGGTAAACTATTGTATTTCATTTTAGTCAAATACAAATGGACAGGCTTTACTCTAAGGCAGGTACGGGACGAATCTTCTTTAGTCATTCAGGCACCTTTGATAGTGCTCGCAAAAGTAATCCGAATCAACTGAAATTTTAAAAGCGTATCCAAAAAACATATGACGCTGACTCTATGCTGGTTAAATTATGTCTTAACCATTAACTTGCTCTAAGTTTAGGAAAGACATGAAATGCGGAAAAAAAATCAATCTCTTGTCGTTTCTCTAGTTTATGAGATATAAAGAAGATTCCCGACCTAGGAAGGGGCGCACATGTTTTTTTTCATATTTTTGTCTGAATTATATACAAATAAATAATGTCATAATCAACAGAATCAATGATTATAATAAATATCATTAACGGAAATGCGTACTGACCCCTGAGGCTCGACTCAATGTGGACATTTTGACGCTTAATCAGTGTAATCGGCGATGGCCAATAAAGATACGTCGCCTGGTTGGGAAAATTAGAACTGCTGAATAATATACCTTTAAAGGGCTGCTTGTTTGAAGAGAATTATTGCCATTTCGAAAGTAGATTGTAATATGAAATACAAACTGGTCTATTTTTGGTTGCATTCTATAATATAGATACAATAAATAAATATTAAAAAACTGTTACACTTTATCATTATGTGTACAATCTGTTATAAAAAAAGAAATAAATTTTATCATTTATTTATGTTCAGTAATTGTTGAACATTACAATTAGGGATTTTGATTCACTTGAGAAATCTCTAGATATAAAGCATATTTTAATTAGCTTACACGCTGGAGACAACGTACATAATGAAGTTTAGTTCATGATTCACATTACAATATTTTTGTAAGTACTAAAGCCAACAATAGGACTACCCTATTGTAGGCTCTCAAAACTTTATATCTTGGAATACCTTTGAAATTTTTTTCGCGTCACTATAATGTATCCTTGACCATAGGGGAAAATCAATATACATCTTAAATAGCTTTTAAACAGTTACTTGAGAGAAATTAAAAGTAAGAATGAAATTGTCAGTTAATAGATACAAAGTCGCCTTTTTTCGGAAGTTAGTTTAATTATTATCCACTTCCCATTATTTTATCTTAACCATTATGTAAACAACCGTAGCCGGGTTTTGTTGAATATACCTTCAATATTTTAGGTCGTTTGGATCTTCACTGGCAGCCAGGCAGACGAAAGATGGGCCAATCATCTGTTTGAAAGAAGAACATCTTTAGGGCTTGGCAACAAATAACAGAGATTTTTTTTTTTTTTGTTTCAGGTGTTAATAATGTGACTCCAATATTGATTTCTGCTATGTTCCTGAGAATGGAACCGCTAGTCGATGAATCTGTGAATTTTTTCAAAAATAATATAACAGAAATAATTCAAACTACCGCAAGTTTCTCATGCTTTAGTGACAGCATACTCGAAAAGTTTGTAATTGATTGGATATAATATATGAAATTGCACAATAGTATCTACTTGCACTGAAACATAGATCGAAAAAGGGGGGGGGGAATATACAGAATGTTTATGTATATGTGAGTGTGTATGTATTGTACAAATGTTGGTATGAATGGAAATTGTACATAAGTATAAATGAATTCTCACATCCCAATTAATAACGCTGAACAAGCAAATTCTAATTTTATGAAATAAAGAGAATATTAAAAAAAAATATTATTTTTTTTTTTAAAAGCGAAAATTATCATTTTATTACATTACTTTATTATAAATTTAAATAAATCGTACTGATAAGGTGAGCTATGATTTTCCAATGTAGATTTTCTGTAAATATATGGACAAATTATTTTCTTGTTTTATTTAAAGTTTTTTTTATTAAAATTTAATCCATGGCATAACGTCTTAGGAACAAATAAGGTCAACGTAGGCTGCCGTTGTAGTTGGTAGGTGGCACTGATGTAACCTCGCAAACTTTATTTTGTAGCTGCTCATTTTCCCCTCATGGAGCTGAATATACTAAGTCCGGACCTTTCCTCTCAAGATAATAAAAAAATAGAAAGCAATGAATCGAACCCGGCTCGTAGTTAGTAACAATTTATAGAAGAGATAAACCCAATTGGATTTAAAAAACAAAAGTTGATTGACACCTGTTTTTAGCTAATTAGCTAGCATTAGCCAACCACAGTATTATTCAACAATTTTTTTTTTGACTTTGACTCAACAAAAATAATAAGAAAAGGAGAGAATAGCAGATCTCGTAAACGTTTAGAATCCAATCACATAACTAAAAATATAAAATATACAGTTAAATTTAAAACAGTGTAAAGGGTATAGGGTTCTACTTTGTGGATGTAATGAATGGGTTAAGTTTTTAATTAAATTTAGTAACAACATTTGACAACATTTAGACATATCAGACTAAATAGAACTTTGCACTGATGACTCATAATAACCTATTACAACTAATTCCCAGAGTACTCACCAAATAACACGACTTATTTTAATCGACACGATGATTTCCTGAAAAGGAAATATTTTTTTTTGGTTGTACAGATGTTGCTTGAGGAAGGGCTGATGTAATCCTGAAACGTCGCAATTAACATATTTTATTGAACGGCTGTATCTGATTCCTTTATGTTTTTTTTCTCTTTCGTTTTTCAGAATAGCTGATACGATGACAAACATCGAATTAGATTGCTTAGAAGACCCCCAAGACAAGATAAAGTCAAAATTGTTCACTAAATTTATCATGTCCCTCGGGAAAAGGCAGGTCGACAAGCGGAAAGGTCACCACTCAACCCTTTCATCTTTGTACCGATGCTTGTTCTGCCGACAGATACTTGACGAGGAGCTGGGCCAGTCTGTCCCGTGCATTCCTGATTTGATAGCGGTAGATTCAATCGGAAACGTTCGAGGCAGGCATAAAGAGTAAGATCCATTTACAATAATTTCCTGAGTAATATTGTCTTCCTGTGTATGAAGTAATACATTTGATCAGTAGCGTACCTAGAGGGTGGGTCCGCCCAGGGTGGCATACATTTTGGGATGCACTTTTTTTTTTAATTTTTCCTAATTACACAAACATAAACAATACAATAATGTTGTAATCAACAAAATAAATAATTATAGCAAGCATACAATTAACAAAAATGCCTGCAGACCCAGGTGGCCCGTTTCAACGTTGACATTTTTACGCTTAATCGGTGAAAAAATAAAACACTTGCACCGTATATTTGGAATTGGTGATTGCCTCATAAAGATGCGTCGACTGGTGGGGAAAATTAGACACAGTTTTAATGATTATAAATTCAGTTTTTATTTACATATAGTTAATATTTAAATTACAAAATAATCTACATAAAGTGTATAACCCCCCCCCCCCCCCTACCGAAGATGTTCAAAATTATTACCGTTCGGGTAAATACACTGCTGATAACGAAGGGCTATGGATTCACTAACTTCAACAAACATATCATTTGGTATTGTAGCGCAATGTTGCTCAATGGTGGCTTTCAATTTTTCTAGTGTCTTTAGTTTTCTGGCGGTGAGTTTATCTTTAAGGTATCCCCGCAAGAAAAAGTCGAAAGGCGTCAGGTCTCCTGGGGAAAGGGCAGGGTATCCTATGGAACCCCTTTCTCCGAGCCATCTGTTTGGAAGATTCTCATCAAGGTGTGCTCTTACATCACGATGATAGTTTGGAGGTGGCTCCGTCATGTTGTAAACGAAATTCGACATGTTCACCAAAGTGCACCAAACAGGGTATACATTTTTTTTTTTGGACGTCCTGTATTTATTGATGCTCTGTAATTGATAACCACTCTGGCTTATAAAGGGTAGCAAATTGGGGACCGCCCCAGGCGGCATAGCCCTCGGTACGCCACTGCTCTTAATATATTTATATAAATTATTTAAACATATTTCACAGAAAGAGCTGCAAGCAATCATATATCCGATTTTATTAATTTTACATAACTCAGTACTTTATCGTTATTCATGTAGGTCTTGGTCCCAGAATATCTTTTTTTCTATCTGTCTATGTCAATGGTTCTTTGTTATAATTTAAACTCAGGCATCCTTGTCACTCGCAAAGAATTTGCGCTCACATATTATATTTTAATCCTAACTTTTTTTTTTTTAGTGATACGAATTGGAATCTGAATTTATACATTAAACAGTTGAAAAGAGAGTTGTCAACGTGGCAGGATGTATATTGGAAACTGTGGGGAACGTGCCATTATCTGGAATGTATAAAATGCAAAGAATACTATCCAATAGTTTCATCTATGTGTTGCCGATACCACCCAAACGGAGCTCATTTTGATGTACGTCACAACTCCAAGTCTAATCTACTCATGCCTGTAGGTGTGTTAAGCATATTAGCAAATTAGCATTCAAATTAGTTTTTCAGTACTTAATAATCCCTTTATTCAATAACCCCTATATTTAGTAGATGATTCCTTCGTTCATTGAAAATCTAACATTCACAGTATCTACTCAAAATTGTTCTTAATAAATTAGGAAAATAGTCGTGGGTCTACTTCAAGGCTCATGGCATCAGTCCTATAATTTTCAACCTGTTGTTAATGGTGTCCCCACTCCTACAAATACCAAGGTAGCCCTATTAGCCAACGATACCACCTTCATTACACTCTCATTTAGAATGATGCAATAATTAAAAACCTTCAAAGCCCATTCTACCACATATTGCCGACACAATCAAACTTACTGACGCAGTAATTCCAACCTCCAACACCATGCGATACATAGGAGTGCACTTCGCCAAAAACTTAACTTTTACCCAGTATATCATATTAAAATCTGAAAAAAATCAATCAATAATAAACAAAATGAACCCATATTTTAATAAACAATTCAAACTTTCTCCAAAAAATAAATTAATCCTGTACAAATCTGTAATTCGTCCGAAATTAACTTATTGGGTGCCAGCACGGAGCTTCACCAGTTAAAAAAAACTTACAATAATTTCTACTTGTTCAAAATAATTGTCCCATAATTATAAATAATTAACCTTACAACACGAGAATTAAAAAGATGTGTGACGAATTAAACGTTCCGTTCATTGAACAATTGCTGTACTCTCAAAATAAAATTTTGTCAAATGGTGTTGTGGCCCCACTTCGTTAGTATGACCGTTAATGTTTTAAGTGGCCAATGATAGTTCGTATTTTTAGAATTTGTGGGCGTTTTACCCACCACTGCGCTGACCATATGTTACATACGCAAACATATGTGGCAAACCTGTGTTAGGTCACAGGTTGTAACCAAGCAGATTTTTGTCTAGAAGTCTTCCAGCTATATCGACTCATGGCTGTTCTCTCTGGATCTCTCAAGCGCACAACATTGTGGAGCCCGAGGGACAACCTCGTGTTTCCTGCCAGCAACCGTCCACTTCATCTGAACTTGGATTCGATCGTTAATATAGACCCTAAATAGACAATGTCGATATAACCTTAATTCCTTTTCAAGTTTTAAGATCTAATGTACATTTATTTTGTGTTGTATCTTTAATAATTCTATAAGATCTTATTTTCTTTGTTTCCAATTGCAAACCATTTCATATTTTATTCAGATCGACAGTCACACATAAAATTGTTATTGGTTTACACCTAAACCTTGTTGCAACCGGCAAATTTTATTCAGATCGACAGTCACACATAAAATTGTTATTGGTTTACACCTAAACCTTGTTGCAACCGGCAAATTTTATTCAGATCGACAGTCACACATAAAATTGTTATTGGTTTACACCTAAACCTTGTTGCAACCGGCAAATATTTTATAGACGCGCGGTGAATTAAACCTTCAGTTTCGAAGGCTCTTCACTGCCATCACAATTGGCCGAACTTCACAAACCCACTAGTTAAAGAAATAAGAAATGATCCTATATTTAAATACAAACGTTGCAGCCACAAGATAACCAAACATGTTTTATTACAATGGTGGAACATGACAAGCTAAATTTATCAATAGTCTTACTTATTTTATTACATCATTCACTTTATTTTTAAATTAATTATTATTTTGTTGTTTACCTGGGGTTTTGTCAGATTTTCCGAACATGAACATTTTTCTCAGAACTGTTCATTAAAACATATTATGAATTACATTTTTTTTCCAATATTTATTAGTGAACAGGTTATAGGTGGTAAGCCACCATTGCATTATTGGTAATATATATTGTTTTTAATAAGTAATAATAAGCCTTTTATTCAAATAAATTACCATCTGCTCCTACATATTGTACAATATTTGTTTCCTTGTATGCAATATACACAATTTACGCTCCCACGCACTTGATTTAGTGAGGCCTTTAGAATCAAAACCCCCCCCCTTAATGCCGAAATTTTGATTTTTTACTTTTTTCGCGAATTTTAAAGTTTAAAAGATCTCCTGTAGTCCTGACGATTTCCATTTAAACATGTTATACCCGTTCCAAAAACGCCTCCAATAGGCAGTATTATATTATACTCTGTTTATAAAATTTTAAATTTTGATTTCTTGAAAAAAAATTCCAATTGGATATTAGTAAGTTTTTATTTTAAATGCCTTAAGTGTAAATGGATCACGTATTAGTGTTTTCAGACATTAAGTAGAGAGAATTATCGATGTTCTTTACATGAGTGAATGATGAATGCAAATGTTTCTTCACAGACAAGAAAACTAGTTGATTTATGGTTCAGATCTCTCGTAATTATGAGTTAATTTATAATTTTTGGAATGAACACAAACAAAAGAAATCTGAACGAACATGATCCAGGCAGATGTAATCTGGGTGTTTGCCATAAAAAAAAAATCCTATATACATATGTACTATTAAGCTTTTAATAATTAAGAAATGTAAAGAATGTCCTTATATAATGTTTTAGTGACCAGTTGTACGTAACCTAATTTTAATTTTTCCTCCAGGCCACTACGTCTGCTGTAGAGCTGGGACTTTCAGGTTTGATGTACTAAGTTTGCCAAGTGTAAGTTATTGTTTATTAATACAATATTATTAAATAACGATTAATAAATAATGATGCTGAGATATATTCAGATTCAAATATATTTTGTTTTTGTGGTTTATTTATTTTCAGTGGCGTACCCAAAACTTTGGCTTGGGGCAGTCCCCAATGCGCCTTCCGTTTAAAGTCAATCAAAATCAAGAGAAGTTATTAACAATTACTGAACATAAATAAATAAATTTATTTCTTTTGTTTAAATGTATTGTACACATATTGATATAATGTAAGCGTGTTTATGCATTTATTTGCCTTGCTTTTTTTTTTATAAGACAAGTTTTGTACGAGGTTGTCAAAATTTATTATTATTAGTTAGTTGTTTTTTAATGGACGGTGCACGTGTTTTCTCTTTTTCCTTTTTTATTGATTAAGTTCTGAGCCTGTACTTTGATAACAACCTATTCATATCTCCCTCAAAATTAACATATTTTACTATCGTTCATAGGAGGTTTTTCTGTTAAAACTGCCACAGGAGGCAATTTACGTGGGCTGTTTTCGAAGGAGCCTTTCATACGTGAGTTGATTGATCACTAAAGACTATACCCTTTTAGTATAGAGATCATATCACACAGAGAAGCCGGCCGTATTGAGTAGGGTTTGGGTCTGGCTCTGCCGGGCCACTGATAGCACAGGGCAATAGGCAAACTTATCTTAGCGTCAACTGTGGCTGAATGGTACCACCACAGGCCCGGTTCACGCTGTGTGCATTCGAGGCTGCTCAGACCAACACTTATTAATTAATTGTGGATAATTTCATGTATCCTGGCAACCAGCAAACCAAATTCCCTCCTCAACCTCAAATTTCTCATATTCCTCCACCTTCAAGCTCATAAAATCTCAGTAACCTATTAATTCATTCCTTACAGAATTCAGAACCCTAATTACTCCTCTAATTTCCCTTCTTACAAATCTTGTCTCCTACCTTATCCCCGTACAATAAAATCTATAAATCCATCCGTCCAACTCATTATCCATTCTCTCGTTTGGAATGCGAATGGTGTTTACCCGCACCTACACAAACAAACTGACAGCACTACTCCTCGACAAGAACATTGACGTAGCTCTCATTACTGAAACAATACTTACGATTTAAACGACCATTTAAACCTCAACAGCACCAGACTTATCGAACTGATCACCCATATGGAAATGCACATGCAGGTAACGCTTCATAACACCATTTACCATCACATAGTTCCTTTAGTAGCACATTATTTCCTTCAGTCCACTGTTTAGGGACACGGCTCGATGACCTCTCTCCTCCGATCATAGCCCTTTTATGCTAACCATCTCCCTAAGACCAAACCACAAACTGCCTCCTCCTTCATTTATTAGGGGCCCAGTTGATTGGGACCACTTTCGCCAGATTCTTACAGACTCTGTAGACCTCAAAGTATCTCTGAAAACATCCCAAGACCTAGATGACCCAGTCCATTCTTTCACCTCTCTGATCCAGAGGTCGGGTTGGAAGACATCGTCACCCCGCCATCATGCAAAAATTCGCAACGAAAATCCTTTACCTTAGCATCTCAAAGACCTAATTCAATCGAAACGTGGGCAAGAATCCGAAATCCTGCTAATCGTCGCTCGTACAATCCTAACTGAAGATTTAGCATCCTTCTTATCCGATTCCTTTAATTTCATATTCTCCTCTCTGTCTACAGGGGTTAATTCCCTGTGGAATGATACTAAAAAGATCCTGTTTTACACCGGGATGACGGGTCCTGGTCAGCTTCAGATGAGAAAAGGTCGGAAGTATTCGCTCTGCATCTTTCCCGTATTTCCACACCTCACCTTACTCATCAAAACCATACTCATGCCGTATGGCATACATACTTTTCTATGACACAAATATGACTCCGAATTCAAAAATATAAGCAATGTTCCATGCATATACTTAAACAGGACATTTTTTAGGGCTGTTTATTCAAATCACATGCTCCATTAGAAAGCGAAGAAAACACTATGCTAATTTCTGTGATGGAAAACAAAAGAAATGCCATATGTTATAATCCTCAAGAAGTAATGTATGGACAAGAAAGGCATGGAGACAAAGGTATTTACAATTAACAAATATATAAATTTATATATGGATATATTTTTTATTATTTAATAGAATGCGAATGTATCCAGAAGTTTGCATACATCTGTAATTATTAATATTTGTTCTCAATAATGACGACAATTTACGTTGCATGGAGATACTAATTTAATTAAAAGAAATTTCCGGAAAGGCTGTATACGAAAATTATCACTGTTTTTATGGCACAAGTCATATTATTCAATAAAATTATATTCCACCCCGTATAAATTGGTTTTGATGATGTATGAGATTGCCATAGGTTATAAACTCGTTATCAATCATCAGCTTTGTTGTGATAATGTTAGCATTGTTTACACGTGTAGCTGTAGCGTAAAACAGTGAAGAAAGTTATCTTACTCATGTAGCATTATCTGTCTATTGTTTATGTTTCTATTTAGTACACATTCTGTTCAATAAATCCTTAATCATAGGTTATTAATTCTTTCATTATGTCAGAGACATTGACAGGAAAATATCTACAATGTAATGACAGGAAGAATGAGTTTTTTTCTACTGGCTCTAGAACAAATAAATAATATAATTTCATTAGTGATACCAACTACAATTGAGAAACTATTGGAGGAAAAAAGTTTTTTTTCTACTGGCTCTAGAACAAATAAATAATATAATAAAAAATAAGTTTATAGATATTACAAAGATATTGCTGTGAATGAGCATGGTTTTATAGCACCAGGGGCACCATGGTGCCTGTGGGTCAGGGTTGGGGAACCCTAGAGGTAGAGAAGTCCTGATTTCTCCTCTAAGGATTTTTCTTGATGGGTGGGTCTGACCGTGGTTCACCCAGCCTCATGAATAAAATAATTAATCCAATAATGTAGCTAGTCCGGTTAAGAAATCCGAAACTAAAGCTGCCATCTAATATACATGGTTGAAAAACCTAAACATTCCAAACATAATTGTTTAGTAAAGTAAGCCTCTCAGCCTGCAGATTATTCTCAATATATATTGTTTTTAAATCATGTTTTAAGTCCTTTTTCATGTTTATTTGTACGTGATTGTATATTAGATTGAAAACATTATTTTTCATGTTTTAACAAAAATCAAAATAATTTATAGTTCATGTGGTTATTTGAAAATTTCCGCGAATAATTTAATGTATATATTAAGTTGGTTATTTTGTTTTTGTTATGTAATTATAAAGGCATACTGTTATATTTTATTTCAGACTTGGATGGCAACATGATTGTTTGCAGTCCTTCCTGGAGGCCTTTGATACAAGGAAATTACCAAGATAAAGTGTACACTTTTAATGATATTCTAAACACACTGGATGAAAAGGAGTCTGATGGTGGTATGGAAATTTTTAATGTTGAACTTAGTTTGTTACTATTCGTGAAATTAGAGACACAATACCAAATCACTTTATTGTGTGATGCTGTCTAACTAACTATATTGCTGTGACATCATTTGAAAAAAGATGATCGCAGTTTATTAATACATTTTTGGGTATTTCCCCGCATTAAGCTCTTCTAGATAACAAAAACATTTATGGTTAAAGTATAGTGCAATCATTCTGACCTCTGAATCACCTGACATCATTCTATTGAATAATCTGCTCGGGAGAATTTTTAGATGAAATGCTCTATTTGTCTGGGAATTGGTTAGATACATCATCACGAAAACATTTCAAAATTATTTTTAAATTGTGGCAAAATTGTCTATTTTCATATACATCTATAGTTTCAAAAAGTGACTAACATTCTTAAGGAATAGGAAATTTTAATGTCTTCTCCTAGAGAGTAGCAATCTGTTTTTATCTTCTGAGTATTTACAATTTTCTGATGAAACAGATGTGGATTATGATGGTAACTGCACGAGATCTACAATGGATGAAATTGATAATGAAAGTTCAGAGAGTGATTTCAATGATATAGCCAGTGTTGGTGATGGTGAAGATTCAGATGGTTCCTATTCTTCCAAAAAGTGTTTTTCACAATCAAAGAGGTAAACTAGAAGGATACTAAAAGAATTATTAAGATACCAATCTGTTTAACATACATTCCTTATTTATTTTGTTTTTCAGTCAGATTAATACAAAATTGTGGACAACACATCGTTCTATAAGGTTCAACCAAGATAATCAAAGGGAAAGGGAAGAAAAAATTATAAAATCTATAATTAATAAACTGAATCGTTCTAAAAATGAAAGTGAATTTGATATATTTTTAGACAATAATGATTACAATTCTTGCCAAACATCAGCAGGTAAGAATATCATAATCTGAGTAAAAAACTAAGCGCATTTTTTCTTTTTTCTTTATTTAAAATAGAAATAAACAAGCTCCATTTATACTGGTAATGTACACTTCAAATAAATTTATAACAGAATTTTGTGAATAATCAACTTTTCAATATCACATTTCACACATATTTCTAATTTCATTTTTGAAAATGGTTTTAGGAGGAGTTTATGCAATGCTAGAGGATGAATGGAGGGAAGAATCTGTACACTCAGAAATAAGTAATAACACCTGTTTTACACCCTCAAGATCGCCAAAACCAAGAAATACAAAATTTACATACTTTTAGAGAAAAAATTGTAGTATTAAAGGATGTTGCCAAATGAAAGATGTGTTCAATTATTTTTAATATTTGAAAAAAAATATTATGAACCTATTTAGTAATTAACTAACTTTATGAGGTTATACAAATTGGTTATTTAAGTCTCATTAAGATTTCCAACTGCTAGGAAGACAAAATTGTGAAAGTTCCTGGTTTTAGTAAAATAAACAGTATACAATTTTATTTGTAATTAAATCAGAGTTTATTTTGTGTTATCGATAATCTTATTAGTATAATTTATAAATTTATTCAATAAATGAATAATGTTATTTTAAATATATGTTTATTTTTAATAACACTGATAATGTAAATAAACATTATAAAAACAAATAAATACGCAATTCCAAAGCTTCAAGTCAGTACGGCGTGATGCTGAAATTTGTCTTTTGATCTCATTTTGTTTTGTATTCTTAGCCCTGTTTTCTCATGCATTTTTTTTTCTTAAACCTTTGGTTCAGTAATTAGTGCTAGAGAACTATCAAACGCCATCGATAGTTTAGATAATTAGGGACGGTGTGGGTCAAATCCCGGCATGGGAGGTGATTTTGTTCTCAGATGAAGTTATCTCCTAATGCCACGGATATATAGTAATCTATAAATAACAATGGACCAAATCCTGAGAAAACAAAATTCATGAAGGTGGCCACAGTAAAATCAAAGTTTTGACAATGGTACACCACTAACAATATCTATTGACTATTGATCACCATCAGAATTTTTTTCTGACCACCAATAATTTCTGATAGTTGTTTGCAACCCCTTCAATCAGATTCTTTTGGGTTGAAACATATGAAATGTCAGTTTCTATGGAATGAGGGAAATTAAAGAAACCAACAACTTTAACGATATTATTGTTATTCAAAATAACTTCAATACATTTTTCGCAACAAGGTTTTTCATCCTTCGTTCAAAGAAACTTTTTGGCTTTGAATCAATAAATTAAAAAAATAAAAATTTTACCTCATTTTCATTTTAGAATATTTTGTTTTTAAAAAATGCATCAAATGCTCTGAAAAAATGATAGTTGGTGACAAGTCAGGTGAATATCTTAAAACTTCTATTTTCAGATCACATAATTTTTTTAAAGTTAACTAGCAAATAAGAGTTAACAAAGTTTCTACCAATCAGTCAAATCATGACCCACTGGTCCAATTTTTTTGTTTACCTAATAGAATGAAGGTGTCCTAACAGTAGTATGCTGACATTTAAGTGTTTTCTACTTGTCTGATGTGCATTGGCCTCTACTAAAGCCTTTAATTCTTCGTCATCGAGCTTTGATTTTGGCCTTCCACAAGATTCATTCTCAATACTTGTATCGCCGGATTGAAACCTAGAGAACCACTGATATACAGTTCTTTCACTCACTGTACCATCACCATGTTGATGTTTCGAAAGGATTATGCTTAAGTTTAAATACATAGAAGAATATAACTCATAATTGTTCAAATTCTATTGATAGTAAAAAATTACAGAAACACTTGAACAGTTCACAATAAACTGAAAGATATAGCATGAAAATGAAAGAGAAATGTCAACAGATTAATTTAATACCCATTGTGTTAGTGTTTGTAAACAAGAGATGGACTCTTACTTTAATGATTTCATCAAAATAAATAAATCTGACATTTCATCATATTCATTCATTCATGATATTAAAAACTTTTCCCTGAATACACAAGAAATATTTTTTTAAGGTAAATCAATAATCGCTAACTACTAAAACCGATTATGTTTTCTGGGTGTTTTTTGGGGTATAGATTTTGAGTAATTACTTTATTTGGATAAATAAATAATTTTAATGGCAATATTTTCAAATATCCATAAAAATGATCATAGATGCAGATTTTCATTAGTTTTTTATCACCAGAAGTAATCTAATCATGAAACTTGTAAATAGTTTCCAGCCCAAACAGACTTTTCTTCAAATCAAGGCAGACAAATGTAACTAGCATAACAAAAAAAAGAGAGTACCAAAAATGCAATCATAAATCTTAATGTTAGAGTAGAGCTAAAACAGAACTAATATCCATTGCTGATGAGTTTCTCTAAACTGGTAAAGAAAATATAAAGGTAAATAATTAAAAACTGGTGAAGAAATTATTGTTGATTAAATAGAATGTATGACAAATGAGGCATTTGAAACTATAAGTAAGAGGGCAGATGATAATAAACTATATTTACCAGGAAAATAATTTACTCAACTTGGGGATTACATTTACTTTAACAGAAAAAGGAACTGAAATATTTAACAGTTATAAATATTTCAGTTCAGAAAAATTTTACATGGGGGCCACATATTATGGAATAAACTTTTAAGATTCGTTCACAATTTGTCTGCAATTGGTAAACTTAATTTGGGTCTTTCAACAGATGTATCAATTACTAATAAATGTACACCTTTCCCTCATCTACCCACTTTATTTTAAAATGATACAAGTACTTTTGGCGGCAACAACACCATCCTTAAGTATCTTATATTTATAATTATAAAGATCAACAGATCTGATTGCGTTCGAATAAGAAACATTATTTAAACTTTTCACTTTAATTTAAAATTTTTTTGCCCTATTACACCATTTTAATTATAAGGTACTTAAGAATGGTGGTATTACCGCCAAAAGTGCTTGTATCAATACAAAATAAACTGTGGGTAGACCCCCGGAGTAAGAACTGCCAGTCTGTAACTAACATTACAAAATGTAATTTGTAAATTTGTGAACTCATTATTCATAATTTCTTTCATCACAGTTACTATTTATTTCCTTTTTTTTTTCATATATAAATGTTAGCTATTATCCACTGTTTTTCAAAAAAAAAAATTTATTATTATAAAAGGTTTTGGATTTAAGTTATTTTTTATTTTTATTACTTTCTTTCTTCTTTAATAAATATACGTGAATAAATTAATATTAAATAAAATTCTATTAATACCATTACTACTTTAATGGATGTATATATTTTAAATTATGGAAGATGTAAACAATAAATACTGCAAACGAATTTGAACTTTTTATTTCCTTCTAGCACAAACTCAACATACATTGAACTTATTTATTTTTGAGGAAGAAAATTAGCTGTTAATTTAGATTAAGGTAAAGTTAAATCAGATAAGTCAATAATAATAATAATGTCTACGTAGATTTAATGTTACGTAACATTTATGATATCTAATTATATACAACTTACAGCAAAATAAAATTATAACTTTTCAATATTCACAACGGTGTACGTATATACAAAAATCAAATTTGAAACACTATTATTTTGATAAAAAGTAAAATAAATGTAATAACAATTGAAACTATGTTTTGATAGGTCTATCTATTTTCTGTACCACATTTGAAATGTGTTCATCCTCTTGACTTTTTTTTGTAGTTGAAGAACACCATAAAGGAGAGCTTCCGCTGTTGGTGGGCATCCTATAAACCATTTTTTTTTATTTAATTCATTTTTGGAATTTCAATAACAATAATATAATATATTAAAGAAAAATTTACATGGACACATATAAAAACTTATTTATTTTCAAAGGGTTTTCTTACATAATGAGTCATTTGATGCTAGGGGTGTCTAAAGCAATCAGAATCTATACTAGTGAACACCACATGTGCCCTGTTGCTGATAAATCACAACCTTGTACTCTCCTCACAGGATAGATATTTTGAAATCAGATGCCTTATTTACATTCAAAGTAAACAAATACAGAAAAAAAAAATAAGCACAAGACTCCTTCCTAAATCAGGTCTTTATCATATTAGAGGTAATGGAAACAAAAAATTCCAGAATCCTCTCTGTATACATAGCACAGTTAGGTATAAGGATACTGAATAAAAATATCTGATCCTTCTATTATTACATGATGAAAAGTTTAATTTTGAATGGACAAAAAAAAAAAGATTTAATATGTTAATTTTGGTACTAGTTTGCAAATCCTTCATTCACAAGAAAACTACTATAACATTCTATCCAAAGCCAATAATAATGTAAAATGATATCAGTTAATTATGAATTACCTAGTTGTAAAATGCCTATAAATCATATACTACCTTCAACAATGGGAACACTGCAACAAACCAGGTTCCTCCGCACCATAAAACTCTTAGCAACAATTCTACAGATATGCAATTACATGTGTCTATTAAAGTTAGAGTTTAAATATTATCAATGATTAATCTACCTATATTCCGAATATATTTTTATAATGCGAGTGTGAAAAATTAATTGAAGATAGATCCACTTTTAATGGAAATATAACAGGTTGGCCAAAAAGTCCATTCGGTTTTTTAAGTGAAAATAAGACACAACTTTTAAACAAAGCGATTTATTCAATCTATCGACTTATTCAATCCCCTGTCATTCTCTTCAAAAAAGGATCATTTTCTTCACGTTTCCGCAACGAATCGCAGATGGAAATCCTTTGGGCGAGGTTAGCCTCACTAAGTTGATGGGGAACCCAAACATCGAGCCTGCTCACGTAGCCAAGTTGATGCAGATGGTTTTCAACACTTGATTTGGATATTTAGAGGATAACTGCGATCCCCCTAGTTGTATAACCGGGATTGGTGTCGACTAATTTCTTCACTATGTTGCTGTTAATCTCAGTTGGGTGGCCAGAGCGAGGTGCGTCTTGAACCGAAAAATTTCCCGATCAAAATCTTGAAAACCACTTCTGTCACACACGTTCTGTAACAGCATCCTCTCCGAATACAGCACATATCTTCCTGCAAGTTTCCACTGCTTTCTTGCCTTTTTTAAAATAAAAAAGCAAGGTTCAATAATGTTCGTTTTGGTTTTCCATTTTCAGGATGATCCTAAACACACAAAATACAATCAGTCTCGTTGGAATTTCGTGTCAAACTACGTTGAAGTGTCTAGTATCTGACGAGAGCGCACTCGGACTGAAGTTAGCTACATATTAGACTGCTTGAAGTTTCATGTCGACAAAAACCGAACGGAGTTTTTGGCCAACCCTTTATTTTAAAGGTTATGCATAAACTAACTTGGTGAATTCTGCCAAAATGTACAAAGAAAATTATTCAGTGAATTACTGTCAGTCAAAATTACTATCCCAGAAAAAGGTTATGTTTCAGAAAATTACTTTTATATATACCATCTGAATTAAACAAATTAAATAGTTCTTTGTGTGTCAGTATAAAATTCCTGAACTCTTTTAAACACACTTTTTCCAATTAGGATCCTAATTCAATTACGTTTTTTGTTTTCATACTAAATTCATTGACAGTAAAAAAAAGTAGAATAATAATGAATAGGTATACCAATAGAAGAAGAAAATGAATAAGCATCTATTCTATTTTGACTTCACTCATGTCCTAAGGGTAAATGTTACTAAACAGTTCAGTAAAATTCAAAACAAAAGAACACTCAAAATTTAAAAAGATTTTTTTTTTTTATAGTCAAATATTACCTGGAACATAAATATCAACTGGTATAATCCTGTCACAACCTCGGACAACTGAGTATGAATAATGGTAATAACCACCTCCATTTGCACAACTTCCCATAGATATAACCCATCTAGGCTCAGGCATCTAATAAAACAAAACATAGATTCATTACAAATTTAAAGAAAAAAACTAACTGAATGGAATTTATATAAAATATGTACTTGATCATAAATCTTCCTTAAAGCTGGGGCCATTTTATTTGTAAGCGTTCCAGCAACAATAATAACATCAGCTTGTCTAGGTGAAGCTCTGAAAACAACACCATATCGATCCATATCATACCTAGGAGCAGCGATGTGCATCATTTCAACAGCACAACATGCTAAGCCAAATGTCAGAGGCCATATAGAACCCTAAAGAAGAATTTATATGAAAATATCATGCTATAAGATTAACAACAATTAACAATTCATTATGATAAAAATTAACCAAGTAGTTCTGAGTTTTAAAAACAGTGTTTCATCAACCTATCCTAAATAACCACATTAAAAATCTAAAATTAATTAAAATGGTATATGCTGGTAAACCTAATATCTATAAAATGCCATGAGGAGCAATAAACCTCAATTTCCATTATCATATCATTTTTTTTGTCAGGAAACCATCGATGGAGTATACAATTAAATAAAAGTAATAATAAAAGTATAGGTGAAATAAACAACCAATTACTTACATTGAGGAAGCTACAACCTAAAACTACACTAGAGATCAAGGCCTCCTGTAGCTTCAATGAATGAAATGAATTCGCCGTAAGGTATATTTTAAAATATGAATAACATTATAAATAAAATAAAGAATGAAATTGAAATAAAATGATACATACCTTTCTTCCCCAATTAATTAAATCATCAAGTCTAGTTAGAGCAAATTCTGCTAAGTTGTTAGGTTTGGGAAATGGAGAATACGGTATTTTTTCCAATTTCTGTTCTAGAACACAAAACAAATATTATTTACAATACTTCCTGGTTCAGAGTCATATGTCGGTTGCGCAGTTGTTCTGGACATCTGACATCACAAATATACTCTACCAGAAATGAATTCAGTTTTTACAGGTGAGCTTTGTTATATTTGCAGAGTTTTAAAACTAATTTCAGTCCACAACACCAGCAAGCACATTGTAACAGACTCATTAAGCTTTCTCAAGTCAGTAGAAAACGTTGACATGGCCAATGCCATATCAAATAAATCAAAGCCCTTTATCAGAAGATCGGTCTATTGAATAAGGAGGTAGATTTCCTTAGGGTTCTTTCACACTCCAGCATACAAGAAAATGAAGAAGTAGCGAAAGTAGCAAGGTCAAATCTCAGTAATTAAAGTGTTGAAGTAAACAAGACCGCATGATAGACTTGGATGTTTTTTTGGGGGAGGGCAGAGAACAATTCAAGAATTATAGAATAGAACGTGGTTGGCCAAAGAACAGAGAAAACTTCAACTTTCGAAGAAGAAAAGGTAATCTGGAGGATAGGTGAACAAAATAATCCATGTGAGGAAACAGTACTCTAGCAAGATTATGTTTGGGACTTAACGTGCTGATCCACACCTACCTTCTGAAGGGACTGTACCAACCAACATATTATTGAAAATTAATATTGTTGCAAGACATTGCCAATTCAGATTTAAAAAAAATAAAATTTTTGAAAACAGCCAGCCGGTTTCGATACTGAGAAAATCATATCCCTGCCTCTATGCATGAATTTAGTGTTGACAATGACATACCTAAATTCAATTTATTGATATATATCGGGACAATAATTAATTACTATTATAACCAATTGACAGGTGATTATATTTACATATTGATTTTTAAACAACTACCAATGATTAATTTCCGACAAATTACTTTTTAGGAACAACCTCTAAAGTGGGGTTCCATAACAGACATGAATCTCTGGAGTTTTCTACACTCTTAATAGATGGTAAAAACAAAATAACAATTTGTAATCATAAAATTACACCACAAACACTACTTAATTATAAGACCTCTAAAGAATGTAATGGGATTACTACGTTTAAAAATAAAAACATTTTCTTTATTTTTTTGCGCACTTCTTAAGCAACCCAATATTAAAATTAAATAATGTCACACACAATCAACAACTAAATTATATTTTTTACCACCTATACGGTTCTTAACAGATGTCTTTATAGATAATAGTGGAATTCACAGCAGGACAGAAACCAGCTGTTTCTACAGCATGGATGTCGATTCTTTAATAGATGTTATGGCCAACACTACTAATCGTATTTATAATTACAAACTAATAATATCATAATGGATAGGTCAATGTTTTATAATTTAATTTTTAATACTTACCTTTTGTACTTTGAACTGCTGTTGCCAAATTTTTGTGAGAGAATGATAGCATTGGAGTCAATTTTAACATCTGCTGATTGGATGTAACTGTAAAAACATATGAGAAGTGCATTTAAATAATAAAATTTACTGACTTAATACATCATACACAGACACTATGGTTTTGATCATTTATGCCCTGGAAGACTAACATAATCCTGTAATGTATGCAGGATGCTTTCCTCAAAAGTACCAAGCAATAAGAATCCGCTTTACAGAAGGTCCCTAGCGGGAAAAAAAATTGCTTTTCTTGGAATATTTATTAAATAAAGCATTATTAATAATAACTAATTACTAAATAAAATACAATTAATCAATATTTATTTTGAGACATCAGAATTTTGTACCAATTCTAGAATTGTCTCCTAGTATTCCTGCAGTATTTGCTGGTGATCTCATCCAAACTATAAAGCAGTGCCTTTAACTTTAATGTTTGACAAAATTTTGAGTTTTGAGCAAAAATAAGGAACATTTCTTTTCTTGTAAACTAATTTTCCTAATCAAAGGAATGTGTCCTAAAAGTGAAAAACTTTTTCCAGTGCTTCCCACAGTCCTACACTATACCCTTCATACTAAACTGCCACAAACTACCCATGTGGCCTATGGCATACTCTTGCCATACCAGGATTACTTCTTGCATCCATAAAATAGAAAATGTTTTACCTGAACCGGATTAAAAGTTTCATTAGCATTCAGTCTGAAGTTTATCTCTGAACCAATCTATTTTACAATAAAAAGATAGTTTTTGATTAAAAAAATACAACATACCAATTTCCTTTTATTTTATGGAACACCAAACAAACTATCACTAGAATTCTAACTCTTTGGTCAAGTTTTTCCAATTATTAGAGCTTTTAACACAATCACAAACATACTCCCAGGGTAGAGATGGTATGAAAGAAATTTACATTATATGAGGAAAAACCCATGACAAATAAACAAAAATCCAAGTATGGTCAAGCCCATATTATAGAAGGGAGCAGTGTATTTAATCTTTAAGGATTTAAGTTATGTCAGTTTTATTAAATAAAAAATAGATTAATAGTGTGGTATAAAGTATACAAGAATAGTGTATAACTTATATTAGAATATATATTCTGGGATAACAAACTTATAGTTGCTAGTGAATCAAAACGTAATTATGGCTGTATAATACCATTTTACTAAGAAATTAACTTAAAAATTGGGGTGCATCAAAACAACTTATTTTCAATATTTACATAGTAAAAAGAATTCTATGTTAGTACACAGTACAGTCTGAAAATCAATCTAGTCATTTTACACATTCTAGTCTAAAAGCAAAAGAGTAACATCATCACTATTGATTATTAATAGTTTTTATTAAAGTACATGAGTGGGGTGCATCTTAAACAATATATTAGTGTCTTAAACAGTTAATGTTTTCTTATTAATACAATTTCCTTGGTTTTAATGTAATTGGATAGTCGGTAAAGCAAGAGGCACAGTCTTAAAATAGTATCTAACTGTGAAATATTATGAGAAGGTTAGATTCTCAGAATATGGTCTATAAGGTTTCTTTAAGCACCAATAGTAATTACTGTTTTCTTGGGAAGTCCTCCCGAGAAGGATTTTGGATGAGCTCTATCTGGGAAAGCTACATAGTTTATCTTGCCTAGTTCACAAAACATTGTTTCTTATTTCAGTTTACTTTAACCATGGGTTAAAGAGGATAGTCAGATTTCCTGGTACATAATCTAAAATCAAACTACGAAGATGAAAGAAAGCCAGCTTACATCCAATGGGAAAAGGGAACTCATAATTAAGATAAAAGAACAAAACATGCAAATTAACAGATAAAATCAGGCGCCTTTCACAAAGAACACCAACTTAATTTAGACCTTAATGGCATTATTGAGTGATTTCCCAATTTTACATTAATTCATAATCATTGAACCTTACAGTAACACACTGTCAACAATTAAGTATTCATTTCTTTCTGATTTGGTTTATAAAGCACTGACAAATTCTATACATGAGAACAATATCAAAAATATTTATCTTCAACCATTAAAAAACAAAGATATTTGGACATTATTTCAAAATAAACTAATAAACATTAGTTGAGGTACGTGATCCCACTATTTTAATAATTGTTAATGAAAAATAAAAGTGACAATACCAAAACTCGAACCCAGGACCTCAGGATCTCCAGCTCTGTCACTATCTATTTCTTTCGGTGATAAGAAATTTAAATGTTAAATACACTTATTTATTACAATGTGGCCAGGACCTAGTTTAGGGAAAGGGCTAAAATATGATAATACAACTAATTTGCAGCAGAACACACAAAAATGTTGATAAAAGTGCAGGGCAGCGAACAGGTGAAAATTAAAATACTGGAGTCTTTTACATTGTATATAATATATGATATATGATATACCATTATACAGATCTACTTATTACAATTTGGTTTCAAGAGTAAGTGTAATGATGGATATCCCGTTACAATGAACATCTCATGTTCAGATGATCTGCTGTGTATTGGTTACATGTTCATTAATTTTATTATTAAATAATAAAATTCACTATAAATACATTTAATTTTTTTAAACACATAAGTATATTGGTATAGTAGGTGACATCTTCATATAGCCATTCAAAAAACAAAGCAATCTATTTTAGTTAAAGACACTTACTAATTTTCGATAAACCTCTCATTTTTATAGTGATTATTTTGCAACAAACAATTCTAAAATTGTAACAATAAAATTTGGTAAAAATAAAATTAAAAAGGCCTACAGCGAACGACTTATACAGTACAAACGGCAATGCAAAGAGCTACAAGGAACTCCAAAAGTCTATTAAGACACTGGCACGGTCAATCAGACCAATTTGGAATTCAAAATCAATACAGGCCTCAGTTTCGAGGCAATCAATCTGACTGGTATTCTGAATGTATTTCTCACCAGTTGAGTGAGAGCTCCTATGCGTATTTGTGTGATGGACAATAAGAGGAAAACATGTTTGTTACAGTTTTGTGAAGCCTAACGATAGCACTGATAGCAGCCTAACGAAGAGTAAAAAGAAAGGGAACTTTTGGCTAGAAATATTTCACGATACTCTCAAATAATGAAACTAGCAAATCAATGCTGGAGTGGGGAAATGGTAGGGTCGGGAATATCCATAAAGTTAGAATATAGGTATCAGCGGTTCCGGATCTACTCTTGTTCCACAGTTTGATTTAGTCCAGTCTCCTCGGGCAATATCATCTCAGGGTGTTTTTGTTTTTTTTACATCGACGAATTTTACATTAAGCTGCAATCTCTTTGCAACAATATTCAGCAACGCCAACCGTTTACTTTTATACAAACAATGCGGTGATCTAACGTCCCACAACTGCGGCTATGTTTCGTAGGTTTCAATAAACCTTTTTTTAACGTCTTTACTGTTGCCACTACTTTAATTGGACTTCACTGCACGGATCCTGACGTCCAGAACAAGACTCAAGTAGAGAGATTAATAGTATAATATTACATGACCATTCGTAAAGTCAGCCTCCTTCCAGATCAATGTGATTAACGAACGGATTTCAAAATATCTAGATATCCATCATTCACGCCATCAATCCGAATGCCATTCTTATGTTGAAAGTCAGCCCGATAGATCATATAAGGCCTCTGATAAGAGAGGTACAGAGCTCAGCTTATGACATGCAGTATGTCAACAATTGAGGGCATTCATTCAGCGCTATTATTCATTACTTTACTCATCTCCCTGATAACAACTGAGCTATGTTGGAGTTAAAGACTTTTTTGATTCACCAACAAAAAACTCCAAGCGCTTTAATCTAATACTTATTTAATCAAATCTGGCGTATTTACAAATCATTTTTATAAAAAAAAATATTTGCTGAACCTTCCATAATAATAAATTAAATTGATTTATTTTAGTATTTAATTTATCTATTGACATGTATTTAAAATAATATACTTCTTACCACGAGTTAGTAAGGATCAAGATTGAAAAGTACGTTTTATCTCGTTAGGTTTACTTCATTTGACAGTTTACTGGAAGTAACTAACCCAATCCACACTGCTTGAGGGCCATAATGTTAAAGATGCTTTTGATTTACCAACGAAAACACTGAATCTGTTTTAAACTAGTATTATTTAATCAAATCTAGTGTATTTATAGATAAAGTACATATACATAGAACACATCATATTTAGCGGCCGCTTATAAATTAATCTTAAAATTATGCTAATTTACAAAAACAAATTTAGCTACGTTTTACATTTACAAATTAATGGGTAAACAAAAAGTTTGAAAACATGAATTCCATGAGAAGCACATCAGATAGACGCAGGTTGTCCTATGGCTAAGACAGAAAAATCCTCTAACCACTGAGGATGGACCCTAATCACAATCTGGGATGATATCGTAGAAAGATGGGTAGTAACTCGCAATCGCCTAATTAGGGTGGGCAGGACTGGACAGTTGGTTAACCCAGGAAATTGCATCCGGTTGAAGACATTGACTCTCCGAATGAGGATGAGACCATTGATTCAATACATATATAGAGAATGAAAAATCGACATGACATGTACCAGGAATTGAAGTCATACGTTCGCCCATCCGGTCTGTACTGTATGGTTCACAATGTTAATCCATCTTCAAACAAGGAGCCATAATTTTAACTTTGAAATGGACATCCTCATCAAGATGTACAGTTGCATACATGTTGAACGTATGGGTGAAATCGCTCTGGACACAGACGGATGAAAGATAAGTTAGATAGTACCTGTGATAACCATCTTAGAGCCTGGAGGACTTAATTGCAGGAGAGCCCTGGTTGAAAGAGTGATTTAGTTATTTATATATTTCAAAAAATGCAATTTATTTCATTATTGATTCTGAAAAAAATTGTAATAGAATGAAAACATATGGGAAGGCCAGTGATCCTCGGATCAACTAGATATGTAATCTTTTTGCATCTATTGACACTAATAATAACACTATAAATAAATATATACATACTGAGATTCAAGAAAGTTTAGCGCAACGTTCTAAAAAAATATATATGTATAAATCACAAGTTAAAAATATGCATAACATTTAGTTCTCGGGATGAAATTTGGAGCGCTAAGAAAAATTTAATTTTATACCACAAGAGGCTGGCCCCGTTTACTTTATTTAACTAGTAAAGGTATCAGTTTCGAGTTCATGTGCTGATATACGTTGACAACGTTGGTTGGTGGGATTTTAGATCCCTGTGTTATGAATGTTCAATAATGATTTAGGGATGATTATCGTTGTAAATTAACTTCGTCATAATGTCTCATATCGCTTTTATTTGGGCCGTTCTTGCTTTATCTGCTTGTTATGTTCAAGGTTTGTAAATGTTGTTATTAATTGTTCTAATTGTTTTGTAAGCCGGATTTTAAAAGTTATATTACTTTACTTAAAATTGTAAATTCTTTATCTCTTTATCCTTCTCAATTTTAATCAGTAGTCTTTTGATTATTACCTTTATGTTCTAATGAGCATTCTTACTTTATTTGATAGCTTCTGTCATTAATTTCTTCAGAACATCACTTTTATGTTCCATATTAAATGTGCTTTTTTTCAGCTCGCAAAAGTGAGGTAGTAACATGTGGTAGTGTTTTAAAATTGAAGAACACTGACTTCAATGTCCGTCTACATTCTCATGATGTCAAGTATGGGAAAGGAAGCACTCAGCAGTCAGTAACAGCTATTGAGCGTATGGAAGATTCTAATTCTCATTGGGTCATCAAAGCACCTACTAAGAAATTATGTCCTCGTGGGTAATAACAACTGATAGTTCGTTTACTTAGCCATATGTGTGTGTGTATTTTACTTGGGCTTTAGTATCGATTGGATAGTGCATTCTACTGCAGAGGGAAAATCCTAAAACCAGAGGCTGTCATTTGTTAGAACTCAAAGCCCTGTTCATACCAGTAATGTGAGAATATTTACTTGCTACTCTCTTTGGCAAAATTACAGCGTTGTAATTTTAATGGATAAATATACTGCCATCAGAAACAATGTAACTATACTGAAGTTTAGATTCAACCTGTACTAAATCGCTAATTATAAAAAGTTGACAATTCAAAGTAAAATCGGCTTTCCTTCACTTTCAACTTATCCAGGATTTAGTATATTTATTTCTATTTTCCCTCTTAAATTACTCAATTATTGAATATTTTTCCATGGGCCTAAATTGTACATGTTATTAATAGTTTATAACTAAAGCCATATACTATAAATTAGTATTCTGATAGATGATAGTCATAGTAAAGATTCTGTTAAAACATCATTGTTTTGTAATTTTTTTATATTTACATAATTTTTTGTTTTTGGTTTAAGTGCAGTACGACCATAATTTAACAGAGATATGACGGGGAAAGTATTCCCGGATAATCAAAAAACATGTTTTGTAGCCTAACTTTGATGTTAATAAACAAAAAACACCAATTTTAGACTCGCTAATATATTTTTGTTTTCAATAAGTACATATGTTCATACAGTGTGTGCTTATAAAGTAATGCAAGTGTTGTAAAAAAAAATGTATTCAAGATATAGTTACGTCTAGAAATCTTTGAAGTATTCCCTTCGGGCATCCACACATTTTTTCCAGTGATTTTCCCATGCACGATAAACACCCTGGAAGGCCTTGGCAGGTACTTCATTCAGAGCAGTTGTCATGGTAGCTATGATCATCTCAATGCCATAAAAATGGTGTCCTTTGAAAGATGGCTTAATCCTTGTAAACAAAAAGTAGTTAACCGGAGCCTAGGCTGGACTGTAAGGGAGCTGGGGCACCCCTGCCAAGTTGTGCTTCGCTAAGAAGTCATGAACCGTGTGGCTGGGAGGATGTTCATGATGAAGCACCCAGGTCAATCTCCTTCCAGATCTGTAGAACCCTTTTTCTTAAGCTTTCAAGAACATCCACGGCAGCATTGACAGTCTGTCCTGGAGGTATAAACTCCTTGTGTACCACATCCTTAGTGTTGTAAGGCAAACTAGGGAACTTGCATTGTTTTCACTTTTTACTCGCTCATTCTTGGATAAAAATGGCCATTCAGGTTATTATTTACGATCTTTCATCTGGAGACTACCAAAAAGTTATAATTTTCCTCTTACATGTATCCTTGTATTTATTTATTTGTATCTTTCTTATTTACATTTTTTGTTTTTTTTTCTAATTAGAGAACCTATAAAATGTGGAGACATAGTAAGACTTGAGCATTTGACCACATCAAAAAATCTTCATTCACATCACTTTCAGTCTCCATTATCTGGATATCAAGAAGTGTCTGCTTTTGGAAGTAATGGTATTTAAACTTTTAATTTAATATAGGTTTTCAGATCGCCCTTTTGTTATCATAATAGATTACATAAAATCTACTCCTTAATTAGTTATTATTTTTACTAGCATAGTATATTTTGCATAAACCATTGTTCAAAATAACAATCCCACAAGGGTGGGGGTACCCATCTCCTTCTAGGTCTACTGATCTCCTGCCCTATCAGCAGTCAACAAAATTAATATTTAGTATTTAATTCAAGAAATAAAACACCCTCCATCTCTCCACAGCTTTTTATTTATTTATTTCAATGGACTATTCCACTATTCTTAGGAGTTTGAGCTAATAGTAACCATGGCACTCATCAGCTAGGCTTTCAAACGAAGTCTGGCCCATGATATATACTAACCCCAAACCGGCACCACATCATCATTAATAGTGTTTATTTAAGTTAATAATATAAATAAACTCCTCTTTTTCAAAGGGAAAAAAAAGCCTTCATTATTTTAGGTTAAGGCAGCCCTCAACCTATAGATAATGCTATCTATTCACTGGCAACAGTATTGCATATAACTGTTAATAAACTTCTTATAGTTCACTCAAGTAAGTCTCAGAGCCAGGTTAATAAATAGTTCAGTTTTTCTTTGGTAATTTTATTATAAGATGACTAATTATTAGTTATTTATCATTAATGTAACTTATCTCCCTTTTTTTTTTTATTCAATAAAAAGTGTTATCATCACTAATTTTTCTATAATTTCTAAATTTTCTGTTAGCCTGCCAAAACTATTTTTACCTTAAAATAAATTTATTGTTTGCAAAAATTTTAGGTTAGTAAAAAGAATGGGATCACAGCGGTTAATGGAAGTTGTTTTATCCATACTTTGAGCTATAATAGAATAGAAAAAAAAAATACTATGGGACCTATTACTAGTCCCCTATTGAATAACAATGACATACTACTGTTTTATGGGAGTATAATGAAGATTTGAACTACAGAATATTGTATCTATAAGGAGTGCGATGAGAATTTATGGTTTGAAAAAGGTATGAACCGAGGAAATATTGTTCACAGACAGAAGGAAAGAGATGGTACCTAACTCAGTAGAGATGGGAGTGCCGCCGAGTCCCAAAGACAAATCTAACAAAGCAATTCATAATTCGTTGAACATCAACCGAGTCTCACTGAGAGACCCCATACACCTTACAGCCATATGGGGGATACAAAGAGGTGGCTAGAGCGATGCAATAGTTTAAGGGTACCTATTGATGGACGGCAAATTTGGGAGATATATTGGTCTCAGGAGAGGGTTTGGTCAGTGTTTATCCCTAGGATTTTAAAAGTGAAAGTGAGAGCAGAAAGTGGTTGGATGGTCGTTAAAGGTTAAAGCAGAAAAATTGGCAAAATATCTGAGCAGGAAATTGGAGCTACAACAAAATGTAGTTGTCACGGTTTGAATACTGTTTATGAGGGCTGAGAATACTTTTTATCATGTTTTAAAATATTGCTAATTTAATTATGTATAATGGTATTAATCATTATTTATATCATAGGTGAAGGAGATAGTGGTGATCACTGGTCAATTATCTGTGATGGAAATGTTTGGGAACAAGATGATGAAGTCATGTTAAGACATGTTGATACATCTGTGTATGTATTAAATAGTCCTTAATTATAAGTATTTGCTTCTTTAAAATAATTTTTTTATTACTTTTATATCACAGCTTAAAATAGATTCGCTTAGTGTAAGTCTTTATTGTCAATTAACCTTTTAAGTAAAACTTCAGACTTTAAATAAGTCTTATTTTTTCAAAGATTTATAAATAAATCATGAATAAAATATATATTTTTTTGTGAATTTAACAAATAGATGTTAAGATACATTTAACATTAGTAGAAAAAGTTAATCAGATTATTTTATGTGTTGGTTGGCTTAAATGGGAGCTTTCATATATCGAAAATCAAACCTGACGCTAAAATTACTTTAGATAAATAAGAATCGTCTTCAAGGCTAATTCAATCTGAAAGGGTGAAGCCTCTCGTACATTGATTTAAAATAATAAATATCTGAAGGATCCATTTGTAACATACCTTTTACTTTTTTTTACTCAAGTCTTGAGGCTCTTTTCATTAGCTGATTGTTAATACTTATATTGGGTCTTCTTGCTCCGAGAATGCGATTGGTTTATAAAGGCTTGTAATTTGTTTGTTGCAGTCTCCTTTCACTCCATCTCACCCCATATTGCAGATAAAATCACTAATGTTATAAAATTAATTTTTGGCAATATAATAATTTATTTAATACTGTATTTTAAAAATCTTTTATGGCATTGTACCAAGGATTTTAACTAATAGGCTGATAATAAATAATGGTAGTAGTGATAACAGTAGGAAATTATATGTTCAGTTATATGAACTATCTATTACCTCATTTATGCTGAATCATGAGCTACCCCTGAACAGATTTATCCACTGGACGCTCTAATTGAAATAGACAGTTTAATCTGTTACGATATTGCCTCCCTCACTCCTAGGGATTACTTATCTGCAAAAGGATAGATCTATTTTATTTTTGCTCATAGTCAAGTGTGACAGTACATAGTTTTTAACTGTTTTGAGGCTTTTTGTGAAAATGCTGATAATATCCAACCTTATTGGTTAATATTACCGGGTTTGCAATTAGCCTTACGAGGTTTATTTTTTATTTGTTTTCCTTAAACCTGTAATAACCATTATTTTACCATTTAAGCAGATTAAATAGTACAGTAGTAATATCAGTGACTTCAAAGTAATTTTGTGGCTGATTTAACTATTTGTAGTAAATATAATATTGAGCTTCAGGTGCTCAACACAATTACTAGGTATTACAGCTAAACAATTGTTTTATAAAAAAATTTTCATTAGCTGAGCCTTTTGCAGACTAAACTCTACTTAATAAATTTTCATAATAATTAGGATTAAGAACATTTAACAATAAAACAATTTTTGGCCGTCGAATAATAAATAATTTAGGTAGACTGCTAAGTCTGAAAAATTTAGACTAGCCTTTCCTATATCCAATAGGTAGAACTGTGATTAGAGAAAAGATGTGATGATTCTGAGAAAATGAATTTCTCCTATTTAATGTAATTACTACTAAAACTTAAGAACAAATTGAAGTGATGGGACCTCAAATACAGGTGACGGAGATGTAATTTATATTGCTGATGAATCAATAAAAAATATTAATGTATTATAAGAGGACAGTTATTTTTCATTTTTGTGAAAAATTGTTAAAAAAAATATAAAATAATGGAACTTTTTTTGACATTAACAAGTATAAATTTAAGACTTATTTTGATGTTATTACTTTTTTCACTTGCCAAATCAATTAACTCTCTTAGTCACCCAAACGTTGTGCGATTATTAATGATTACTCTAAGCCTACTTTATCTTGTTTATTTTATGTCTTTACATGAAAGCTACATCTGTATTTATGCGTTCTAATATGGTAACTTTGAAGGAAATTAAAAAAACTGTAATGTGTTTCATCACATTTCTTCACTTTCTGTTTTATGGTGTTAATCGTTTTAGCAAGTGAGTGAGCGGCTCAGTTCTTACTGGATTTCCTATTCCTTTGAAATTTTAGACACCCTGCCGAAAATTGAATACAATATTTTTCTTTATTATAAAAGGGTGATCTTATAAGACAATATGATTGCAATATTAATTTATTACTAACATTTGTTAGTGAACGTCTTTGAGTTGTTATTAATTTTGGTTATAAATTATATATT
Source organism: Acanthosoma haemorrhoidale (assembly GCA_930367205.1). Taxonomy (NCBI): domain Eukaryota; kingdom Metazoa; phylum Arthropoda; class Insecta; order Hemiptera; family Acanthosomatidae; genus Acanthosoma; species Acanthosoma haemorrhoidale. Next base: position 94,707,275 of record OV884009.1, read on the forward strand.
AGTTTATATATACATTATATTATATTTGGCTTGTTAATTATAGACAATGATTAAATTAAATTTATAACTAGTGTTGCTGCCATTTTATTTATGAAGAAATTGAAAATGATAAAAAAAATTATGTAATGCTCTAGTATTCCTATAATAGATAAATAAGCAGCTTTATAAAGATATTTCTCAAACCTCTTTGTTTTTTTTTAATTTTATATTTAAATTTTAACTGACAAATACATTTTAATGCATTAATAATTATTATTTTTTAGGTATTTGTCAGTCAGTGGTGAACAATATGGTCAACCAATTACTGGACAGATGGAAGTTGTTGGGACTCCACGCACAATGGCTTCTCAATGGAAAGCTTCAGAAGGCCTTTATATTCATACTAGTGACTTCAATCCGAAAGAGAGTGTGTCCACTCATACTCACACTGAATTATAATGACCAATACACAGATCTTTCAAGTCCTTAATACTGAAATGAACTGTTTAAGCTTTCTATTGTCTTGGAAAGTAAAAGCTATCCGCTTTTATTAAGTTGGGAAATTTAATTCTTCTTGTTTAAAATATATAGTTTATCATTATTCCCAATAACAGACAAAAAAGAAAATATATATTGGCTGGATCATATTGGAAATATCCTCCACTCTTGTAGGCTAGTTCAGTTGGTAGAGCCTTCAACTAGATATTGGGGAGATCCCAGGTTTGAATTCTGATCCTGCAAGTGTATGTTTTCTTTGGCTGTTAATTAGTAATAATTATTAATATTAGTACAAATATTTTACTTTGTATAAACTCTTAATCTTATTCATGAGATTTATCACAATGTAGCAAATAAATACAAATTGATACCGTTTAACCACAACAAATATTGCTAAAATAAAAATTATTTATTAAAATATATCATATTTTATTTTATGCCTTATCATTGACCAATCAGTTCTTGGTAAATTTAATGAGGGGTCACAGTGTGTCCCTGCAGTTCGTGCCCTGCGTTTACAGGGCCTAACGTTTAATATACGTAGACATCCTTCAAAATAACAAATATTTTTTGTTTATTTTATTGATTATGGACTGATTAAATACTCGGTTAAGTGATTAACTATTGTAAATATGTCATTTTTTTTTTGCTGATTTATGTCATAAGTTTTGCATTAAAAAAATTATTATTAAATTTTATAATATAAATAAAATGTGTTATTAGAAAAATATCCAGATCCATCAAATATGGCATTATTCATTATTAATTATTTTTCTGTAAATAATATTTATTACCATATTCATAGTTATAATTTGGCTTTCTTATTATTTCCAATGTACAAATATTTTACTTTGTATAAATTCTTAATCTTATTCATGAGGTTTATCACAATGTAGCAAGTAAATACAAATTGATACCATTTTTTGTGTTACTTTTTTTTATGTATTGTTTATTTTAAACCCATTTATTGTCATTGTTTATTTTTTCTTTGAAAAAATAACTATTTATTAAATTTGTTTTTCCTTATTTACTTTACCAGGGTTGCACTAGTCCCACATACTTTATATTCTTCAAAAGTGGTGTCACCCCTTTGAATGCCTCAAGTTTTCAGGGTAATCATTAAAGAACCTCCTCTTCCTTATGTCATTGGTGTAGTGAGCTCTATCGGCACAAGTGATTTCAGTCCTAGCCTTAACTACATCGTAAGGATTCCTTAGTCATTCTGCCAGTTAGAGCCACTCTCATGGCACCTCAGTATGTCAGAATAGGACCTTAAATGCAGATTTACGAATTCCATACATATATAGCCTAACAAGACTATACTAATACCCGAATCCTCACATATTTTTGGACTTACCTTTATCTTATCTTTAGACTTACCTGATATGCCAAGACATCTCCGGTGTAACTGGATTTATTAACTTAAATAAACTTCCATCGACATCAAATCTTTCATATGAGGAGGCATCACTGATGAGTTCTTCCCCTCACGTCATTCATGACTATTTTTACTAGTACTGGTTTTATTATTTATTTTCTGTATGTAGAGTCCATGGAAACAACAGCTTCTGCTTCCCGCTATAATTATTCCTCCGAGTACCATGGGGTCTTGTGAAATGCCAAGTACCGTATCACGGGGGTCCTTACGGGATCTTTTTTCTCCATTGTGACCATGTAGAAGTATGTAGGAAGTTGATAATGAGCTATATTATACAGTTTTAGATGGTAAATACGAATCCTCAAAATGTCAATTATCGAGATAAAAAGATCTATAATTGCTTTTAAAAAGTTACATGTGGTTTTCCACCTTCGATCATAAATATTTTGAGGAATGTTTTACTCATTAGGGTACTTAATTGCAAAAAACATCATCAAATTTATCGATTATGAAGGAAAAGTTCGATAAAAAACAACAACATTTATTTGACCATTTAAAAAACACACTAGGTAACAACTCACTAAATGTGAAATCAAAGACAATGAAGAACAAATTATTCACACTTTATTTTTTTCACCCTATTTACATACATATTTTTATCGGAAAATATTTTTTATCTGATTAGTATTATTATGTTCATGTGTAGAAGACAAAGGAGACGAAATTCTCCAAAAAGATGAGACTGGAAACTATGGTTGAAAGTTTTCACTAGTGGTTATTGTGCTCGAGTGCTGGTTAAATTAATTTCTATAAATAGCGCACCCCTGAAATAATAATACGGGGGTCCTTCCAGGACTCCAGTCACCTCTTTTAGGAACAAAAATTCTATAAAAATTGAGAACAGTCCCATTTCCGTTTCTAAACGTTCCAAATAGTTTGCGTATATAAGATACGGATCGGCACAAAAAAATGGTGGACTTCTTACAAAACTATCATAAAAACAAGAATTGTGTGGTGTCCCCTAAAAGGACCCCGTGGTACTCGGAGGGTCGAGAAACGGGGCATTAATTAAAAAAAAAAAAAAATAATTGTTAAAATATCTTCCTTGATTTGAATCTGTTAAAATAGCCTCTACCAACAATAAATTCACAATTTCTACTCTTTGCTAACAAAACATTTTGAAATATATTTTTGTGCTACTTTCGAGATGGATCACAACTAAACCGGCAGGCAATGCACTGGCCGCAATTCAATGCATTGCAGACAATGCAATTCACTGGGACCTAATTTCATTTTTTACTAGAAGCTCTAAATAATAAAAAGGAATGGGAAACTTTAGTAATATAATCTTTGAATCGATAATGCAAAATAGTTTGCTGATTGTAGGATATTGCCCCGGCCACAGGGATCAACATGTACTGTGTTAGATCAGTCAGAGGTCTTGTCACACCCCCTGCTGTCGTCTCGAAAAAGAGTGAATGTGCCTTTAAAAGACGAGGAAAATAGGACCATTAAATTTGGAAATAGAGAAACGAAGACAACATTCTTCCAGTTAGCTTTTTTATCTCAATTATAATTTACTTTTTTATATTATTATTGTACTTTTAAAGTTTCAGATCATTAAGTCTACTGTAGCCCTATATCTGCTTGAAAGTAGTGGGAGGGTCGCAAAGTGATTAATCATAAATAAAGTGAATTAATCGTGAACCTGAGCACATCTCACTTAAACTTGAATATCTTGTAACCTAATGGTACTATAATGACCTATAAGTGCTTAGATCAGTTAGGGTGTTATGCATGAGGGAATTAGCTCAACTTATTTAAGTTTATTCACAAAAGTTATTTTGCAAAACACAAAATTACAGTCTAAGAGATTGCCATTTTTCTCCTTCTTAAACCTAAATATCTTGAGACCTAATCACACTACAATGATTAGATGAACCTACGTTAGGTTTACGTATCATTGATTGAGCTTTGCTTTGTTTAAACCAGTTAATTTCTACTAAAGTTATGGTGGAACAATTAAATTATATATTCATAGACAATCATGAATTCGGCATAAAAGATCTCAAGAACAAGTATTTAATATCTAGTATCGATCTAAAGATGATTATATTGGCATGCAATTTTAAGTCAGTTCCACAACACGATATAATACTATTACCCTTTATTTAATTTATATATATTTTATCAACCACAATTTATTTTATATTTAATGTAAAGAAATACGCCAGTAAAAGTTATGTAGAAACAAACAACTGTCAAGGTTCCGTATTGGCTAAGTACTTTTACCTAGAGAGGCAAAGTCCTATACGTAAGAGGCCTCTTTACCTGGACTACTGCAGCTATTTTTTATAAGTAGGCGACCAGTCCGGGAAGTAAGAACGGTAACAAAGTACGGTTGTTGATATTTACACAGTGGCTTCTCGCTCACAGCTAGTGTTCTATATTTAAGAGATTTTAAACTATAATAATTAATTCAGAGAAAAATATTTTATGAGATCACCAAAAATTCTCTTTCTTTATGATGAATTAATTGCAATAATAAACTAGTTAGTCATGCATTGATCAATTGTTAGCCTAAACATTTTTTTCCAATCTAAAACTTATTTTATTAGTTACTTATTCACAACTGTAACTAAAGTTGCAACCAGAATGAATATAATAAAACAATTTTACAATATTCTTGTAATTATATAAGTTTCAAAATACAGATTTCATTTCATTAACTAAGACCTGTAGATCTTTAATTTGATACCTTACTCAAAATGATTGGAAAATATATATTATTTTATTATCAAGTAATTGAGTAATGAAACGTTACCATATCTTTTTTTTTTAATGCTTTAATTTTTACCTTTTTTGAGCATCATATAAAACTTCCAAGCAAACCATTATTTCTACACATGAAACTTGGGATGTGGAAAAGTTTGAACAGCATTTTAATTTTAATTAATCAGGATGTATAATTTGATAAATATTAATTATTAATGAATTATATATTTTATTATTGAATAATCAATGATGTTGAATTAATTATAATTTTTCTGCTTTCATTTGTAGTCATTTAAAATCTTAAATGAACCCAACTTCCAAAATTGTATGTTTCTAACTTGGGTTAAATTAATGTTGTGAAGACGATTTTTCATATTTAAATTACTTTTCTTTAACTATAGCTCATTAGTTCAACTATAGTTACTCACTAATTTCACACTTAATAAAATCCATCTAACTAGCAAGTCATAAAATAGTCAGGGAAACAAGAGGGATTTCAAAAACAAAATTCACTGAAATGAAAAATTTATAAGGGAAATGAACCAGTTCCATTGAAAAACTCTTCTATTGTTTATATTCTCGAGTGTGGAGAGCGTGAATGTATGTATGAAAGCAATAGAAAATTTATATGCAGATGTAAAGAACAGTTTGCAATATAATGCTATAATCTGAGCTGTAATGATCCCATACCCATAAAAGCTTGGTATTTTACAGATGGATTCTCTTAGACCCCTCTTGTTCTGCCTGGTTCTTAACCCACTCAGTAGGCTGCTAAATGATACTAGCAAGGGATGCAATCAACAATAAAATCAAGCTGTCTCACTCATTCTATACAGATGATCACAAACTATATGCCCAAAATGAGAATGCATTAAGAACCTTTCTAGAAATAGTAAGAGTTTTCAGCAAAGACATAAAAGTGGAGCTGAGTATAGAAAAATGTTCATTTTTATATGCTAAAAAAAAGTCGAAGTAGATAATATAGAAATTTCAAAAGATTCGATTATTGGACAGCTTAGAGAGATTGATTCTTATAAATATTCAGTAATAGGTCAATTGTTGAAATTGAAAAAACATACTAAGAAGTCTTCTGAAGAACAGTTTAAATATCACAACAAGGTTGTACTTAAAAGATTTTTTATGAAATGGAAATATAGTTGAAGATTAAACCCCATGGGATTTACCAGTTATTGCTTCCTCCTTCAGTACTCTAAAATGAATGAAAATGGACCTTGAGGCGTTGGATTGTACTCTCAAGAAAATACAAGTCCTCAGAAGTGAGATTATATCTACCAAGAAAGATGGGAGGACATAGTCTTATGAGCCTTCTTAAAGCTTGCTGGGAAGAAGAAAATAGCCTTCGAAAATACCTTCTGAACGATGACTGTGACCTTTTCTTTTTGTGAGGGAGTATCTGCACAGACAATAATGCTGCAAAAATTATTCACCAAGCTATAAAAACGAAGATGAACTTGTTACACAACCAGTCTCCCAACTATCAAGCACAAATTGTCTCAGGGAATAATATCACTATTTATTGGGAACTGGGATCATTCTATCAGTACTTTATCAGTAAGTTCAGACAGGTTTAACTATGGCCTTAAATATGAGTGTTTTGTCTATTGTGATGTGGGATTTCTAGTAGAACAGTCTATGCAGTTGTCCGAACTGTCTGTTTTCCTGTCTTTTAAGTCTTGTATGTTGGTTCAAGGCTTGTTTTTTGTTAATGTGGAATCCAAAGTAACATGCTGTGTCTGATATGGGAAATGGAGATGCATTGAAGAGATTGAAGCATCTGTGTTGTAGGGTGAATTTTTGTGTGGTTAGTAGAAAGGTTTAACAATAAAAAAAAATACTAATGATAAAACAGATTATATTTGTACTAATAATAATCAACTTACTAGACTTAAAGTGCTAATAATTCAACCCCCCCTAATTTAATCTAAGTATATTTTTGATACACTTAGATACAATTACAACCTATTTTTGACTTAGGATAAGAAAAGTAAAAACATTCTATAAATAAAAAAAAAATAATAAAAAAAATAAACTATTTAACATTCAAAATCACTCTTCCTAATGATTAACCCAAGCAATATATTAAATTTATCAGGAGTTCAACCACAAATTTTATTGGGCTCTTTTCACACCTAATCCTAATGTGACTCACAGCCAAATTAACTTAAACTAACTGCTGTAAGCATAAAAATATATTGGTAACTTTACACTAAGCATTATTTGTTGCAAATTACTCATTTTTGAAAATGAGCGAGAAAAAGGCTATTGAATCGTCTTTAAAAATTTATAAAGCAAAACAAATAAAACTTTTTCAGCGCATTCAAAGAATTTATGATCTGTCGAAAGGCATTGCGGATAAAAAAGTTTTACAGCAATTTGAAACTACTTACCGTCTAATACCAAAAACCTTGACCGAATATGACGAAGTAGAATTCAGAATTAATGAATTAGAGTTGGATTTGGATTCGGAATTTACTCCAACCTTTAACGACTCCCATATGGAGATGATTGAGTACATTGAAGAGACGGCTGAGAGCCTTGCGACGAAGAAAAAAGTGGCCGCTACTACCGTGGTTCCTGAAACTCTTTTACCAACGCTGGCGACGAACAAAATTGAAGTACACCTTCCAAAATTAGAGTTACCTTGTTTTAGAGGGGATCAAACGCAATGGTCGGTCTTTTATGAAATGTTTAAATCGTTAGTACATGAAAATAAATCGTTGACCGATCAACATAGAGTTCAATATTTAGTATCAAAGCTAGGTGGGGAAGCCTCGAATATTTGTAAACACCTACCACCAGTAGCGGCAAATTACCCAGTGATTTGGGACGCGTTACAGAAACGTTACAATGACCCTAGAGCTCAAGCAGATACCTATTTAGAGCAAATTTTTGAATTCAAACCATTAAAGTCAGAATCAAGGGGGAGTTTAAGCTCAGTATTGGATAAATTTTGTGGGCCCATAACAGCCCTTAAAAGATTAAACACCGGAAATTTGTCAGAAATCAGAAGTCGGATAAGAAAATGTAACCGTTGTTTCAGAGATCGCCCGTCGGTTGTGCCTCCAAAAATGGGTGACCTCCCTACTTGTAGAGTTACACAATGTAAGCCATTCGAACAAACTGGAGTGGACTACGCTGGGCCGATTCGCATTACTATGGCTAGGAGACGAAACCCTTTCATATTTAAGGCGTATATTTGTTTATTTATTTTATGTCGACCAAGGCAGTTCACATTGAATCTGACTTGTCTACTCCCATGTTCTTGGCGGCTTTCCGGCGATTTTTGTCGCGCCGCGGTCCATGTAGAATTATATACTCAGATTGCGGGACAAATTTTGTGGGGGCTCATGAGCAATTGTCAAAATGGTTTAATTCTTCCGGGTATCAGGATGCGCTGACTAATCAACTGTCGGAGCATCGAATCGAGTGGAAATTTATTCCACCCGGAGCTCCTCACTTCGGAGGGATCTGGGAAGCTAATGTTAAATCGGTGAAGTCCCACTTATTTCGAGTTATTGGAACCCAGCTTCTAACTTATGAAGAGCTGAACACAGTGTTGGTTCAGATTGAAGCTGTCCTCAATTCGAGGCCCCTTTGCCCCCTAAGTTCTGATCCGCGGGAGCCACTCGCGTTAACCCCTGCTCATTTTTTGAACCTGACTCCACTGAAATATTTTCCTGCTCGAGATGTACAGAACAGCGAAATTAATCGTCTTACCCGCTACGAGCTAGTCGATCAGCTGGTCCGGTCGTTTTGGAATAGGTTGAGAAAAGAGTACCTGCATGAGTTGCAGATTCGACACAAATGGTCAAAGTCCTCTGCTTCGCTCACTGTAGGAACTATTGTAATCGTGGATCAGCCCAACCTCCTTCCTTTAAAATGGCCAATTAGAGTAGTTGAGGAAGTGTTTCCCGGAACCGATGGGGTCGTGAGAGTGGCACTTGTACGGGCAGCTACGGGTCGGTATAAGAGGCCGGTAACTAAGCTTTACCCTTTGCCGTCACAGTAGGACCAGTATTTTGTTTGTTAATATTATTTTTTATTTTATTTTTTTTTGTTTGTTGTATAGTAAGCTCATGTGTTTCTTTGTATGATTTATGAAGATGGATAAGTGTTTTTTTTTTTGTGTGTGTATTCTGGCCTTATCTGAAAATAACCTTTCAGAGGCGGGGGGATGTTTACGCGGGAGGATTACCGCGAGAGATTTTGATTTATCTGTAGGGGAAATAGCTCTGGGAGGTGCTGCGCTCTAGCAAGCCAATTGATCTCAGAAACCGTTTTGGGAGTAATTGGCCATTGTGTTCTATTAGTTTGAAGAGGCTGGAACCAGGGAAAGTCATTTCCGGTTTTGTTTATTTTTATTTTCAAATTTTGCCGATGGTTGGTGCATGGTTTTATTTTCCGGACATCAAAGGTTTTCATATGGGTACAACGATCCTTTCCTCGCCGACCACCGGGGAAGAACTGTTCGCTGCTTCTGAATTCTTGGCGTGGTCATCAAGTGAATTCGGGCTTGTCCTAGACTTTCTCTATCCTTTCCTATCCCTCATATTCCTCCTAGAAGCCGAACCGCTCAAGAAAGAAGCTATCCAACCCCAGGTAACTGTGAACAGTTTTTCGTTATTGGGGGTTTTTTGAGAGGACGAATAGATATTTTGGGTTTTCGATCGTTTGGAAAGCCGATCGATAGTTTTGAAATTCTCAGATTCAATTATTTCATTGATTTGAATCAATTTTTTAAACTTTGCTAATTAATTACAGTTCACTGGCTATACCAATATATGTAAGTTAAAGTCAGAGGTAGCTCTGTATTGACTAATGCGATCATGGGACGTAAACATCCCATGATCCCGTATATGTTGGATTACAAAGAGAAATAAAGACAGTCTATTTCGAGAACTGAAGTTAGTCTTACGTTCCCGTTTTCCTTCTCTTTATCACATTCTACCCGGTGGCGAATAACTTGTATATATATATATTTATAAGTTAATTGTTGGAGGTTAAGTTTTAAGAAAGAATAGGAAAAAGGGAAACGAACTACACTCTCGAACTTCTGTAAAGAGACTACTTTATTGTCTTTAGTAATCCGACCTACATAGGATCATGGGTTGTTTGCCTCCCATGATCGTATTAGTTTACAACATAAACTTGCCTCTGGCTTTAACTCCCCCCTGCCAGTTCCTGACCATCCGTCGGGAACTGAAACTTAACACTTATGCTAATTATATACAGTTCTGACATAATAATTTCCTGCTCACCTAGAGCAGCACAACACTGTCTTATAATCATAAAAACAGAACATAACTTTAACCAATGTGGTACAAGGTTATAACAATAAAATAAAAAAAAACATGTATCTGGCAAATGCCACCAAAAACCAAAAGAGATGTGTGCAGGAGTGAGAAAATTAGAGTCAATTTCCTATTTGGATGGCTTCCCCACTGGAAGCTTTAACTGCTCGAGATGGACAGTTCTCCTCTTCGCGGGTTCATGAACACTTTGGATGGTCACCAAATTGTGTTCACGAATCGTGATCACCCGGAAGGGACCCTCATAACGGGACACCTCCTTACTCCTATTGGAACCGATCTTACGATACACCGTAGTGCCTATCGCGACGCACCCTTCTAGTGGTTTGACGCCCGCGTTCTCCCTCAACGCCCTCCTGGATTTTTCCGCGTACACCTTCCCCCATAATTTCCCCAGTTCCACGTGGTTGGTGGTGAGTTGTGCGGACGTCTCGTCTCCCACCACCGTTCTACTCGTGTCTCGGCGACGCCCACGAAGTCCGAAAAGGATTTCAAAGGGTGAAAACCCGGTGGTCGTGTGGAAAGAATGGTTATACGCAATGACCGCCCTATGCATTGCCTCTGCCGGCTCCAACCCTTTGTCGGCATTGTAGACGCGGAGATGATCGCCCAAGGTACTGTGGAGACGCTCAATTCCTCCTCGGCTCTTTGGATGCCCTGGGGTATTGACGTGCCACATCACGTCCAGAGCCTTCATCTCTTCCCGCACGTCACCGTTATCGAACACCTTTCCACAATCCGACGCTATCCGATCTGGGACGCCGTAAAATTGGAACCAACGCCTCAGCGCGCCTAGTACTGCTTCCGATGACTTTTCCAAATAGGGTATGCCATAGCCATTTTGCTAAAGAGGTCAACCACGGTGACCCACTTGTGTCCCCGCCAAGTGAAGGTATTAACTTGAAGGTCAGTGAGCGGTGTTTGCGCCGTGGGAGTATCGACTTGTTGCCCGGTCTGTGGGTGCCTGTCATATTTGGTACGGTGACAAACTTCGCACGCAGCTAGTGTTTCCTGGATCGTCTTTCGCATCCCCCACCAGAAATACTTCCGCCTCAACGCCTGAGCCGTCTCTTAATCTCCCCTGTGGTTTGTTTTGCCCTGGTACAACACATGGTACATTAGCGTGATCTCCTTCTGCGTTGGCTCATCCGGGATGGTCTCTACCATCATGGTACACCGTACAAATGTTCGGTCAACCCCAATCTGCTCCGCCCTACAAAGACGCTTACTTTTCTCCCATATGGTTGCGTTCCCGACGTAAAGAAAATGGGTCTTCCCTGGTGTGGAAGCATCATTAAGGGCACTACTAATTTGTTCATTGTTCACCCCTGGAGCCGACCATATGGTCGTGGTGGTCGATCGTGGAGAACTATCATGTGCTTTTTTCATGGGGCCGAAGGTCTTCGTCTTCCAGCCTATCTGGCGGCGCTTATTATTGATAATTTCTTCCCGCTCTTCCATGTCCACAGGCCTGTCGTCCGTTGAGCTCCCTCCTCCTGCCGACGGTACCAAATCCGTAGACCCTGGTTCCTGTTGGTCTTCTTCTCTCTCCGGCGTCCATTCTCGCAAGAACTGGAGAAGAGGATTCCCCCTGATCTTGGTCGAGTGCGTTGACCACCATCGCCCGGAACAGCCAGTCCGCCACGACGTTTTCCTTACCGGGCTTATATATTACCTCCAAGTTGTATTGGCTGAGGAACTCCTTCCAACGCATGACCCTCGCCGACGACTCTTTTAATTTACCGACCCACTGTAACGGTCTGTGGTCAATGTGCACCCGGAACCTTGCCCGAACACCTAGGGCCGGAAATGGTCTCTCGCCCAGACTATCCCTAATAATTCCCGCTCTAGCGCGCTATACCTACTTTCCGCCTCGGTGAGGCGCCTACTGGCGTACGCTACGGGACGGTCCCCTGTGCCCCCCGCCTGTGACAGAACCGCTCCCGAGGCGTATTCACTCACATCCGTCGTGATTGTGAACTGCTTCGTGAAGTCGGGAAATGCCAGAACCGGGTGTTCCTGGAGACGATCCATGCACTTCCGAAAATTCGCCTCGATATCTGGAGTGATGACCACCTTCTGACCTTTCTTCAGGAGATTGTTTAGGGGTACCAAACAAGCCGCCATTTCGGGGACAAATCTCATGTAATAGTTAAGCGTACCCAGCAGGCGCCGGATCCCTTTAACGTCCGACGGAACCACTATCTTCTGAATCGCTGCCACCTTCCCGGCATCGGGTCTCACTCTCTCCTTAGAGATAGTATGCCCCAAAAAATTGATAACCTCTTGGCCTAGACGGGACTTTTCGTCTGACAATTTCAAGCCAAATTGCCTCACGCGATCGAAGACCATCCGCAGGTGATCCGCATGTTGTGCCTCGGTCGCACTGAATATCAAGAGGTCATCCATATATATTTGGCATACGGACTCGTCTATCCCTCGTAGAAACTCATCCATGAGCCGCTGGAACGTAATGGGTGCATTCTTCAGGCCAAATGGCATCCTCGTAAACTCATAGTGGCCCCTCTCAAATGTGAATGCCGTCTTGTGTCGGTCTCTAGGGTGCATTTGAATCTGGTGATACCCCGCTTTAAGATCCAGAGTGCTAAATATCTTCGCCCCGCTCAGCCTGTCCAAAATTTCGTCAAACCTGGGGATTGGATATTTTTCATCCACCGTATTCTCATTAAGTTTTCTGTAGTCCACTACGACTCTATATTTGTCTGGGCCCCCACCTTCCTCATTCTTTTTCTTGACCGCCCACAGGGGGCTGTTATATGGCGATGTACTGTCCACTATAATCCCGTGCTTCTTCAGGTTGTCTAGCTCCTCACGAATGTGGTTCCTCAGAGCCTGCGGATACCTGCGCTCCTTCACATAGCACACCCTGTCTTGCTTGAGCGGAATCTCGTGTACAGTTCTACCTGTGAGCGCCAATCGCTCGCCTTCCTTGAAGAAAATATCTATGTATTTTCTCTTAAGCTCCCCTTTCCAATCTTCTGCTTGCCTTAGCGCTCCTACTCGCGCCCCCCCCCCCATCTCGTCCTACTTCTCTCCCTAGTCCCAGGCACCTATACCTTACCTTACCTATTCGAATGTCCCATAGCCCCTTTTCGTTCCTAACCTTTGCTCCTACTTTACCTAGCAAATCGCACCCTATTATCCCTCCATATTCCCGGGGCATCTTTTCTACCACGTGAACTCTTAAAATCTCCTTATCGCGTTCCCATCTATTTAGCCCTATTACTGCCTCCCCTTCGACCTTACAGGGGCCCCCCAGGGTGATCAAGTTACAAGAGCATACCTGTATTTGGGGCATCCTCTCTCCTTCACACCTCCTCTCTAGTGTCTCCCGACACATTATAGTGTTGGTACTCCCAGTATCCACTAGACACTTCACTCCCCTCACGACTCTGATTATAGGCAGACCGCTATCCACGACTTTCACACTATTGTTTACTATCGTGCGGTCGCCTCTCCACCACCACTCTGCTCAGATATCACGTTCTCCCCTCTCCTCTGATGTTTGTCGTCGAGTGGTCCTCCGAGCACTGCCGCTTCTCCAGCCCATTCGGTTTCCTGGTTCTTCCCTCTCTTCTTCTGTCTCGGAAGTTTCCGAGGTCTCTGACGCTTCTGGCTGCGGCCTCTCCTATCTCCTCATCTTCTGAGCGTTTATCTCCATCGGTTCAGGTCTGTTCCCGTCTCTGCGTCGGCTCATATACGGGCACTGCCTGGCTACATACCCTTCTGTACCACATTCAAAGCACCTAGTGCGTGGGCACTGTGCTACCAAATGTCCTGCTTTCCCACACTCATAGCACTTCCTGTCGTCTCGCTTTCTGGAGCACCCCACATTTCCACGGCTCCTTTCCCCCGCCATTAATCTTCCTCTTCCACTGTACTCCGCCTCCTTCTTCTTCCATGCGATGGGCGTGGTTTTGGGCCTTCTATATGGCACTCTTCTCCAGCCCGTTTCTTCCTCGCCAACTGTGGTGTCTTCCTCTCTCGCACTGGTGTCCACCATTTCTTGGACACATTCCAGAAATGTGCGTTCTCTCGGTAACCCCTCCTTTCTTCCAGTTTCCTTTGCTAGCTGTACTTTCAGGATAGTCGATAAGAACGCCATCCTGGCTTCTACTTCCACAGCACTTACTGTCTCCCGCATCTTCTCCGTGATATTGTTGTATCTTGCCAGCATCGTTCCGGCGTACTGCACGTTCGTCTGCTGGTGTCTCTTCGTTTCCCTGAAGAGTTTAAAAATGTCCTCTTCCGGGGTCCATCTTCCCCCACCGAACGCTTTCTTCAGCCGCTCCTTCACTACGTTCCATGAGGTCTCCTCGTTGGCCTGGATCATGTTCAGGACACTCCGCTTCACCCTGCACTCCAGAGCTGCCCTCAGCGATTCTGCGTCCCCTTCCGTTATCAGGTCCTCCGACCGTTTCCCCTCTATCCGCGTAATCAGCCGGTCACCCCCTTTAACGAAATGATTTAGTTCCCCGGTCTCGCCTGCAAATCTTTCCAGATCCGAAATCGACTTCCTCATGTCCTGAGCCGTAATCGCCTGGATCTTCATCCACGCCAATGTATTCGCGTGAGCCGCTGCCATGGTCTTTTGAGGTAACTGCGGCATATCTGTTGCTGCACTAAGCACCGGGGGTCGTAACACTCCCTCTGGCATTTTATTGAGAGAGAAAAAAAACGTGAAGCGAAAGAACGAAAAAAAAATAAAGAAAAGAAAATTATTACTTTCCGCTCCGCCGTACTAGGTTCCCGGGTTTCGGCACCAGTTAATTGTCGGAGGTTAAGCTTTAAGAAAGAATAGGAAAGAGGGAAACGAACTACACTCTCGAACTTCTGTAAAGAGACCACTTTATTGTCTTTAGTAATCCGACCTACATAGGATCATGGGTTGTTTACCTCCCATGTTCGTATTAGTTTACAACATAAACTTGCCTCTGGCTTTAACTTTTATATATATATATATATCTTGTGCGCAGGGGCTCAATCAAGAACAGACTTCCCCAAACACTAGAGCATTTATTTTCGGATCCTGTTATCATTTGAACATCTTGCCAGGCTTCACATAATACTACCTCGGACGCTAAAATTTGCTGAAAATAACGGATTTTAAGGAAAAGGGCTGTTGAAAAATATTGAATTCTAATGAGATTGGCATGGACAATTATTACAATTAAATATTATTAAAATTAAAAACAATCAGAAAGCTCTGCTTCAAAACTCAAATAAAATGAAAAATATGTAATTACAATGCTCAACGGCTGAAATAAAGATTTCATAGGCTCATAAATTAGATAGAATGTGAGAACAATGTAAAATATTCAAAATAACATGAAGTAAAAGTAATATATATTTAATACAATGTAAATACTTTCAATTAAATTCCATGCAAGATTTCATTAAAAAAAAAAGGCAAAAAAATAAAAGGGAATGAAATATCTTCGTTAATAACATGGACTAAGTTGGAGATAAATTTAAATCATAAATTTAATTAATTATTAAATTAATAAAGAAGGTCAAATGCAATGAAAACAAGGTATTTTAAATTGGATAAAACAGAAAATATTCATTTTCGTCCTTTCGATCTTGAAATTACGTGTATAAAATATTAGTTACATTATAAATTATAATAAAATAAGAATTGACTTCTGAATCCAGACTTGAATAAACAAAAATTAAACTTTTACTAATCAAACTAACCGTATCATGCACATGCACATCGTTTTGTCTATTCTAAACTAAAGAATAATAAGTTCTTACAATAATGAACTAAATTATGTGTTACGTATCAAGAATTGAAATGTTCGAACTTGTAAAAAGTCGATTAACGTTTCAATTACACAGGTGGACTGAAAAGTTTCCGACCTCAACATGAAGATGATAATAAAATGAATAAAAGCTAGTGAAATAAAAACTTTGTTAGGTCGGAAACCTTTCAGACCACCCGTAGGCAAACGATGGTAATTGAAACTACGGAGAGAGTAAAATAAATATGAAAGGTCTGACCTTAAATTATTCAGTAAATAGTTGAAATTCTTATCAAGAAAATATTGGAATAGTGAATAGTGTTGTTTATGATAATCTAATTTCGTTGATCCAGGTGGTGTTGATGCAAAGTAGATAGAGGCTGGTCAAATGGTCCAATAATGTGAACGTCAAGACAGCTATCAGCAGCTCCAGTTGAGCGTCGGCAAATATTGCGATTTCCTTTATTGACGATTAATCGACAAGAAAGGTCATTAAATTCTTCGTGCGATCGCAATAACAATTATTATTATTTCGAGTAATTGATCATGGCCGAAATAAAGATGTCTTTCGGTTCACGCAACCATTTAAATAAATCAATGCATAAAATAATGTTTTTTATTTATTTTCACATCCCCTTGTTATTATAAATTATGGAAATCAGTATGTAGACTACATAAATGAATCTGTACAATATGTCATTATATGTCCTGTAGTTTGGCTACATTTTATACAATTTTTAATAATAATTTTACATTGTGATTTGTGATTGTTACAAAAGTATAATGTACATTATACATTCATTGTCTATGCATGTTTAAAAGTTATGGGGCTTACCTTATGAATCATAGACTTAAAACTAACTTACATCTAACAACAAAATCTTAACCTAATTTTCTCTGACAGTCTGTTGACATCGACAGCGGGAATGGTGGTGGGGTCATAGTGTTAAGCACTGAGTTTGTTAGATGCAGCAAGGAGTCAAAAAACATGATGGGTTTCCGGTGGATGAACTCACCCACCGACGGTACACCAAGCAACGGGTAGCAAGAAGCGTTCTTTAACCTCTCGAGAGGTTACCACTTTTCTCATGATCCCATTCTGTTGGAGACTTTTAGCTGTATTGTCAGTCAAGTGAGTATGTAGTGGAGCACCGTACAGCAGAGCTGGCCGGAGGTCACATTTATATATCATCAGTTTGAGATTAAACGACAAGTTGGGTGAAGTTAACAAGTGCTGTGTCATACTTTTTCTATTTTATTACTAAAATGGGTGGAGAAATGGAGATGTCTATCAATTTTGATACCTAGATAGTACATTAAGAAAGCCGGTGATTTCTCTTGCCCTCCTATGAAGGAAAAACAATAGTTTGACTAAACTTATATATACCCGTTAAAAACCGACTGACTCATAAAATCATAAAAGTACTATTGTCTCCTATCTCCGTCGATTACCTTTGCTCTCTCTGGTTTTGTTTCAATCATAAACAGATACATAGCCGATAAAAACGTCTTTATTATAAATTTAAATTATTAGTACATCAAATTAAATGAATAATACAACATCCCTTTTCTTTTCTTTTAATTATTACTTTTTTTCTTTAAAAACAATTGAACAGTAAAATTAATTATCCGCCGAAAACAAATATTTTAAGCCAAGAAAGTAAAAACTGATGAAAATAATAAATGAATGAATTTGTTGAATAATTGATCGGCTTAAACATTATATATATAAATGCCGCCATGCCACCCGTTGCCGTATTTTGAGAAACGATACCAATGGTGTAAGCCAGCTGATTTCAGAAACAGCAATCACGAAATTTTCCCTCTGGAAGACGAGGGAGACCAGCATCGACTATCCCGAAAATAACTTGAACCAAAAGAGAATTCTGTAAATACTCCATGATATCTGCTACTTGATACCTGCTCCACCCGAGAGTTGATACAAAACAAAAGGTAGTTGATACAACGATTGGATCACCTCTCCAACCTGTGTAATCCAGCAGGATGTGGGCTGCTTCGTGTATCAACTCCAGCTGCCATTGGTACAAAATGAAAAGATTGGCAGATACCCCAAGACCCTCACCGCTTCAACCGCTTCTGACCCTTCTGATTCTGGCTTATTACGGTCGTCAATTCTTAAATTTCTCACTATGTCTTAAATACACCATAATATTTCAGAACTATAATAATTTTTTTCAACAGATAAATAAAATAGGAGAAAATGGGGTTATAAAATAAACAATAAATTCAATCTCTTTTGATAAATTAAAAATTGATTAGTTTGGTTAAAAATATATTTACTGCAAAACTCAATTTTTAAACAAGAATTTCAATAAAATATGAATTTGAATATATTTTTCACATCTAACTTTCTAAACAAAGTGTTGTTATATTTATTGCCCCCCACGTAAATATTCATTCAATTATCATTCAATAACAACTTTATTATGATGAAATTACAATCTGCCTTTACTTAATAGGCAATAAATAATTGAGATAAGTGTTTTCATATTTACAATTCATCATTCTTTCGCACATTCATACAATATTTACAAACATTTACAAACAGCCCAGGGGCCCCCCAAGTCCACACGGTTAATGCCTCCCTCGCAAGCGAAAGAGGAAGCGGAGTCTCGGGAAGTCCCCCACGCTCCCCACCAGCCACGTCACCGGATACGAGCCAGCGGAGGCTGACGAAGAGCGCGAGAGCCACATACGCTCAGGACATGATTGGAGAAACTGGCCATTGCCAGGACTCCCACTGTGCGCATTTATAGTAGGTCACAAGGCCACTGCCGTTTCAGTCTCCGAGGAGGATTATAGGGATGAGTGGAGCAGTGCAATGACTGTGCTACGGGATTAGGGTGGTTGGATAGGTTACTATGGAATTTCATGAATTTGGAAGGGATGAGTTCAAGAATGTAGGGTATATTAAGATCATTATGAAGGGCTTTGTTGGTGAAGTAATAGGGGGCATTTACTATTGTTCTCAGGACTTTTGATTGAAAGGATTGGATGCGCTTGATGTTCGACTTTTTTGCTGTCCCCCATAGCTCTATTCCGTATGTCCAGGTTGGCTTAAGTATAACTTTGTAAATAAGTAGTTTATTTTCTATTGAGAGATGGGATGTCCTTCGAAGTAGTCTGTACAGTAGTCCAAAGCGTCTGTTTAGTTCTTGTCTTTTTAGCCTCGTGTGTGGGTTCCATGTAAGTGTTTTGTCGAGATGGAAGCCTAAATACCTTACTGTCTCAGACACGGGGAGATGAATCGAATTGAAAAATACTAGCGGACAGGACTTGCGGCAGAGGGTAAAGGTTATGTGGGAACATTTTGCTTCATTGGCCTTGATTCGCCATTGGTTGCACCAATACTCGATCTCATCAAGGTGTTTTTGAAGGTTTTGGGATGCTATATCAGGGTCTGAGTGGGATGACAAGACTGCAGTGTCATCTGCAAATGTTGCCAAGAAGGTATTGGGGGTAGAGGGGACATCAGCGGTATATAGGTTATAGAGGATGGGACCCAGGACGCTGCCCTGTGGAACTCCTGCTTTTATGGGATAGTAGTTAGAATATTCTAAACCACAGCGGACTTGGAAGAAGCGGTTTGAAAGGTAGGACTTTAGGATTAGGAAAAGGGTCTGTGGCAAATGTGTTTTGAGCTTGTAAAGCAAACCTGCGTGCCAAACCCTGTCAAAAGCTTGAGCTATGTCCAGAAATGCAGCAGTGCAATACTGTTTGGATTCAAGGGCTGAGGAAATTTGATCAACAACGCGAAGGCCTTGTTGAGTAATGGAATGTTGTTGACGGAAGTCAAACTGATGTATAGGAAAAAGGTTTTTGGATTCAACAATTGGAAGTAGACGTTTTAAGAGGAGTTTCTCAAATATTTTTGAGAGGATAGGGAGTAGGCTAATTGGACGGTAAAATGAGGCGTCGTTGGGTGGTTTACCGGGTTTGGCGAATAGGACAATAATGTAGTGTTTCCAGAGGAGAGGAAAGTGCGTCGTTCGGATAATGCAATTATAGATGTAGGTTAGGAAGATTATGGCTTTATGAGGAAGCTGTTTGAGAATTTGAGGAGTAAGAAGATCATATCCAGGGGATTTTCTGTAAGGTAAGTTTTTCAGAAGGTATTTGACCTCAGAGGGGTTAACGGCTTTTGGTGGAAGTGAGAGAGGTATAGGTGAAGTGAGGTAATCTTCTACAGTTGTGCTATGAGTATGGTTTTGATGAGAAAGGTGAGGTGTGAAAGTATGGGTAAGATTCAGAGCAAATTCCTCCGACCTATCCCCATCCGAAGCCGCCCAGGACCCATCATCACGACGGAGTGGGTGTGAAACAGGATGATACTTTAGGATTTTTTTAGTTATATTCCATAGAGAGTTATCCCTGGTAGAAAGAGAGTAGAGGTGGTAATTGAAGGAATCGGAACGGAAGGACTCCAATTGCCGCTTTACCAATCTGCAGTACTGATTGTATGAGCGGCGATCAGCAGAATGTCGGGATCTTTGCCATACTGTTCTGGAACGGCGTTTGGATTGGATTAGGTCTTTGAGATGCTGAGGTAAACGATTATGATTGTAGATTTTTGGGTGACGATGGAGTGACGATGCCTCCCAAGCCGACCTCTGGACCAGAGTAGTGAAGGAATGCACTGCATCGTCTAGGTCTTGGGATGTTTTCAGGGACACTTTGAGGTCAATGGAGTCTGTAAGAAGCTGGTGGAAGTGGTCCCAATCGACTGGGCCCCTAATAAATGAAGGAGGAGGTAGTTTGTGAATTGGTTTTAGGGAAATGGTTAATAATAAAGGGCTATGATTGGAGGAGAGGTCATCGAGGCGCTTGAGTGAATAGTTTAGTGTTCTTAAACTATTGTAGAAGAAGAAGTCTAGGGGATCTGGATTTCGGTTGGGATCTGATGGCCAATAGGTGGCTGTGTCAGGAGAGATCGTGGAGCAATGTTTCCGTGTGAGTGCAGACAGCAAAGCACGTCCGCGTGTATTCGTGGATCTTGACCCCCAGTGTTGATGCTTTGCATTAAAGTCCCCACCCACAAGGAAACAATGTCCTATGGAGTCTAGAAAGGAGATGAATTGGGAATCGGAAATGGACTTATTGGGAGGTCAGTACACTGATGCTAGAGTAAGGGGGAAAGGGAGGGTGCTGATTGACACTGCAGTGGATTGAAGGAAATCATGTGCTACCAAAGGAACTATGTGATGAGAAATGGAATTATGAACAATGACAGCGGTACCTGCATGAGCTCTTCCATCTGGGTGATCAGTTCGGTAAGTATGGTACTGTCGAATCGTAAATGGTAGTTTGCTAGTAAGTCTTGTTTCAGTAATGAGAGCTACGTCGATGTTCTTGTCGTGGAGTAGTGCTGTCAGTTCGTTAGTGTGGGTGCGAACACCATTCGCATTCCAAAGGAGAATGGATAAGGAGTCGGAAGGATCCACTTATGGATTTTGTTTAACGGGGATAAGGTAGGAGACAAGATTTGTAAGTAGGGAAATGAGAGGAGTAATTAGGGTTCTGAACTCTGTAAGAAATGAGGTTAAAAGGCTAGTGAGATCCGAAGAACTTGAAGGTGGAGGAAGGTACGAGATGTGTGGCTGAGGATGGGATAGAGTTTGTGGGTTGACGGGATGAACGGAATGCTGGGAAAGGTGATCTTGTGTACAGGGGGTGGGCGGTGCCTGTGACTGCTCTCTGTTGCGAACGGAATCGGCGAAAGAGACAGTAGGCCTCAAATTTCTGGCTGGGCCGCTTCTTGCTGCCAGTTTTTCCACTTCTGGCTGACGGCGTTGTTCGGTCCTCGACTTCAGAGTTCTGTAAGCCTCGCAGCCCTTGTAGTTGGCCGGATGGCCTTGCTTGCAAAGTACGCATACCGCAGGCGATTTTAGGGGCTTTTTGCTCAATTCGCTTTTGTGCTGCCCACTACACTTTACACATCTGGGAGGGTGGTGGCAGTAAGATTTCGTGTGCCCATATGCCTGACAATTATGGCACTGGACGATGTCTCGTTTGGGGAACGGTTTTTCAACCTGTACCCTTGTATAGTACAGATGTGTTAGTTCATAAATCTTCTCTACTCCAGGTGTTTGCTTGAGATCGACGAAGAACAGTGGTAACGCCGTTTTTATTGATTCCTGTTGTTGTTTATCCTCACGTAACACGTTCGTTATTTGGCGAACTTTGAATCCGAGAGCAAAGAGTTCATCTTCGATTTCGTCAGCTGGTGTGGTCGGGTGCAAGTTTCTAATTACTACTCGGAGCGAGCGTTCTTGTTTCAGCTGATAGGTGTGAAAGTCAGCATTGGTTTCGTCCAAATATTTGATAATTGCCTGATAAGTATCGGGAGTGTCCGGAGATATTTTCGTGTCCCGAGAGCGATTTAGGCACGTATATTTTCCGGTACCTAGAATTTTGCTCATTTGTGAGCATAGTAATTTAAAGTTGCTAATGTTGCGTACAAATATAGCAGGCGGCTTGGGCTGTGTTGGAGTTTTGTTGTCTTCCATTTCTTCTGCTGGGATATTTTTCAACGCCTCAAAGGTGTTTGGCGTGAAGAAAGGTGATTGACTCTATGGTGGGATCATTATTGGATGTGCTGGCCTGTGGAGGTATCTCTTCCATGGAACTAGCCGCAGAATAGGTTATTTGTACGTTCCTGGTTGAACGTCTTGGTTTACGCTTTACAGGCGACCTTGTCGGGGTTGGACCTAGTGACCTGGATCTTTTTTTTTTATTTTGAGAAATTATTTGTTGGTAAAATTTCACTTATCATAACAACGGTTTTTTGTTTGTAAGGAAAAAAGTACGTAGCGCCGGTGGGAATCAAGCACTCAACCTCCAGTGGCGAGTCACGGGTCTTGGCTCTGAGCCACAAGACCGACTGGCTCAGAAATTCTAATTTCGTGACGTTAGTGAACGATCCGAATGGTGCTAATGTCTAATGGCAATATGGCCGACTTCTCGGTCCGATTTCACTTTCACTTTTGTTCTACACAAATGTAATAAGCGATTTACTTACGTGTTGAGGGCTTCCTCGTGACCAGCTCACGTAAGTTGCCTGGTAGAACAATTTTTTTTGATGTACTGTGGCCTAAATACGGTAGAATAAAGTATTTGAAGGACGAGCTAGTTGAGAAGTGTTTCAGGATGTAGCGCATGCGCAAAAACTAACGTAAATATTATATAGAAAGTTTATTTATACGCCGAAGCGAGTGCAGACAGAATATGCAGGTACATCAAAAAACTTGCTTCACTCCGTCTTCCTTCGGAATCAGTTATCGGACACTGATTCCGTACAAGGGCTAGGAGTGATACAACTCGGAGTCACTCTTATCATGGACAAGAAGGCACACTTCTTTCGCGGAGAGGTCCAAGATAGACTGACTCGCCTATATCTAGAGGTCTATGAAGAAGGATTTACCTGTGAGGTGTCGGTAGATTTTGCCAATGATTTTACTCACGCTTCAGTGCCATGGCCCTTGGTAGAACATAGGCCGCGTAGTATGATATTTTAGGATCAAGTTTGCAGTCGTTTGCTCTATGAGACTTTTTTTCCGTGCACAAAAAATTTCCGAGACAGTAATAGTGAATGTAGCCGGAGCTCGTCGTTTCATGATCTGAACGGGATCGAGAGATTTTTCCGACACAACTAGTGCCGGAAATCTTTTCCGGTAGATCCATACAGAGGCTCCTATGAGTTAGTTCTTTGCAATGAATTCGGGACGCTTTCTTTTCATAGTTTTTTTTTATTTTTTTCAGAATAGGAATAGCTCACGAATCCAATTATCACGGATCCCCTTACGAATTGGGCCCTAGGGACGTTTTAGAAACTGAGACTTTTTTCGTGCATAAACATTCTACATGAAATTCACCACGTGTTCTCACGAGTTGTTTCTCACTTTGATAGGAGAAAAGACCAATTTCGTGGCCTGGTTCAGTATTTTAGCAAATTCTGATTTGAGTATTTTAAACAGCTTTTCAGGGCCCAGCTAAGCAGCTAAGTTAGTTAATAGGCCCTATTAAAGAAAGCTGTAACAGCCATTTGGTCTCAATGTCAACGCTTTTCATAGAAGCTTATTACTAAGCTGTTATTATGGTTACCCGATCCAGGTAAGGCTTGAAGGCTCTAGGCACGACCACCAACACTAGAAATAGGCAACTGGTCGACCAGCTGATGTTAGTTTTGTGACAGTGCCTGAGGAAAAGTCTGTAGAAAACGCTTAAACTGTTTCTCATACATTGTAAATAGGAAATCAAATCTTTATTGAGATAAAATTACAATCTGCCTTAACAGGCAATAAGTAATTGTGTTCAAAGTTCTCATTCATATCATATATACAATTCTTCATTCACGCGCTCATTCATACAGTATTTACAAACAGCCTAGAGACCTCCTTAATCCACATGGTTGTCACCTCCCTCGCATGCAAAAGAGGAAGCTGAGTCTTGGGAAATTAAAGAGTGACAGCCTATTGCTAAAAGATAAAACAGTTCCTGAAATATCATATGCAATTTTCTTTTACTAACAACTACGTTACACTCATTACACTCCGCCACTCATCCCTTTAATTCTCCTCGGGGACTAAAGCAGCAGTGGCCTCGTGACTGTGGGGGTCCTGGTAATGGCCAGTTTCTTCAATCATGTCCTGAGCGTCTGTGGCTCTTATGCTCTTGGTCAGCCTCCACTGGCTCGTATCCGGTGACGTGGCTGACGGAGGAGCCTAGGGGACTTCCCAAGACTCCAATTCCTCTTTCGCATGCGACGGAGGGGACAACCATGTGGATTTGGGAGGTCTCTGGGCTGTTTGTAAATACTGTATGAATGAGTAAGTGAATGTAAATTATAAATATGGTATGAATGAGAACATTCACCACAATCATTCACTGCCCAATAAGGCAGATTGTAATTTTATCACAATAAGGAATAAAGAAATTTTCCTACTAACAACTGAGAACATTAATTCGAGGGCCTGGAATCAACAACGCAATAATACTGCTCGGTCAATCTATAACTACCCAACAGAAAAAGTAAACAAAACCAGCTTGAAACCTTCCAGTTATTGTTTGTAATTATAAAAAAGGCGAACCGTTTTTTTTTCTTGTTTTTTTTTTTCAAAACCAGAAACCCTCTCCTCGTATTTGCGAGTTCCCTGTTTAAACTAGAGACAATACATTTTAAATGGATATCCCAATTCATACAAAGAAGGCATGACAAATATTGTTATCGCTATAAAATATGATTAAGTATCATTAGATCATTAATTAGTTGCTCTTGACAAAACAAAATGTTTTCCCGCAATTTTACGCAGCGCATCAAATCAGAGCATCTTGATGTCCTGACTAACAATATGTTATTTGTGTTCCTTTTTTTTTTTTTAACCGCAATTGCAAAAGTCGTTAAAACTGCCCTTTAAACTCGACCAGTGTTTTTTTCAGCGGTATGATATTTTGCATGTCTTCTATTTGATGTATCGATGGTGCTATAATAAAAGCAGCCCCATGAAAATTAATGAAGGGTCATTAATATATTAATTAGAAATCAAAAATATTTTTCTATCACCTCAAGTAGGCTATTAAATTAAAGATGTTAGTGTCGTAAGTAAATAGTATGTATTGTAAATTTTGTTTTAATGGCCAATTATTACAAAACTAGAATGGTCTCTAATCAGGTAGCCTGGACCACCCTCGCGCTTAGGTTCTACAAATAGGGATCTGTTGTCTGATATTTCCCACTCAAACGTGTACATCTCGGTAACGCTTTACCAAAGATTTTCCTTTAAATTATTTTTAAGGAAAAGAAACCCCCCTTCGATTTTGCTTTTGAAATTTCTTGATTTTTCTTAAATCATAAGGTTCAGTGTTTTTGGAATACTTAATAGAGAGGGGTGGCCTTAGATTAAATCCTAAGAAAATAGTTTCTAATAAAATAAAATTTCTCAATAAGTGGATTAAAAAATGCCACGCTCAGATGAAACATTCTCATCACATCCGGCGATGAACCCGGAACATACAAAAACTCCATTAAAATGGCCGTATCTCGGTTGATTTTTAATTGTATCTAGTAGAACATGATGTGGTGGTTTTGTAGGACACCGGATTCCCTACAAATAAATTTTTTTCTATAAATATTTATTTGTCCTAATAATTTTTTGAGTTCGCGAACCTTTTTCTGCCAACGGACTTTTCTTTCGTTCATAAATTATTTATTCGGCCAGGAATTGCCGATTATAAGAAAAAAAAAAAAGGTTACATGTAACAGTTTTTTTTCTATCCGTTAGATTTTCAGCTTAAACATTAATCTACGATCGGATTTTCATAATTCCCTGCCGTTTTGACGCAACGCGTTTTGAAATAATGGAGAAAGCTACGCTCTACCAGAACATACGGATGGGTTCGCACGTCGAAAATTTTACTTCCTCTTTTTTTTCCTTTATTATTATTATTTCCTCCTCTCTTGCTGACATTTTTTGCCAATTGTCATTTCCGCAACCGAAAAGTGACGATGCACAACGTTGAGTTGTATATTTTTTATTTCGACCGCTGCCGTAGATTTATTGGTCCTTCTGCTTTATCTCTACAATGGTCGGCTTAGCGCAAAGCAGAGAATTAGCTCCTCGCCGCCAACTCATGTAGCAGTAGAGTTAAGCGTAGGTGGCAACGTCGACTTGACCAGTTGCTCAGGTATTTACCTAGGACCTAGCGGGACCTAGAAGGCCCTGACCACTTTGTCCGGGTTTCAGGTATTGAAACCGAAGTTAAATGCTTAGACCGAAGTAAGGAATAAAAAAAATCAAAAAAAATCGGTACAATCAAATACTCTGCAGAGCACTGATCTGGAGTTGCATCTGCGTATGCAGCACGAGGAGAAAAATGTAAATCAAAAATTATTTTTTCATTGTAATACTTATATAAATAAAAAGGTTTTGAAAAAAAAAAAAAAAAAAAAGATCTGGAGCTCGTTCCTCAACCTCTCAGGTACAGTCCATACCTGTCTCTATCCCTTCCACCTAAACCCACTCAACCTGTATAAAGTCTTTACTGTAAACTATGCCATTATACACCTCCATTTTTGTAACCACTTTACGAAGAAGTTGAAGCAAACACGCACGAAGTCCTACCGGCTTACGCATTTATTAACCTCCCCCAATCCATCACTGCGTCTGAAGCTACTGATCTACAAGAGTATACTCAGGCCTACACTGCTGTATGGTGCACCGCTTTTTCGTCATCTGACGTATACGACAGCTCGGCGACTCCAACAATTTCAAAACGGTATACTGATGAAAGTGGTCAGAAATACTTCATTCGAGCAGCGGGGCAACAGTGAGCTCCACGAGATCTTTGAGCTGCCTACGGTGGATGATCATCCAACGTAGACATATCAAATTTTTCGACTCCCAGCAATACTTGACAAACCCAGTGTTTAACACGATAACCCCCGCTCCGTTCCCCCATCGATGGCAGGACGCTGTCGCGGCTGGAACACTTTAGTCTTAGGTTCTAGGTATAGGTTTTAGTTTGTTTTGTTCGTTTTTAGTGTTTAGTGCCGGTAACAAGCTGAAGGTGAGCCTCATCGCCTAGTGTTGTGGATATGGTTATGACTTTTTATACTACAGATTGAATGTATTTATATTATGCCCTCCTTCGAATGCATCAGTGCATCGCAGTACGAGGAGCAACTTGTAACTCTATAAAAATTGTTTGTTCATTGTATTATTTTTGAAAAAAAATTTATGAAATAGAAAAAAAAAAAAAAAAAAAGCCATTATTCTAGTTGTTTTTAAGTCTTTACAGCAGTGAGATCGTTAATTGTAGGGCTTGCGGCCAGACAGGCGAGTTACGACTGAATTGATGCAGAACCTCTCTCCTCCCTTCGCGCCCGACGATTACCAACGGAGCACTGCTAACAAGTTGGGCAGAAGGGCTCCAGTCGCTTGGATAACAAACGGCTTTGGCAATGGATACGATTGGAATTAAGACATTTTGCTGAAGAGGATGAGGGGAGGCGCTGACACGGAATAATGAGCGTATGGGATGGGCGAATGGTTGGTCGGAGGCGGAGGGTTGTGGCGTATGCGCAACGGCGCCCAGGCTATAACTTACCCAGATTACTCCCCAGGGAGGCATCATCCTCAATGTCCCCGCCAACACCCTCCCTTCATATCGACCCTACATTATCCCTTTTTAACTAACCAATCAACAACTATATATTTTACAATGTTTTTCTTCTGTTGCGGTAACACAATTAATAACTAATAGGCATGACGATCGGTTAGCCAGCCAAATTTTATTATGATTGACTGGCTCGTTATTTTTATAGAAAATTTTGTTAAGAAATAAATGACTGAGAAATTTAATAAATAATATCAGAAATACTCGCGGGACTCGGGGTTAGTTTCTTCTTATTATTAAATCGTTGTGAACAAATTACTCCCTATTTTTGTTAAAAAATATTATTTTTATTTTTTAAACCATCACTGAATACCACCTTTTCAGAAATTAAATAAAACATAAATACAACATAAAAAAAACTTATTAAAAAAAAGGTGTCACTTTATGTAGTATGAAATATATTATTAATTACTTTAACGTTACTGCAGTTGATGTGTCCTTGGCAATGAAAAATCTATTACCTAAAGCTTCAACAGCTTCTGTTCAGGTTTTTTTTTGTCAGGATTCATTCGTATTATCTACGAGACCAAAAAAAAAAACTGTTTTGTGCTGATC
The DNA here is from genome assembly GCA_930367205.1 of Acanthosoma haemorrhoidale. NCBI lineage: Eukaryota > Metazoa > Arthropoda > Insecta > Hemiptera > Acanthosomatidae > Acanthosoma > Acanthosoma haemorrhoidale. Next base: position 94,735,747 of record OV884009.1, read on the forward strand.
TATGCTACAAACTTTGTTTTTGATAGTGGGGTGGCCAAATCCAACTTTCGCGCGTTTTAATCTATTTCTGCCTTTTAAAGATAACGAAACGATATATAGATATCCGGGTTCATGAATAAGTTTACCACAGAGTTTGTGTTTCAAAAAAAAAGTCATTTGAACTGTTAATCAAACATATCTCGCTCTGGCAACCAACTACAATTAAATAGACAGGACCCAAAACCATGCCTATCATCAACAATTACCTACCCTGGCTACCATGCTCAACAACTTACAACTCTGCACAATTCAAGAATTTGTCCGTTCTCAAACAGAAACTTATTTCAATAAAACAATAGCTTCTGAAAATCCACTAATTCGGGAAATGGGTAGCTACAGCGAAAATTCCCTCAAAACATAAGTTCATAAAATAACTGAACATATGTTGCCAAAGTGAAATTGTCTGTTACATTTAGAGTAGCGATTCCAGAATGCAAATCCGAAAAAGGTTAAATATAGTTTGGGTAATCAAAAATCACAAAACTTCTGATAACTTCTGATGATTAAATAAAAATGTCTATTGCGATTACCTTAAAGATCATCTTATTTTGAATCTATAAATATTTTTATTAAATTGTAAATAGTATTATTTAACTTTTAAACGTTTCAGTCTAATTTATAAAAAATCATTTATTTTATTTGTAAATAAGGTTTTTGTTGGAGTTTTCTGTTTTTTCATGAGTAGTTTTTTTAGTTTATTTTTTCATAATATTTAAAAAATGTTTCTGTTACCAATCAGCAACATGGGAAGGATATCGGAAGATGTAATAACAATTTAACAGTTGGATTGTAAATTAAATTTTGAATAAAGTTTTTTTAGCCCCTTACTCCATCTCGTTTCGTAGCACAGCGGCGGAAAAGACCAATCTAGGGGTGCGGAAATGAAAAATCGAGGGTAGTAGTTTACCTTAGATCTCATTCGCAATGCATACACGAGCGTTAAATGGGGGGGGGGGCAAAAAAAAAACGAGTGCCAGTAGCCGGAGAGCTTTAAAATATATTACAAGTAAACGCACGGCCGTCAGTAAAATTCACTTCGATCAAGATACGTAACTGGTACGTTAAGAGTTTTGGTTACAAATTTTTTTTTCATATTTCTATCAACACAGGTCATGATGTGAAAATAAAAATGTCTTAATTCCTTCAATAATTGTCTAGTTTTTTAATTACCAGGTTCGCCTGCGTTTGCTTTTATTGTCATTGTGCTGTGGAGCTATTTTTTGTTCCCAGAAATTTCCGGAAAATACGTATATTATTGTACTTCATATTCAAGAAAGTACTGAATGATGTTAATTTTTCCACTGGCGGTCGATATTCCTAATGAAGATTTCTTCGGCGTGTGGCAAAGCAAATATCGGTTGAGGGAGAAAATTTTCGTTGCAGGCAAAATAGGAAAAACAACGATGGATGAACGTCAGTCAATTTTTATTTAACCACAGCTTTGAAGTGAAAAATATCCAAAAATATCATTAAATAGCAGGCCTAAAGTCTAATATCGGCTCACTAGTTACTATATTGTAATTACATATTCCGGATTCTCTTTATGTTAAATTGTATTGGCGAAAAAAAAAAGTGACAGTATATATGCATTTTTGTTTGAAAGTAGAAAAATAAACGTGCTTAATAAAAATTGTTTTTTCTCTCTTTCAAAAACTTCCTTATTGTGACTATATTACAATCTTCTTTATTGGGCAATGAGTAATTGTGATAAGTGTTCTCATTCATACCATGTGTTTTTTCGGGAACTTAATACACAAATCGAAGCTTGAAATTTAACATATAAACAGAATATACAATTTTTTCTTAAAAATATAAAAAACAATACTATACAATAGTAATAGAACGGCTAGGCAGATACAAGTGACATGGTTTAGCGTGCAAGCGGCTCTGCGGTGCACCGTTTTTTCGTCATTTGACTGAAGCGACAGCGAGACGACTACAACAATTTCAGAACGGAATCCTGATGAAAGTGGCCAGCCACACTACATTCGAGCAGCGGAGAAACAGTGAATTACACGAGAACTTTGAAATGTCTACGGTGGATGAATTCATTCGCCGTAGACATATCAAATTCTTTGACTCCCTACAATACATGACAAACCCCGTGTTCAACACGATTACTCCCAACCCGTTCCCCCATCGATGGCAGCAAGCGGTCGAGGCAGGAACGTTATAGTTTGTAAGTTATGTATGTTTAGTTTTCCTCTTATTGTAACCCGAAGGTGAGCCCCATCACCTAGTCCAGTCTATTGTTTTTGTAATTTTAACTGTAAAACGAAAAATGTTTGTAATTCTACCCTCCTTCAAATGCATGTTATGCTATGCAGGAAAATGAGCCATAAATCTGTAAATTTGTTCATGTTATTGTTCATTTAATTGTAAATTTTTAAATAAAGGGGTTAGGAAAAAAAATAATTGAAGGTCTGATCAGTTGGTAACATATTTATATTTATATTTATATTGGAGACTTAAAAAGGTGCATTTCTTATACTTAGAACTTAAGAGTGGATTTGATGTGCCTGATGTAGGCAGCTCAAAGTTATCGTGTAATTCACTGTTTCTCCGCTGCCCGAATGTAGTGTGTCTGACCACTTTCATGAGGGTTCCGTTCTGAAATTGTTGGAGTCGCTCGCTGTCGCTTCAGTCAAATGACGAAAAAGCGGTGCACCGTACAGCAGAGCAGGCCTGAGTACACTCTTATATATCATTAGCTTAAGGCGTAATGATAAATTGGGTGATGTTAATAGATGCGTGAGCCGGTAAGACTTCGTGGGTGTTTGCTTTAGTTTCCTGGCAAAATGGCCGCTAAAACGGACATTCAATAATTCTTAGAGCACGTGTGTCACAATATGTCTGACAATCCTAAATGAATTCTTGATTCCAGGTAGAACGGGAGGAGAGAATCTCCAAAAGTAAGACCCTCTCGGCCAGTCGGGTAAAAAGCCCTAAAACATGGGAACACAAAGTGTCAGATCAAACAAAATGCCCTTGAGTTTTTTCACTGCTGGTGCGGAATGAGACAGTAAAAGTGTCACTTGTCTTCATGCAGCGCATCTCTTTGATCTTGACCACCGAGCTGTACATATCTTCCCAATTGGCACGCATGTGCGAAAAGGGCTACAGTTTTCGATTCAAAAGTCAAATTTCAGCTTTTGTTCACCATTTGCTCTAGCTTTGTAAAATACAAAAGTAGTTCTACTTAATGGTTCATTTTTACATTCAAAAGAAAAACTATGCCCCCCCCCCAAATTTACCACGCTCGTTAACTATACGTGTTCGAAACAAGATTGTTTAGTCATTTGGTATCACGTAAAAATGAGTAGATGCATAAATTGATACATAACTAATGTTGGAGTGTTGACTATTATTTAAATCTTATTATATTAAGTTCGGTAGTCGTATGCATGTTCGGTAGTGTTATGGATTAGTACTATACTTCGGGTTTTTTTTTGTTTAAGTCTAGGTATGCAGTTATTTACATATTTATATTTGAATACTCAATTGTGAGCGTGGATTTATGTTCTTGTATTATTTTCTTCATATATTTCATTGTGTATTTTTAATTCTTGAAAAATTTGTGTATTTGATGTGTACATACATACATTGTTTAAATATTTTTTCTTATTTCATTTCATTTTTTTTTTTGTAATACTTTATTTATTTTCACGTTGTAAATTTTAGCGCGGTCTAATCCCGCCAAAGTACGAACCTACTCTATTGCAATTTTCTTCATATAACCCTGCTATGTTAAGCATTATTGCGCAATACGACTGTTTACCACGCGGTCATTATATTTCGCTCCTACATTCTTCCTGTATAAATGAACAATAACTAATCATGTTCACATGGTCAAAGAAAGGGAAGATTAGATCAGTCTCAAGGTATATTTCACAGCTTTTTGAAATATGTTGGTTAACGTTATAAATAATATACTGTCTCCAGGACTTTTTCCCCTCATGGCTAAGTACAGATTAGAAAAAAAAAAAATTTTCAAAATGGGCTCTTATGCGGAGGATCCATGACTCCCTTCCATAGCTCAAGACTTAACACTAGTAAGGCCTAAAAAAATAAAATAAATAAATAAAGCAACATAAATGTGAATTCATTAATTATTTAATATCAACGAAAAACAGTTTATATGCAAAGGAACGTATTTTTAAAGATGGCAGATCCCCAAAATAACAATACAATATTTTGTTAATAATAAATACTGAGGAAAAAATTGTTTTTCTCAAACAGAATGTGTAAATTTTAATTTATTGATAAAATGTAATTACCACTCAACGCGTTTAGTAGTGATAATTGCTATTATTAATAATTACGAATTACGTTGCATAACGTGCATCAGGTTAAACTTCTCTGCTATGAATATATTTCACCTTCAAAATGAGAATAATTCTTGGATATTCTATCGAGAGATTATCACTAGCCGCGAGCATATAAATGGATATAAAAACATACTTGACATACTGTAACTTGAGAATGAATGGCGGTCTGGCCCGCGAAAAGGGTGTATCAGTATAAAATAAACTATGGTTTGACTAGAGAGAGGTGCACGCTTGAAGAGCTTATTGCAATTAGTAGCTAAAAATTCGAAATCGAGTTTTTGGGGAAGATTTAGAATATGGAGAAAATTAATGCATTTAAAAATCATTTTTTATTGAATCACTTTTAAACATCAATTTGACAAAAATGAATTTTAATCAGTTTATAAAAAGACTGCTTTGTTGATCTTTACCCATAAAGAAACATAGTTTTACCATAAAAATAGTAAAGAAAATTTATTTTATTGCAGAATTCTCAAAACTGCAGCGAGTAGGGGATTTTTTTACCCCAAGCCCTTGGCTTTAATGAATATATGACGTCTCCATAATAAATATGGAACCGTCCTTTACCATTCCCGCATCGATGGGAACAGACTGTCGCGGAAAATTAGGTTAAGATTTTGATTGTTAGATGTAAATTAGTTTCAAGTCTATGACCCATAATAAGGTGATCCCCATCACTTTTAAACATGTATAGACAATGAATGTATAATGTACATTGTACCTTTACAACAAAAGGCAAATTACAGTATAAATTGTAGCCAAGCTACAGGAAATATAACATTGACCTATTGTAAATAGATTCATTTATATAGAATCTTTATTCAAATCCGTAATTTTTAATAACAAGGGGGTATGAAGAAAAAAATATTTACTGTCAGGAGTTTTCCCGAAAAATCTGCTAACAGCGAAGTATTTTTTTTTAATTTCCCGAAAATTCTAAAACTACGGAATTTCAATTTGTTTATTAGCCTCCCTCCCTCTTCAAGCATTTACAGCAACGGTTAGTTGATTGTTAACCGCGAGTATATAAATGTGCCGAAGAGTCGCTTCGGGTAATATTCAAAACAAAGCGCTTCTAAAACTGTTAACTGTTCGAACTGTCGTTCCCTAACGAGGGGCCAGCGAGACGACTCCATCAATTTCAGAACGGAATCCTGATGAAAGTGGCCAGCCACACTACATTCGAGCAGCGGAGAAACAGTGAATTACACGAGAACTTTGAAATGCCTACGGTGGATGAATTCATTCGCCGTAGACATATCAAATTCTTCGACAAACCCCGTGTTCAACACGATTACTCCTGCCCCGTTCCCCTATCGATGGCAGCAAGCAGTCGAGGCAGGAACGTTATAGTTCCCTCCTTCAAATGCATGTTATGCTATACAGGAAAAGGAGCCATAAACCTGTAAATGTGTTCATTTAATTGTTAATTTTTAAATAAAGGGGTTTTGAAAAAAAAAAAAACAAAAAAAAAACTCGAGGACCTGATGCAGACGTGCTATGGATGTCGAAACGCTGCCCATTAATAAATTAGGTATTCCAGTTTCTATTTGAAATATGCATTGTTCATGGATTGATCTGAATCTGAAACGACGGAAAAAAAGTAAAATAAAGATGCGTTACATCTTATCTCTATTTAATCCAAGTAATTATGATAAGATAAACCTTGGGTTCTTCTGGCTAATTTAATTCTTTAAACATTTCACGCCTACAACTATGCAAGTATAATTTAGAGCTGGGCCATTCACAATTTTTTTTTGTGGCACTTTCATAGGTCTCATATTCATAAACAAGTCCTTTGTAGAAGTCACTGTTTAATTATTACATTGAAATAATGATGAGTACCGTGGGGTAACAAGTGAACCCCACTAAGTAGAAATTGTTGAATTTCAGCTTTTCTTGATCACAAAAAGAAATATTTCGACTCGTGAAACGTTTCTTTATTATTTTTATTTTTTGTTCAAAGTTATGAAACACACAATAAGTAGGAAGAAGTTGAAAGACAAATAAAATAAATTTGTCGACCACCGTTTTCTCGAAATCATATTTTTGTGTTTCATTTGTCACCCCACGATAAGTAAGCACAGGACCAGCAAACAGGCAACAAATACCGGACCTGCTTTCAACGTACTCGGTGCAATAAAACTTCTGTTTCCAACTCTTCCTTGCCAGGAGAAAAAAATATGAGGATACGTCAGCGTTTGATGTTGTCTGCCTTTTTTTTGAGATGTGGGTCATAAATCAGTGCTTAGTCACTAAGAGCCCCTCAGAAGCAGGTACTTACTTGACGGAACATCTGCCGACAACGTCTGAGAGAACTCTCCCACCTGCTCCGGACTAGGCTACTAATATTTTTTGTATAGAACAAATTTTCTTTGTTTAATATGAACATAAATGATACATTTACAAGGTCCAAGAGTCCCTCTAAACTATAATCATAACAATTAACAAAGTACAGCTATTTCGATTTTAATACTTAGTATAATACAGTACTTTTATTTTCTTTCGTAATAGCCCATATTTTCCGAAACTGTGTTGTACAAGTATCATCCTGTAATAAGGGCATTTGAATTGTACATGTATATATGTAAGTATAAAGGGAAACCATTTCCACCAACAACACGTTAATAAGTTGATAAGATACAGTAGTACTTAATAAAAGAATCACCATTTTTTAATTATGAGTGGTAGCAGAGATATTAGTGAATGGGAAATTCTTCCAATTCCCGCCCTTGAGATTGACAGAGCTGTGCTAGTAGGAATAAGTTTCCCATGACCTACCAGGGAATCCACTTTTAACATTTTTATAAAACTAAGAGGGACTGTTGTACGTAATAAAAGAAACCCTACTTTTTAATTATGACTGGTAGCACAGATAAGAGCGAATGGAAAATTCGACCTGTTACAAACCTTAGGCGCAGCCACATCGAATAGGAATAAGTTTGCAATGCCCTGCTGGCGAAACCATTTTTTGCATTCTCATAAAACTAACAGGGATTGTTAGTCTTAGTAAACAAATTCATTATTTTCAGTCATTTGTGAAGTGAATACTATGTTGAAACGTCCATTAATCAATTTGAAGAAAATCTAATATATTTATTTCATCTTCCTATATCCAAGCCAATTCCCAACAAATACATCCACACAGACTTGAAGGTATAATCATTAATATTTATAGGCCAATAAAAAAAAAATATTAGCCAAGGTGGGACTCAGGATCTCCCTGAAGTAAAAATAAAATCGCTTTCCTATTTTCCATCTTACTTTGTGCCTTTCATCGTAGGGATCCTGGTTCCAACGTAGCCATGGTTCCACTCCATTTCAGCCTTAGCTCAGAAATACGGCCCTGTTAGGTATTCCTAGATCTGCGGGTTCCTTGGCTTCATCAGTTCCCTGGGTTTTTGGTTTTCACCCATTAGACACATATCTCCCAGATTTCCTTCAGTCAAAGCAGCGTTCAGATCATGGAATGCCCTGTACATCTTCTAATCTCATTCCCAGGCTTATTCAAGGGCACATCTAAGCAAAAATATGTGGTTTTGCATCTTCTTGGCCGAAAAGTTGCTTGCTCATCTACTAGGTCAATTTCCGCAAATTTTTTTAGTTTTCTCTCTAAAATGACTCTGTATAGCTGCATTAGAAAGACAAATTGTTCTGTAATTATAGCATAAAAGTAGCGATTATTTTTACATATCGCCCTTCCCAAACCACCCCCAAGGTGTACATTACCCCCTCAATACTTTTTACAGATCGTAAGTCGTATGTGTATCGTATGTTTTGGGGTAAATTTCATCAGGCATTCCAACGTTAGAACATACACCCACATCCATTTTTATATGTAATATTGGGATATATATCACGACTAAATTTGACTGTGTATACAGTTTAATTCGTCACTGGTATATTTGGGTCATAAAACGGTGCTTAGCCTCTATACAAATTGACTTGAATATAACATTTGTAATACACAAACTAAGCTAAGTTGTTTCGAGTGAACATTCTCAGTATCTTACTTTAAGAATTTTGGCTTTTTTGTTTGTGAGCGTTGTTCATAGTGTGAGTCTACTGTGTCGACAAATAGCAGAAGTCATACAGTTTCCTTATCGATTAAAGGTGTGAGAAAGCCATCAGCAGGTTTTCCGGCAAAACATGTTCTGTTAAATTAATATTTGTTTTATTTGAGTTTTTTTTACTGATACCACACCTAGAATAATCCATGTTTAAATTATGCGTTAAATGTTTCAATTTTGTTTGCTCACAAAATTTTGATCATGTAAGGGGTATCTGGAACAGGAATACATATTATATCTATTTTCGTAATATAAAGAAAAAAAATCTTCTTAAAACTTGACTAGCTAATAGTTTATTTTTTGAAATCCTTTTTGAGTTGCTTCAAATAGTTGGATCAGAACGTTTTTCGTGTTCAATTTTGTTTCCACACTTTCCCTTATTATTAAGTGTTAACCATAAATCTATCAGCATATCTTGAGGTGTGGAAAATTTAAGATCGATTGAATCATTATAGGACCACCATCGTAGAACATACACATGTGAGTAGGGTATGAATGAAAAAGTAAAGTAGTTGTGAATTTATAAATATGACATAAATGCGATATTTTACACAATTATCTATTGCCCTTCAATATATATCTTCATATAAATATTTATTATCATATATACAGACAAACGAATGACAGTATACTTTGCGCTGGGCAATAAAGTGCCTTTATTAATTATTTACACCCAATAATGCAGATTTTAATTTTATCACAATAAAGGTTTAATTAAAAAAATAAAATAATTATTTGCCTTGCAAAAGGCGTGGTTTGACTCGACCGTTCTCAGAACGGATCAAGGATATGATAGTGTGTACGCAGTTGCAGGGAGTAGCCTCACTTTAAGCCACTTGAATTGGCTGCCGATAAATTCGGAACTCGCTGTTCTGTAAACTAGAGCAACGAGAATTGACTGCAACAAGCAGCATATTGTTTTGGAAGAGTTGTAGTTTGGGATGGGTAAGTTGTATCAATCAGGTACTAAAAGGATCTATTAAAAACAGTTTAATATTTTAGAATCATTGATGATAGAGAGTGATTCCATCTTTTTTGTCAAGATGGAAGCATAGACAGTACGGTAGTCTCGGATACTGGAAGAGTAAGTTTCATAAATTAAAATTTTTATCATCGTATTTATTTATTTTTCATTAATCTAAAATCGTTTTATATTTCGCATCTGTAATTTTCACAATCATTCTCTCATATCTCACTTGATAATATTTTTATGGCTAAATCTATTTAGATTTTACATGTTTTTATATTACATGTCTATATGGCACCTTTACATGTCTGATAGCTATTGTGCTGTATACCTCTTATTTGACCACATTATTCAGACCTTATACAGACTGGAACCCAAGTAGTACCATTAGGTGTGATGTTTGACCTTTATAAAAAAATATATCACGGTGTGCAAAATGATTTATGATTTTCATGCTGGAATTTGGGATTAGAAAAGTAAAAGTTTTGTCCACTAGTTTCATTTAATTCCATTCCTCTCCCTGTGTCCGAGTTAGTACGATACTTAGGCTTCCATCTCGGCAAACGGCTGACCTGGAACTCACATACGAGGCTAGAAAGACAAGAACTAAACAGACGCTTTGGACAACTGTACAGACTACTTCAAAGGGCACCCCATCTCTCAATAGAAAACAAATCACTAATTTACAAAGTTATACTTAAGCCAATCTGGACATACGGAATAGAGCTATGGGGGACAGCAAAAAACTCAAACATCAAGTGTATCCAATCCTTTCAATCAAAAGTTCTGAGAACAATAGTAAATGCCCATTATTACGTCAGCAACAAAACCCTTCATAACGATCTTAATATACCCTACATTCTCGAACCCATCCCTTCCAAGTTCATAAAATTCCATAGTAACCTATCCAACCACCCTAATCCCCCTGCTATAAATGCGTAACAGTGGAAGTCCTGGGAATGGTCAGTTTCTCCAATCATGTCCTGAGCGAATGTGGCTTTCGCGCTCTTGGTCAGCCTCCACTGGCTCGTATCCGGCGACGCGGCTAATGGAGGAGCGTGGGGGACTTCCCAAGACTCCGCTTCCTCCTGAGGGAGGTGACAACCATGTGGATTTGAGAGGCCTCTGGGCTGTTTGTAAATACCGTTTGAATGTGCGAGTGAATGAAAATTGTAAATATGGTATGAATAAAAACATTTATCACAATTACTTATTGCCTAATAAGGCAGATTGCAATTTTAGCACAATAAAGCTGTTTAATAAAAATAAATAAGAAAGTAAAATAAAATCGAAAAGTCTATTTTTGTCACATTTAAAAGGAAAAAAAAAAGGTTCATTGTCAGATATCGTCATCAGGTCAATACTTCAATGATTAACAGTGACATCACCATAGCAGGTAGCCTGTTGTGTCCGTGAAGTGCCCAAAGACAGATGTCACGTAACACCAATAAAATACTTCCCGTGAGATTTCACACCTCACTTTGATGAACTCTCCCACCGCTAGATCGCCAAGCAAAGGGTGCAGGTCGGCGTTCTTTGAACAGGTAAGCTAGTATGTCGGACCACTTTTGTCATTATAGGGTTTTGAAATTTTTGATTAGCTTTGTCATCAGGTGATTACTATATATAATGAAATACTAAAATATAATATATTATGAATACACGTCCATTTTCTTCTTATTGTTTTTAGCAATGATGATAATTAATTATTTTTATAATTAATAATTTTAAAGGAAAAACATAAATAAAAACCCTCTATAAAATTGATAATAAACATTATAATACTATTTTTGATAGTCTTTATCTTCCCTAATAATACAATCTATAATTGGGTTAGCTTTATTGATATCTACATAAGACAAGGCATCATATTTACTAGAATATATATTTTGTTCTTGGGTGAACATATCGTCATAATGTATCTTTATTGTAGTCTCATATTTTGTTAATAAGAGGGTTTGCTGAGTAAGGACATTTTCGAAAAAATAAAAATGATAAATGTTTATAATTTATAATTATTATAAATTTATATCTATAGCTGTCACTTGTAATTCTTCGTGTATATCTGTAATTTTAGTGTAGTGGCCTATGTTACCTGCTGTCCTTAAATAGTTTGGTAATTGGTATATTCTGTCCGTAATAAGTTGGGTAAATTCAATAAATGTGAATGCCGCCGTTACTTAAGCCGTACTTATTATTTTTTGTACCTAAGGCGGATAGAGAAATGGATATGACTATTGACTATTGTCTAGATAACAATAAGTAAAAGCTACATCAAAAATTTCGTGTATTGAAAACAAGTGCTAAATATCTACCAGGTACAATGGTAAGTCAGACGAAGAGTTAACAGGGTTCATGGATGCGGATAATGTGTTCCCTGCTGTGCAGAACAAGCAACATTGTCCTGGTGGTCATGGCGGACAGAAGGGCTGTGTTTTACGAGCGCCCACCATCAAAGCCTTATTTTAATTTTTTTTCTCAACTAGGCAACAAAAGGTACTCTGGAATAGATTTGCCGAAATACTCAACATTACTGCAGGTAAGACTGACTGCGTAACAGTGAGCCTCACGAAATTTTGCGCTGCCTACGGTGGATGAATTCATTCGCCGTTGACATATTAAATTATATGTTTTGCTGCAATACATGACCGACCCTGTTATTAACACGATTTCCCCCTCTCCGTTTCCCCATCGATGGCAGAAGGCTGTCGAGGCAGGAAGTTAGTATGTAAGATTATTTTTTAGGATAGTTTAAAGTCCCTTATGTAGTCCGAAGACCCATCACCTAGTCCACATTTACTTCATATAATTTTTTAACAATAAAAAGATGATGATAATTTTATTTTAATAACTGCTTAAAATGCATAGATGTAAAAGGTAGTAAAAGGAGCCACTCACAGCTCAATTACATATTATTGTATATAAAATCACTCTTAAACATATTAATTATAGGGGTTAAGAGAAAAATAAATTGTTAGTTGGCCTCTACCGTGTAAAAGAGTGGTTCTTGATTTACCTATTTCGTACCATAATTTTCATTCACTCGCACATTCATACGGTATTTACAAACAGCCCAGAGACCTCTCAAATCCACATGGTTGTCAAATCCCTCGGGAGGAAGTGGAGTCTTGGGAAGTCCCCCACGTTCCTCCATTAGCCGCGTCACAGGATACGAGCCAGTGGAGGCTGACCAAGAGTGCGATAGCCACATACGCTCAGGACATGATTGGAGAAACTTGCCATTGCCAGGACTCCCACTGTCACGTATTTGTAGCAGGTCACGAGGGCACTGCCGCTTTAGTCTCCTAGGAGGTTTATAGGGATGAGTGGTGCAGTGTAATGACCGTGCTACGGGATAGCACCCTAATGCCACCAAGTGGCAGCAGATGACCTTAGGAACGATAAGTGCGTACTTTGAGCTGCAGCCAGACACCACTCCAGTTGAACTATTAATGATGAATCGTTTGCGTGACCGTGATTCATTCAAACGCCACAAGTGTTGGAAACGAAATACAGTTGACCAAGTCTTTCTTAAAAAATGATGTGAAAAGCTATTTTTTAATGTCCTTTAAACAATACTACTGTTCTTGTAAAAAAACATAAAACATAGTTTTTTTTTATCATAATAAACGGTAAGTCTGCTTATTTAAGGAATTTGTACTGCTTATTACACATATTACCCCGATTTGGGATTGTCTGGATTGCCTTTGGTCCAAATTAGTCCGGTAGTTTTTCCACAATCATTCAAGAAATTGATTAAGAGGTACCGGACCCAAAATCTAACAAATCTGGATATCGTTCCTCCACGTATATGATTTCGTAGCGGCCAAAAAAAAGTCTTTGGTAAAATGGGAAATAATTACCGCGTCATCGAGGATAAATTGAATATTTGCATATCTAAAATACAATTTCATTTATCGATGTCAAACAAAAAAAAATTTTTATAGGTGGTAAAAAAGTAATTTTTGAAGTGATGGTAAAACGTGGATGAGCCACTGACGATTGGGTCAATTAGTATACTTAAAAAAATTGGTTTCATTTAATTATTCTGATGATTCAAGGTACTCAATTGAGTGGATCACCTGTCACCGTTATGGCTTCATTGCAAGCATGAAATACGGTACCTTTGATAGTGGACACGCTACTCAAGTAATAAACACACTGTTCACATTCAGAATGTTGGAAGGAAACATTGTGTATGCAGACGTTTTTTTATATCTTTGTCTAACTTATATAAAACAAAAAATAAATAATGTAATAATGCTGTAATCACCGTAACCAATGATTATAGTAAGTATAGTATGTGATTGTTAAGAACCCCTCTTGATTTTGATTGACCAATGTGGGGAAATTGGGAACCGTCCCAGGTGGCAAAGGTACGCCACTGCAAATGGTCCAGTACTTTGTCGTACCTTGAGTCTATTTTGGAATTTTTTTTTTAAACTTAATCTTTTATTATTATACGTTTATGTTTGTCACATTGCTGCCGAGTCCAAAGAGAGAGTTCACAAGCTTCCATTTTGGAAAAAAAAAAAAATGGAAACCTTTTACGAGGCCGACAACGGCATTAAGCCAACAAGGAAGATGAAGACGCCATTGATTATTCCTAGTATAAAATGAGCCGGCCAGCTCAGGGTATTCCGAAGCAGGTTTTGTAATTTATTCCGAGGTTGTTAATTGGAGCCCCTTTTGAATCCTGCGGGCCCGACTATATAGTCACACTACCAAATAAAAGGAATAGATTTTTTTTTTAAACGCCCAGATGGTCGAGATACATTCCACATGGGGGGGGGGCCATTAAACCTCTCCGAAGAGCCTTTATCGTGCGGACAAACAGTGCAGTCCATTACCTGACAGATACCATTACCTTCTTCCCGTTCCCGGGCATAAACCGTAGGGGATCCTTTACTCTTCCAGACAGGACAATGTAACCAGTGCCCCTTCTCCCGTATCCTTTAAGCGTGTCTGAAACCTTTGGAAATAATCGAAACAAACACGATAATAGTAAACAAAAATAAACTTATTACTTCTACAACTCACATCGATGTAATGATTAATATTATAATATGACCATTTAAATGAAGATGAAAATTTTAATAAATTATAAAGAGTATTTAAATGTATGATCAAAATAACTTGAAATTTGTCCGACATATAATAACAAACTCATCAACAACTTGTCAGACTTGAAATATAAATTAATGATACGCAGGGTGATAGCAAACAGTTAAAAAACTAGTGTTACATTGGTGAAACATCACGAACTTTTATAAATAGTTTATCGCATCACATAGCCAATTGTAAATAGCCGATGGATTTAAATATCACAGCTTTAGCCATAGTATTTGACATTCTTTCGACTTGGACTCACCAAAATTCATTAGAAAAGAAGATATAATAGATCTCGCAAGCTTTTAAAATCCATCCACATGAATAAAAATGTATAAAATACGTTTAACTTCAAAACAGATGTAAAAGGCATATGGTTGGACTTTGTGGTCATAATAAATAAATTAAATTTCTTTTTATAGTAATATTTGACAACTGTTGAACATGTCGGGGTGAACGTATAAAAAAACATAAATCTGAACTGATTACACACAATAACTTGGAGCTATAACTTATTCCCTGGATAATACTAACTGACCATTTCCAAGCCAGGAAATATTAGTGATAATGTTAATTTATTTATGTTTTTTAATATTAATTAGGAATGAGGCAACATAGGAGTATTACGCATTTGTTTTACATTTAGTGAAATATTGTTGATTTGAGAAAAAAAGTTTTACTTGTGATTATACCATGTTTTTGTTTTCTCAAACATGTGTAAAAGTAGACTGCAAATGAACTGAAAGTCCGAAACATTACAACAAGGGATGAGGAACGAGAAAAAACTGTACAGAAGGCTATTATGCACATTTTTTTTATATTATTAGATATTTATGCATCCTTCAAAAATAGCAAAGGTTAGCAAGGAAAATAGTATTTTTCTGGTCAAACGGAATCCTTCCATATGAGTGGATTAATTGTTATAAAGAAAAAATACATAACATTACACTGATATAAGTTTATAAACAATAAAGGACATATGTGCATATGAGATGATTACAAAGAACCAACTGCAAAAGATTGAAACAAAAATATAAATGACCAGAGCTGAAAAAAAAATTTTTTTTTATAGAAAATATTTTCAGGGGGAAAAGAGCGTAAAAGGTTTTTGGGATGTATTACAATTGAAAAAAACAAACAAATAAACGAATACGAATAATAAGGACGAATTACTGATTTTTAGAGAGGTCAGGAAGTGGTAAAGTCTGGAGTTAAAGATTGGGTGAGTTGATAAACGACGATTATCGATGGGAATAAAGTTCTAAAGGTCTGTGACACAGATAAATAATAATATTGATTTGAGAGAGAGAGATTGAAAAAAATAAAAACAAACATACATGCGCAATATAAGGACATATAATGAATACCCATTAATTTTTTTCATATTGTCTTTACAATGATGATAATTTTAAGATTTAATTTTAGAAAAAAGAATATTAACATGACAAGGTATCATACTTACAAGAAAGAGAGAGAATTTCTTTGTTTCATTTTATGTTCATAGGTTCGTTGCATACAGATCCTATATGCCAGAGTGCCTCTAAACTAAAACCGAAATACATTTAATATTAATTTTTATTTATGTGTGAGAAAACCGAAACAAAAAAACCTACAGCTAAGAGACTGATTTCTTATTGGTCCTCAAGGATAAAATGAATGTCTTTATTTATCCTCTCACTAGCTGAAACATTAAGGAACACTTTTAACTAAATTATTGTTGCTACTACTATAATCTTCAATAAATATTTGAGTGCTTTCTATTACTGCATTATAAATTAAGTCAATGTCAGTGGTAACATGTAGTCGGGAGATGGTAGTACGCCAAGATGAATTTGTTATTATTCTTAGAAATTTATTCTGTACTCTCTGCTGTTTAGAGATTGATGGAATCAGTTATTTCCTTAAGCGCTTGAAGTGATTATCGAAAAACTACATGGCATTTTTAATCCCAAATACGCCGCTTCCTCTTTCGCATGCGAGGAAGGTAACAACCATGTGGACTTGGGAGGTCCCTGGGCTGTTTGTAAATATTGTATGAATGAGCGAGTGAATGATGAATTGTAAATATGGTATGAATGAGAACAGATTACTTATCTCAATTACTTATTGCCTATTAAGTATTAAGGCAGATTGTAATTGTATCATAATAAAGTTGTTTATAATAATAAAAATAATAATCCCAAACACTTCATATAATTAGTTCAGTAGTCTTAGAATTGTGAGAAATCTTACAATTTAGTGAGAAGGGTATGATTTTTTTTTTCGTACTCCCCTTAATTGCATGTAAAGCAAATAATAATCAGCATATTTCGAAGTATCTTGGGACATATCTTTTAATTTTCAGGTTAATTTTACCCCCTCCCCCTATCGTAGAGCATACAGACGCTAAAAACGCACTATTAAGCAGTCCGTATAAAACTTGCGGTCCGTCATTTGGTGACCAGTCAAAGCAGCCAGAAGCATTGTAATATTTAACGTCATGGTTTTTCCCATAATTCCATTAAAGACGGCAACGTGAAAAAAAATTCGAACCAACACCACTTATTTGCCATAGTTGTGAATCACAGTTCACCACGCATGTTTTTCTATCTTGTTTTTGGCGATGTTCAGAGCGGCGAAGAGTGGTTGTGGTCACTAGGCGGTGCATTAATGAATGGCTCAAATTTCACAGAACTTTTTTTAGTATTCGCTGATGCGCACACAAGCTGCATGAAACCCTTCCATTCTGGAATACATTTTGCTTCTGGTATGTTCCGTAATGAGAACCAGTTGCCACACATCCATAATACATCTGGTAGGCTTTATTGTAAGTATATCAGATGGAATAGTGTTCAGTTTGTTTACATTCTCAACAACTATTTGCTTTAATCGCCTATATGAGAACCAAATATGGTAGCAGTTCCACAACTCCTAGTTTGCGAATTTCTTCGACAGAGCGAGTATATTTAAATGTTTTGACATCTTTAGCTGGGGGGTAGAGCTCGTGCTGGAGTAATGGATTTGATGCCCCTCATGCTTTGGATGGTATTAAAGCCATCAAGTGTGGAAACATTAAAATCAGCATTGTCAAACATATACAAAATGTTCCTGGAGATATAGATTGCTTAGGGCAGTGGTCAGCAAACTCGTCATCCAAAAGAGACAAATATAAACAATACAAAATTGAAGTTTATTCAAAGAACCATTTTTCAAACTTAAGTTTTGCTATAGTAGAGACATTTTTATGGAAATAATTAGAATTAAAAGTACACTATCGAGCTTGCCTTTGCTGAATATGCCTTAGTTTAAATAACGGTACATTAAATAAAACTTGGTGTCATACTTATATAAAGATAATATTTATTTAAAAATATAACACGTTAAATAATATAAAACGTATCCTTAAAAAAAACTATAAATACTCCACTAATGTGAACAATGGCCTTGCATTTCCTTGAAAAGTAAGAGTAAGTCAGTAAGAGTGTTTTTAATTTTGGCGCGATTCCAAGTTCTCCCGATAAGCCGATTTCTTAATTTACTCTTGATAAAGTTCATGCCCGAAAATGATTGTTGGCATAAATATGTAGACCTAAATAAGGAAAGAACAGCAAACGCTAGTTTCTTCAGTTGAGTCAGGAATACTATTCCAGGTGTTAAAAATCAACATATCTTCCCTCTCCAGATCTTTCAAAGCAGACCACTTGTACTGTAAACTTAATTCACATTTATTTTTCTCCTATAGCTCTAAATCGACATAAAGACGCTCGAATTTTGAGCTCCACAATTCTTTATTTTTTAAATCCAGCAACTCCATTTCAAAGCTGACATTTTGTACCTATGCTGCTTTATTTGTCGAATTGCTGCCCGCAGAAAAGTATGTTAACTACAAATAGTTAAAATACATTTCGGCGCGCAGTAATTCGACGGAGCTAATGACACACATGTTTGCTAACGACTATCCGTGCTATTGTTTCTAAAAATGTGCCTCTTTTCCTCTGTGCGTTTCAGAACGTTTACTCGTCTCTTACAAGGCAAGTTAATAAGTAATATTCCGTGCCTCCAATAAACATTTCGTGGAAGAGCTTAGGGTGTTGATAGCTCTAGCTGTTGAGAATCAGAATATGAGGCAAATTTGGGATTTATTAAATTTCTAGACCCCAACGTTCTCTGAATAAATAGAGCAAGACTCTGCAGATAGTGAATAAACAAGATTTCGAATTTCAGTGGTCAAAGCATTTTCAATAAATATAAAATGTTAGTTTCGTATGGCTACGATTGGACATCGTCTCTTATTAGATCAGCAGTGGTTCGTAAAATTCTCAACCGCTATTCTCCTTTATCTTGACATCTTGATGAATGCATTGATTCATTCAAGATTCTTTGGACAACTTCACAAAAGTACGCAATGGTTTTTCGTGTTTACAAGCTGGCAAAAATCACGCGCTCACCATATCTGACAGTAGCCTGCGATAGGTTTTCCTCGAATGAAATCAGCCGATATATCACACCTTATATAGACTTAAAACGAATGGAAAAACTTGCTGTTTTCAGATGAGTCGCGCATCTCAGGAGAGTTTACCGAAAGCCTGATGAGCACTACGCTGAGTTTAATGTCACTGGGAGAGTTTGGTGTTACACAGAGCTACACATTATCTATTGCCCTTTTAGGGCATTAATATTTATTACCCATTTTATTTATATGTAGTACTATATAAATATTTATTATTAAGCAGTATCTTATCTTATTAATGAACGTATTTTCTGCATTAGTATCGGTGTTCTCTCTAACAAGATTTTTGACTAACATTTTTATGTATATATGTGATATTTTTATATACTACTATAATCTCTTGAGATTGCTATAGTTAAGTGACTTCATTCTATTAGGACTTTATAACAACAGGATGGACACCTGAATTAATTACCATAATTTTATGATAGTGTAATTAATTAATTAAAACATAGTTGTTTTTTATGTTTTTTTATTCATTTTTTAAATCCACTGATATAGAAAAAATGTCTGCATGACTGCGAATACACAGCATATATTTAGGAATTTGCATTGTGTTGTTAATTGTACTTTGAGCAATACAAAAATGAATTTATAGGAAAATTAATTTTATGGAACATTTTAAATAACACTCTTTTTATCATAATTCATTTCATTATATTCTTCTCATCCATATTTCTACCCATGTCATCGTTTATCTCTCAGTGTCAACTTTTTATTTATATGACTGAACATAACCCTTACTTAACTTTCTGTCGTTATCAGGGCCTGATAAAGACATGCATTGTATTCCGGAAACGTGTTCCTGGCATAAGTTACATACATAAAAATTTCTTCTAGTTCCCCAAATTAAACCGATATACAATTGATGAATAAATTGATACCTTTCATCATGTATTGAATTTTATATATCATCTTTAATTTATTCCCTCTTGTAAATTGTTGATACAAATCTGAAACTTTTAAGCTATATTAGGGCCCTCGTTTACAATAGCACTCAAAGTATAAGCTCTTCACTGTCAGTACATAAATTTATTAGATAATAAATACCAATGTTAAAAAATGGAACATTTTGCTAATAACATTAGATTTCGTTTTACATAATCTTATTTCGGAAAAACGCAGTGATAAGGTTTTACAATGTGTTGCTATAGTAATAACCGATTTATTGCCGTTCTCATAAATCACTTTTACACCGATGCAACGTGGTTGTTGATTTTCTTTTGTGATTCAGCTGCCGACAGATATTTATTATATTTGTTTTTAAATTAATGATATCTTTAATAATGACAATTATATGATCACTATTAGTTTACAAATACTTTAAGGAGCATTAACCTAATAAATGAATCGATGAACTTACTGAAATCGTAGAAACTTAGCCCCCTGTCTAGTATTTTGGTATTTTTTATTAATATTTATTTGCCAGCGTTTGATGTATCATAAATAATAAAACAGTTGGTAAAATTACGAAGATTATTGTACCATAAAACAAGTTAAACTCAGAAAGTAATGAGGGATTAGCGAAAGGTGATGGCTAGTATCAGTTGAAGGGTAGTAATATTATTTAAATATTTAACCATTATTTAACATAATTAAAATTATTTTATAACTAGTATTAGACCGTTCACATTATGTTTTGATTTCACCTGTTGCAATGAGGCTGTCTGAAATATTGAAAATCAAATCTTTTTGAAATTTATAAAATATAATTTTATTTTTTAGTGGCGTGAATCGTTATAAAAAATTATAAATTATCACCTTTATGCCCCAAATGTTTACTTCAGATTCTGGAGGGGGTTGTTTTCCTGGTTTTGATTATAATTTTTAAATCTCCTTATGCTGTGGAGCAGCCTTTATACCGGAATGCTATCAATCCATTTATTTCTTACTATTTCCGCTTCGTGGTTTCTGCCCAAAACAAATCATAGAGTAATGTTATAAAAAATGCATGAACACCCGACAGTTGTCGTTCTGACTCAACGTCGACGTTTTTACGATTAACCACGCACCGTAAATTTGGAATTAGTGACGGCCACATAAAGATGGTGAAATAGTGGTAAAAATTAGAATTAATATCTGTAATGTTATCAGTAACTGCGGCTATAGATTTTGGTTTACTTAGAAAGGGCAGCAAATTGGGGCCCAGGCCGAGACGGCAAAAGCTCTAGGTACGGCACTGCTTGAAGCTCAGTTAGTGCTTCCTTCGATATTTTTTGTCCTCTTCCTAAGTTCTTTATTTTTTCCTGTTGGCCACGGTTGCTAGGGGAGGTATTGTCGACCCACTGCCCTGCGGGCGTCAGAAAGAGATAAGCCTGTGTGATCTTTCACCTTTGGGGTAGTCGGCAGGCAGCTGCTTTTTACCCTAGATTTACCAGACTAGACCCTAGAACCTATAAGGAAGCATTTGAGGCTTTTGAAAACCTGATATGTAGTAATTCGATATTACAAATTCCAGACTTAAAAAAATTACGCGATAAGAGTTGTATTAGCTTAGAAGAAGGATGGAACAGAACTTCCAGTTTGTTTCGCATCTAAGACACTAAACAATGCAAAGAAAAATGATTCCACCACAGAAAAAGAATGTCTGGCCATAACATATTTGGCTTGCAACCATTTCAAACCATACTACAATCACAAACTTTTAGAATACATGAAAACCTGCAAAACACAAAATTACTTAAAGATGGAAAGTCATGTTGGAAGACTTCAACATAAAACTCATTGAAGGGGAAGCAAAAAGTCGCTGATAATCTATCGCCATACCCCATTGAAAGCTAGAGTAGCTGGAAATCGACTCATGTGACACCGATGAACTTGAAACTGTACATTCCACCAATCAACAAACAAGCCAAGTCATGCTGGCAGAAGGCCGAGATAAGCCAGTCATATAGTAACATCAAATTACTAAAACAAAACGATACTTCCAGACAAAAATTTCTCAACCAATCCCAACAAAAAAACGATGCGAAATTAATTTTAATGGACATAAAGATTTAGAAATAATAAAAAAAGAATTGCTGGCATTCATTGAACCCAACATGGAATACAATGCTCTAGTCAAAAAGAGATTTAGTCTGAAGTTTAGATATACGAAGAAACATTTTCCAAATTAAGTAAGTTTAGAACAATATTTTAAGCTAACAAGATCGAAATGTGTAATAAAATTGTTGAAGAGAAGAAACATCAAATTGAGTCCGATTTTCACAAGTAAGACTAACCACTGTGGAGCAAAATAAACATATGAAAGACTAAAAAACAAATATTATTGGTCCAATTAAGTGAGAGAAATTAAAACTTGGATAGGAAAATGTGACATGAATCCAAACAAAGTGTGACCTTCGCCCTTAAAAGCCCAAATTACAATTACCTCCGACACCAGAAAAGCCATTTCAAGAAATAGTGATGGATGCAGACTATATGCAAAACAATTATATTTTCAAAATGTGATTTCAAATATGAGTTAATCAAGTAGACGACATAAAAACCTTAACTTCTTATCTAGAAATATTTCCAAAACCTCGAGTCATAACAACAACCGACAATGGAAGGGAATATGATAATTTACTTTTTAACGATCTCTTGAAATATCTGAATATTGAGAATTATGAGTTCACTCAAAGAGAAGAAATAGAACTCAACCATAGAACTCATATTAGTTAAGAGCCTTGAATAGAGCAAGCTCCACTACCCTAGAATTATTATTTTCTCATAAAGAGAAAAATTTTGAGGAAAAAATACAATTAGCTAGAATCATGATGATGACACCAAATGAAATCACATTTGTTATCTCAAAATGTGGATATAATGAACACCCTTTAACCCAGGAGCACCTTGTTAATAAATATCATAACAATCTGAAACCAACCCATGAGGCCATTAAGAGAAAAAATGAATACAATCAAATATATTGAAAAGGCAAGCGAAAATCGTGTTGTTGTAAGCATCGTTTCTTCAGGTAGTATTCAAAACAAAACGCTTCTAAAACTGTTAACTGTTCGAACTAGGTAGGATAAAAGATGACTGATAAATAAAGAAGGAAATTCCGCTAAAAAAACATCCATCTAAAAAACATAAAAAGACCAAAAAAAATTACAAAAAAACTTGATTCTTCTAATGAGGAAAGTTTCAAAAAGAACTTGAAAAAATTAGTGATGGCATAGACGACAAAATAAAATAATTATAACGTGAAAGACGTATTTTAATTGTTCTATATAACTATAGAAGCTCGCCGCCAGATTTTGAACATCTTGTTGCTGCCGATGCTTCAGAAACCGTCGGAACTTAAAAAGTTCAAAAGTTATCGACTGTTCCCGGAGTAATGACTCTTTCAGTCAACAA
Organism: Acanthosoma haemorrhoidale; assembly: GCA_930367205.1. Lineage (NCBI taxonomy): Eukaryota > Metazoa > Arthropoda > Insecta > Hemiptera > Acanthosomatidae > Acanthosoma > Acanthosoma haemorrhoidale. Next base: position 94,759,090 of record OV884009.1, read on the forward strand.
AACATACATAGTTAATAAGCATTATTCATTATTAGACTATAGAAATTAACCTTGTTACTTAATGAAATTAGGAACTTAGATGTAAATATAAGACAGCTAAAAACTGTATCTAAATAAAAGGTTCTTCACTCCGTCCTTTCGTAAAGATACGAAAATTTACCAAACAAAATTGAACACTTAATTAAGAAAAAACGAACTAAGAGAGCACTGATCAATGGTCTTGGTAAAGCAATAAATTGGCTTATCGGAAATATGGACGCCGATGATAAGGAGAAATATGACACAATTTCACAAAAGGTAGAACAGAATAAGTCTCATATTGAACATAACGAAAATGATAGATTAACTTTAAACAATGAGTTACCCAAGAATTAAAAAAAGACATAAACATTTCAAACAGCTATAAAGATCAAGATAATAACCGTATTTTAGACGTGTCACTCCAAATATTAAACCATAATCCTAGCTACTTTAACCTTATTAAATGAAAAAGTCAAAGAAATAGAAGATTCAATTGAATTTTGTATGACACGATTGTTACATCGTAGTATAATTAAACATGAAGAATTCGAACATATCTTTTTTTTTATTAACAACAACTTTATCATGATAAAATTACAATCTGCTGTATTGGGCAATAAATAATTGTGATAAATGATCTCATTCATACCACATTTACAATTTTCATTCACTTGCTCATTCTTACAGTATTTACAAACAACCCAGAGACCTCCCAAGTCCACATGGTTGTCACCTCCCTCACGTGCGAAGGAAGAAGCGGAACCCTGGGAAGTCCCCCAAGCTCCTTCGTCAGCCACTTCACTGGATAAGAGCCAGTGTAGGCTGACCAAGAGTGTGAGAGCCACAGACGCTCAGGACATGATTGGAGAAACTGACCATTCCCAGGACTCCCACCGTATTTATAGCAGGTCACGAGGCCACTGCCGTTTTAGTCTCCGAAGAGGATTATAGGGATGAGTTGTGCAGTGCATGACTGTACTAGGGGATTAGGGTGGTTATATAGGTTACTATGGAATTTTATGAACTTGGAAGGGATGAGTTCAAGAACGTAGGGTATATTAAGATCATTATGGAGGGTTTTGTTGCTGACGTATTCAGGGACATTTACTATTCTTCTGAGGACTTTTGATTGAAAGGATTGGATGCACTTGATTTTCGACTTTTTTGCTGTCACCCATAACTCTATTCGGTATGTCCAGATTGGCTTAGGTATAACTTTGTAGATTAGTAATTTATTTTCTATTGAGAGATGGGATGTCATTCGAAGTAGTTCGAACATATCTAAAACACCCAATAATCAAACGTCAAATATATCAAAATCGTCGGGATCCCAAAGGCGAGTGTTAGCTGGAAAGAGGTAGACTGGACCGCCGGGGGAGACGCTACTAGGTACGTCTTGTAGGGCGTCTGGATGGAAGAATCCCTTCCAAGGATATCCTAGTTTAGTGGACAGAAGCCAGGAATCTCCACAGAAAAGGGCGTGGAGACAGACATCACCGAGTGAGGAATAGAGAAGTAATTAAATAATAGAGCCATGGTCCGGGTATTGCAGAAAGCGCCAGAGCAGTTCAGGATTTCTCCACTGATGGCGTGTCGGACTACTTTCATGAAATCGCTGGAGTCGCTTCCATGAGATGACTGAAAAACGGTACACCTCACAGCAGAGTAGGCTCTTGTACTCGTACATCAGCTTGAGGCGCAGTTATAAATAAGGGGATGTCGGCAAGGGTCTGAGCCGGTAAGACTTCGAGGATACCTTCTACTTGTCCGTCGTGAAGTTGGCATAATACTTTAACACTGGTTAAAAATTGGCTACATTTAGTGTTTTTTTTTTGTTTTTTTTAATGACTGACTGCTTTAGTAATGGTTAATTGTGATAAATGGTCTCTTTATAGATTACAACTTTTTTATATGGTTCAACCTTTCATTTTTTATACTATCGATGTGTGAATAGTTAATCTTTTCCATTCTTCAATAAAGTAGGTATTTTGTCCCGCTGTGCCAAAGCTCATATATAACTTACTAATCAATAATTTTAGTTTAACAGTATTACAACTATTTTCTACTCTGCCACACTTTCTTCATTGATAAATTCCCATTTATTTCTAAATGTAGTTGTGCTAGCCATGTTCGTATACAATAAGGTTTTAGATTGGAAGAGATGGTTTTAAAGAACACCAATTGTTCGTTTCTCTTCAAAAACATTTCTTTGATTGGCAAGCGCTACAGTCTATAGTTGTCCAAAGAGAGCCGAAATGTTTTTGAAGAGAAACAAACAATTGTTGTTCTATAAAACCTAAATTATCTCATTCAGTCGTAAACCCCATTGATGCACATGATATCATCCGTACCATATATACAATACTCTCGCTCATTCATACAGTATTTACAATGTATGCATATGTACTAAGCTAATGATTCCCCTGAAATCGCCGGTGGGAAGGTTATCCACCCAGCAGGGATTGTGAAAGCCACGGACTCCTAATAAGAGGTTATTAATAGAGGCTATTGCCACTTCAATCTTCGAAAAGGATTGTAGGGATATGTAGAGCTAGTTGACGATCGTACAGTCGGATTAGAATATGTTGATCCTTTTGTATGGAATAATAGTCTATATTATATTGATGAGAAAGTAACATTGAGGCAACTAACTGTATTAACTAGTTTACGCTCAAAACTGAATTAGCAATGGACGACTTTGCTCATATTATCACGTTGCATTAAATAGGTAGAGGAAGCTTTGTGAGGGGAGAGGGTTAAAAAAAAAACCGATGTTGACTCTGCTGAGCCCGGCCGAGGGTCATAACGCCTCAGATGTTGTTTGCCCCGCGCGGCTCCGGCTATAAAGTACTTTATACCCACATTCCACCATCCCCCGCTAGACAGGAACATCACAGCTACTCTGGCAGGGGGTGGAATGAAATCAGTCCACTTACTGGCTCATTGGTGGGTGGTTCTCTTCAGTCTACTTACTGTTGAGAACGCCATCAGTAGATCACTGAGTTGCGGTTACTAAAACTCTTTGTTACCATAGTCAACATTTCTCATCGAAATTCAAAGAATAGCAATTGAGTTTCCCGTAAAATTAGATTAAGATAGCCTTTTTTCTTCCTTTTCCATAAATCTTTATTAGAAAAAAATTGCTATCTGCCCTAGAAGGGCAATAGAAAACAGTAATAAAATACAGGCACATCCAGGTCCCGGGATTGCCCAATTTGAAGGATTTGGGTATTCTCCACGCAGAAGAGGCTGAAGGAGAGCGCGATTAGTGCTGGAACTCCAAGTTAATAAATATTTACAAAATTCTGCTTCAATATCCACGGAGGTTGTAGGGATAGGTGATACTTGAAAGGGATCTTGCTAGAGGATTTAGACGGTTAGATAATTTCTGATGGAATTTAAAAATTTTGAGGAAGTGTGATCAATTTTCAAATAGCTAATAAGGTAATAAACAGTTTCGTACATGGCGGTATCGTTTGATTCAATCTATATGCAATTTTGAAGGTATATTCCATAACATATTCACATTGGTTTTTGATTGAAAGTCCAATGTTATAAAAATTGAACATGATGAATATCTCAAATGTTTCTTCAAACCCCAGCGATCTTATGTTTGTTCAAGTTTATTCATGGACAACGTTTTGACATAGATCCTGATAACGAGATAAAAATGTATGTAGGTAGTATTTAAGTTCATTGTGCGCAGTTAATGATTTCAGATTAAAATTTTACCTCCTTTTCGTTAGGTATTCTTTTGCATCTAACTATCATGATCAACATATTAATCATGTTTAACACCAACATTGTTTTCTTGTTATCAGTGGCATGCATACATACAGGTCGAAACATTCTCCGTGAACCAAATCGCTGTGAAAAAGAGCTATTTTTCATCAACTCAGGCAAATCACCCAACAAAATCCTTCAACACTTTTATTTTTAAAGATATTTATAACAAAAAATATTGAAATATTACATTCCTTTTCGTATTTCTAGACGATTTTAAAATACGTTTCCCAATATTTATATATCCAATGTCTATTGCGTATTATTATCACTTTAAGTATTGGGATATTTTATAATATATGCAGATACATCATGCTGAAATATTATTATGTTCATAGATTACTTTCTTCGGTTCTCTCTTCTGTTAAAAATAGTCAATCACCACTTCATTTCGAATTTTAGACTATTGTATTTTTTTTATAAAATTTATGTATTTAAACAAATTGGTAACTTTTAGGATTTTTATGCTGTTGTTTTTTTCAAAACCAGTAAACCTTATCTTGTCAGTCCTGTTTTTGTATATCTGGTCATTGTGAGACGCTGTTATACCTCAAATTAAACATTTTAAATGGAGGTTTGGTATTTAAAACCCGACGTCATGTCAACCCAACGGACCGGGATGGAGTGGCATTAATTAATTACTCGACAGCAGATCGATGAATGAAAGGGGGGGGGTAAATAACGATTTACTTATCCACTAGGCCTTTGGCCACTTTTTGTCAGTCGACAATGAAAAAAAACAACATTATTTTTACAATAGTGAGTAGGGTGGAAAATAAAATATGTCAATATAAATTACAGGAAATCATTAAAAAAATGTGATACGATGTACGACGACACACGATACTACCGAACAAGTAATTTTTGCATTCAGTACACTATTATGTACTAACGTTCGATGTGGTTTCAATCACAAAGCACAGCTTGTAAGCCATCGGAGTGGGGAAGATGGTGGCAGGATATAGCAAGATGGCAGGTAGAAAAATATAGTGGTTCACTGACCGGCTGGTACCTGATTAGGTACAACAGGTCATTGTATCCTCCCTTTATCGGTTAATATATAAAGGATGTATAATTTATTTACTACTTAAAACTCAACATTACTGTAAACGCAGGTAAGACGAACTGTGTAATGTTTTTTTTTCCGAAGGAAAAGAAACCACTGCTACTTAGATCGTAGGAACGCAGTAGAACACACCAGCTAACAAACAGCCTCGTGTATTTGGGCATAAAAATGGACCAACACCTCCGTTTTCGTGGCCATTTCGCGAGGAAATAAAAACAAACACGTACGAAGTCTTACCGGGTTACACACCAACTGTCTGACTTCCCCTAATCTATTTCTGCGGCTCAAGCTAATGATTTATAAAAGTGTACACAGGCCTGCTGAGTTGTACGGTGCACAGCTATTTAGTCATCTGACTGAAGCGACAGCAGAGCGGCTCCAACAATTTCAAAGCGGGATACTCATGAAATTGGTCCGAAATACAAACAATTTTCGTTTATAGTTAAAATTACAAAGACAATAGACTGGACTAGGTAATGAGGCTCACCTTCAGATTACAATAAGGGAAAAATAACTAAAAACTAAACTTACATACTAACTTACAAACTATAACGTTCTTGCCTCGACTGCTTGCTGCCATTGATGGGGCATAAATAGATTCGAATGAGAATATATAATGGTATAATAATTATTGTAATTTTTTAAGGGGCTAGGGAAAAAAAGAGAGAGGCCACGCTTCCCTTTTCTACCTATTTTGAACTACGGTATTGATGCCAGTTTGCAACAAAAAATGACAAATTATGAGTAATGCCTGTTACTTCTCCTAAGTGCAGGGCCGAGAATTCAGGTAGTCGACAGGAACACGTGAGGCTCAAGTCCTCACTCCTTTTAGGGTGCAGCTGCGAAGTCGTCAAAAAGTCGTGAATCTCGCATCCGATAACACCCAAACTATAACGTTCCTGCCTCGACTGCTTGCTGCCATCGATGGGGCAACGGGGCGAGGGGTAATCGTGTTGAACACGGGGTTTGTCATGTGTTGTAGGGAGTCAAAGAATTTGATATGTCTACGGCGAATGAATTCATCCACCGTAGGCAGCTCAAAGTTCTCGTGTAATTCACTGTTTCTCCGCTGCTCGAATGTAGTGTGGCTGACCACCTTTCATCAGGATTCCGTTCTGAAATTGGTGGAGTCGTCTCGCTGTCGCTTCAGTCAAATGACGAAAAAGCGGCGCACCGTACAGCAGAGCAGGCCTGAGTACACTCTGATATCTCATTAGCTAGCTTAAGGCGTAATGATAAATTGGGTGATGTTAATAGATACGTGAGCCGGTAAGACTTCGTGCGTGTTTGCTTTAGTTTCCTGGCAAAATGGCCGCTAAAACGGAGGTGACGGTCCATTTTAACGCCCAGATATACGAGGCTGTTTGCTGGGGAATTTTTCTGCATGTATGTAGTAGGCAGTGGACGTTTTCCCTTTTAGAATCAGTCTACCCGCAAGAAGTTCTACCCGCGTTTACAGAGATATTGAGGTTCCCCAATTTCTCACTTATCTGGTTACAGGCTATTTCGGCCTGTTTAAGAGCTAACTTGGCGCTCATGCTGCTACTGTACACCGCGATATCGTCGGCGAAAGCAGCGATTGTCGTGTTTATGTACCGGGCTCCGACAATTTCAGACCGTCATCGTAGCCGTGGCTACGTTTCGATTTAAATTTTGAGTTGTTTCTGTCTGTAACTTCATAACGGGATGTTCTATACTCAGACTATATTGAAATCCCATGAATGATGTCATTTTCCGCGCAGTAATCTTTGAGATAATTTAATTGAGTTTTCTCCAGAATTTTCCCCATTTGAGGTATTAAACTGATCGTGCCGTAGTGGGCTGGGTGGTCTCCGTTCTTGGCTAGTTTGTTTCAATTTGTCATGAAAGTACCGCAATCTTATGCACGAATTGTACAAGTTTGTGAGTTGCATTATTCCTCTCCTAGGCATTTGTTTCAACAAAACCGTCTGTATCCCGCCGTGCCCTGGTGCTGGTAAAGAATCACCTTGCGCTGCTTCGGAGTTACAAACATGTGGTTTTGCTCTGTTTCTCGCGGAGGAGGTGGTTGGTAGTCGCCAGCCCTAGCCGTGATATCCCTATCGTAATGTTCGGCCAGTTTGTTTGCTTGTTGCTTCGCGGTCAAAAGAGTGTCGCCTTCGTGAATGCGAATGGCAGATGTTTTGCCTTTGGTAGTCTTCAACAGGTTCCAAAATTTTCTGTGATCGCCAAGAGTGCTACGGAAACGCTCATGCCACTATGCCGTCTTCCAGAGCTTCATCAAGCTTCGGCTTTGCGTTGTGAGAGAATTCAAAACTACCTTCGCTTGAAGATCTCTGGTCCTGTACCATTTATTCGCTGCAATACATGACCAACCCTGTTATTAACACGATTTACCCCTCTCCGTTTCCCCATCGATGGCAGAATGCAGTCAAGGAAGTTAGTATGTAAGATTAGTTTTTAGGATAGTTTAAAGTCCCTTACGTAGTCCCCATTTACTTTATATAATTTTTTTACAATAAAATGATGATGTTAATTTTATTTTAATAACAGCTTAGAATGCATAGATGCGGTAAAACGAGCCACTAACAGCTCAATTATATAATTGTATATTAATTCAAAAATAAAATTCTAGTTACTTCATATTATATATCCAATTGCTCACCGTTCGTAGTTCATGTCCATGAGTCATTGTACCCTCCAACATAGCAATTTAGAAAGTAGAGAAACGATATCGAGAAATATTCACAAAACTTGGTGGGAGTTTCTTAAAATTGTAATTCAATGCTTGTGAAAAGACTATTAAGCATAAAACCTTTTTTGGACTCCGTCCACGGCTGCAAGAGGAATGTTAGGTTTGTTACCAGGCTTGTGTTGTTGCAGCTCAGCCATGTCGGATCGGTCAGGTCACCGGACATGGATCAGACAAATAAAATCATTTTACTTTGGCTAGTGATTATTTTTTTAAAACTTTTCTACAATCAACATTGTTTTTCATAATCATTATGCAAATAATTTCAATTCATAAAATATTTTTATTTTTCATTCATTCGAACGACTGATTTTATAACGCTAAACGACAAGCAATTTGTCTAGCTTGCTCTGGTATTTAAAAAATAGAAAATAAATCAACAGAGATAACTTCATCCCGTCTCAAGAGAGAATTAAAAAGTGAACCAGTGCAATAGAAACTACATTTCAAATTAGAACAGATGATTAATATGCTTCAAATGTAGGTCGTGTTTTTTTCTTTTGTCATTGCCAAAGAACATGAATGATGAAATGTGCAATATTGTTCACTTTGAGTTCTGTTTGATTCCGTCTTTAAATGTGCAGCTAAGATTAACGGGTACTGACTGACGCAGATAGCATTAGACGTCGGATTTTCCAGTTTTCACAGGATATTGATTGAGGTGAAAGAGATAAAACCGAAGGTGTAATAAAATTGAAAGTGTTTAGCCTATGCGCATGATTGTTACTCAACCTGTCAATTTTTCAATCAAGTAGAATGCATTCGAATAAAATTTTTGTTTCCCACACGTTGGAACCATGGTATACATCACATATTTTGTAATACTATATGTTGTAATAAACAGGATCAATGATTGTAATAAGTAAGCAATTTAACATAACTCGACCACATATTTACTCTTGAACAGTGAAAAAAGAAAACACGTACGCTTTAAATTTGTAATTTGCGATGCCCAAATAAAGAGACGTCCCCTGGTAGTAAAATCGTGATCTAGCGATACTTTCCATAAAAAAACAGCTAACATACGATATAAATTTTGACCAAGACTTTCTAACTAAAAAAAACAATGGAAATAAACAGATAAACGCGCTTACATTTTATCATTTTGTGTACAATCTGTTTGGTGGAAAGGTACGCCGCAGCATGGGGGTTGATTATCCATCGCTTGCCATTCTAACGCCCGTGTAAATGGGAGGTAATTTACCACGAAGTGACCTCACAATGATTTTTTTTTGTATTTGTTGAAATGGTGGTTTTCAGAGGCTAATTAACAATATTGAATAGTTTTTTTTAAACAATCGATAAGTTGAATAGAAAATAATTGTTATTTTAAGTAAATTATTACAATAATTTTATTTCTTAACACCGATAACTAAAAATTACTTTCCCAACAAAAAAAATGTAATTAGCCAAAATACTGAAAAAAAAAAAACCTATTGAAATCGTAAAGAAAGTACCAATAACAAAAAAATAGTCACCGTATTTTTTTTTTTGTATATTCAGTAAAACCTCGTTTATCCGCCATTGTTGATCCGGATCTCCGGATTTTGTAAAGATTTTTTTATTTAATGTTCACATTAGATAATAATGTTTCACTATGATAGCAAGAACGTGACTATTAGTTCGCCAAATATTCGCGTTTGATCCAATATACAAAATCATATACCACAAACAAGTGCGCGGATAAACAGTTTTGTTTGTTTAAGGACTGGTTTTTTTGATGAATTTGTTCATGAAGTTCAAAAATTCCTGATAGAAAACAGTTTTCCAGAAAAACTGATTGACAATGCTCACCCAGGAGACAAAGAACTTGTGAGTGGAGGAATTAAAGTGAAATGTCTTCCACCAGCGCAACCACACTGATGCCGCCTATGGACCAGGGAGTCCTTGAAACATCAAAACAGTTTACCTGCTTGGTAAAATAATTGAAGAGGAAGATGAAAAGTTGTTGAAATCAATATATATCAAAGACGTTATTTACATTGTTGCCATAATGCACAAAAAGCTCTTTGAAAAAGTCATGGACAAAACTGTGGCCAGCTATTTGTTTATTACTACAAACGAAATGACAAGATATGATTTGGTCCAAGTGGCTGCAGACGCCTTCTGCAAATGTTAGGCCCAACACCATTTCAACTGAACTATTAATGATAAAGCGTTTGCATGGCCGTGATTCATTTAAACGTCACACGTGTTTAAAACAGAAGACAGTGGACCGATTCAAGAAATGATGTGAAAAGTTATATTTTAATGTCTTGTAAACAATAGTATGTAAGTTTGTTACATAGTTTTTTTGTTGTAATAAACGGTAAGTCTGCTTATTTAAGGAATCTGTTTTACTTATTAATTATATTACCCGGATTATCCGGATTTTCGATTGTCCGGATTGCCTTTGGTCACCATTAGTCCGGATAAACGAGGTTTGACCGTATTTCCAAAAAATTAATTTTGTTCGTTAAATGAGAAAAAAAAAATTGGGTAATTGGTAAAGGTCAGTTAGTCACTAGTCACTAGTATTACAGTGATGTAAATATTATGTTTTTGTAATACCTGTTTCCTATCTATGCTACTATCTATTTCAAGTGTCGTTGGTGCATGATTCCGAGGTCTGACGAAGGTCAGGCTTCTTTCAGGAAGGGGCAGAATATTAATTGCCTACTTCCTAGCAATATACCGCTTTGCTCGGTTTATATAGCGGAGATAAAGGAAATTTTCACCAATAGATGGTGCAAATGCCCCGTACATTACATATTGCTTCAGGATGTCCGTCACATACCAGTCTGCAGTCAGTGAGCCCCTGTTTATTATATGTAACCCTGTGTTGGCTTCCAGGCTTATGCCCAAACCATTGAAGAACCAACTTCAAACACTACGCTTGGAGAAAAGTTGCAAGCAGCTCTTAGCACCTTTATCCGATCATCTACAGTATGCAGGGCAAACCTTGACTCGTCACTGAACAAAACCACTCTCCAATCAACGATTGTCCAATTTGCATACTGAAAATTCTGACTACTCGATGCTGTTTGGTGAGAAGTGGTCCTGTGGCAGGGTTTGGAGGTCAGATTCGCTTCGCGGAGGCTTCGTTTTATTGTTCGGCCTGGAATTAACACGTTTTTGGCCGAATGAAGCACATTTCTAAGATTTGTGTCATCCAGTCAATACTGAGACGATTGGAAGCTGCTAGGCAAGCAGGACGAGAGTTGTTGATGTCAGTTGGGCTTTAGTAGACTATAATTACAGTCATTATAATGACAGAATTATAATAAAAATCAATAAAGTTTTCAGTAAATTGTGTCCAGGAACGTAGGCAGAATTTCGCTAAAGAGAGGGGGGAGCAAGAAAAGTTTTTCGTAATCAAAAATATTGCTGAAAACTCTTCTGTTGCGTCATTTAAAATCAACATAATCATTGATAACTAACAAGCAAAGGAAAAATTACTGGCTTCAACCACGACTTGAACCCGGGACCTCCCTAATATCTAGTTAGGGAGCGCTATTATAAACAATACCACAATAAAATATACTATTTTGAAGGATGCGATAGTTGATTGGGTTTACATATGTGCAACAACAATTCCCATAGACGTACAGTCCAATTAACAAAAATTATGTTAATCAACATAACTTAAAACAGAGGCAATAGTATTCAGATAACGTAGACTAATATTAACCCACCAATTATCCTTAAACAATTCCCAACTGCCCTGATCCCATCCATTCACTACCCACGAGTAAGGACCGTTCCCTCAAATTCACGAACCGCGTAAACAATAAATGCAACAAAACTACAAACTTCATTAGTAAAATATCACCTCATTTCCACAAAAAAATCCTAACTGACACCTGAAAACAGATTGATACTAAATAAAGCAGTAATCCGCTCCACCCCACAATGTCATATCCTACACCGGTTTGGAGTTAAACTTCAAATTACAGGAAATTGGAAGTTGTACAAAACATCAGTATGCGCATGATTCGCAACTACCACGATACACCAAGATAACAAACATGCTAACAGAATTACAAATACCCACAATCCAGCAGTACGTACACACCCAGACAGAGCATTTCTTTTTATAACTTCCATATCCAAAAAGCGATTAATAAGAGGAATAGGCAATTGCAGTGAACGCTCACAAGATCCAGTTATAAAAATAATTTTTCATTTAATGTCAACATATCTTTGAGTAAATATGACACCTACTTTCCAATCTAACTTTATTCGGATGATTTATTTTTTTTTCCGGTGCACCTTCACAAAATAAATACTTTCTCAACGGTGGACGGGCACACTGCCGCACCCACGCGTGCGCCCGTGACGCCCCATCTAACAGGATTTTCCTGAAGGCACTTTTAAGGATAAAAGTGCCGACATTGGCTGCGACTTTTTGACGACTGCAGCTGCAGCCTAAAAGGACTGAGGACTTGAGCCTCACTCCTGTCGACTACCTGAATTCAGACATTACTCATAATTTATCTTTTTTTGTTGCAAACTGGCATCAATACCGGCTGATGTAGTTCAAAATAGGTAGAAAAGGTAAGGTAAAGGTAGAAAATGGAAGCGTGGTCTCTCTCTTTTTTTCCCTAGCCCCTTAAAAAATTACAATAATTATTTTACCATTATATATTCTCATTCGAATCAATTTACATGCGAATTCACCAGCCAACAACCTAGTATATCTGGGGATTAAAAAGGACAGACACCTCCATTTTAGTAACCATTTTGCGAGGAAGTTGAAGCAAACTCGCACGCAGTCTTACCGACTTACGCATTTACTGACTTCCCCCAGTTTATCACTTCGTCTAAAGCTATTGATATACAAGAGTATACTCAGGCCTACACTGCTGTATGGTGCACTGCTTTTTCGTCATCTGACGTATACGACAGCAACCTCAAACAATTTCAAAACGGTATACTGATGAAAGTGGTCAGAAATACTTCATTCGAGCAGCGGAGCAACAGTGAGCTTCACGAGATATTTGAGCTGCCTACGGTGGATGATCATCCAACGTAGACATATCAATTTTTTCGACTCCCTGCAATACTTGACAAACCCGGTGTTTAACACGATAACCCCCGCTCCGTTCCCCCATCGATGGCAGAACGCTGTCGCGGCTGGAACGCTTTAGTCTTAGGTTCTAGGTTTAGGTTTTAGTTTTTAGTTTCCTGGTTTCTGAAGGTGAGCCTCATCACCGAGTGTAGTGTATGTGTTATTGACTTTTTAACATCAAACTGAAATGTATTATATCTATGCTATGCCCTCCTTCGAATTCATCTGTGTATGCAGAACAAGGAGAAATATGTAAATCAAAAATTATTTATTTTTGTTCATTGTATATTAATAAAGAGAGGTTATGAAAAAAAAAAAAAATTTTACATGCGACACATGACAAACCCCGTGTTCAACACGACCACTCCCGCCCTGTTCCCCCATCGATGGCAGCAAGCAGTCCAGGCAGGAACGTTATAGTTTGTAAGTTATGTATGTTTAGTTTTCCCCATATTGTAACCCGAAGGTGATCCCCAACCCCTAGTCCAGTCTATTGTCTTTGTAATTTTAACTGTAAAACGAAAAATGTTTGTACTCCTACCCTCCTTCAAACGCATATTATGCTATGCAGGAAAAGGAGCCATAAACCTGTAAATTTCTTCATTTAATTGTAATATTTAAATAAAGGGGTTTTGAAAAAAAAAAAAAAATACATCCGACCTTTGTATTTGCTGTAGCGTCGCTACATTGTATACATGGTTTGATTTCGTATAAAAATTATATAAAGCAATATAGGTATAATGATACACATTATACTTACTTGTCCTGGTCTCTTTGTATGCCTTTCTACTTTTATAAAAGATAGCTGGGTAGCCCAGGGAGTTTTGAATTTAGGTTAAGAATTAGTAATTAGAATGTAAGTTAGTTTTTTTTGTTTGATCAAAAAGGTGAGCCCCATCACCTTGTAGAGACTTGTCAATGAAGCCAAGTACATTGTGTATCATTGTACTTGTATTGATTATATAACTTTTATACCGATTCAGACCTTGTATAGAGTGTGCCTATGGTACAGGACATATAAAATGGAATATGTAAATAGATTCACCTGAGAATCTACAGTAAATAAAATTTTTTGTCATTTTTTAAGGGGATTAAAAAAAAGAAGCCCCATCACCTAGTCCAGTCTATTGATTTTTTTTAATTTTAACTGTAAAACGCAAATGTTTGTGATTCTACCCTACTTCAAATTCATGTTATGCTATGCAGGAAAAGGAGCCATAAATATGCAAATTTGTTCATGTTATTGTTCATTTGTTTGTAAAACATTTTTGAATAAAGGGGTTTTGAAACGATAAAAAAAATAAAAAAAAGCCCAGGTAGTTTTGTGTTCAAGTGGACCTTCTAGAATATTGATTGGTTGTCGGTATAATTATATAATAACATATATATGATTCCAAAAATATGATTTTTTTTTTTTTTTTTTTTTTTTACACCCAGTTCGATGACTTAAAATTGTTCGTTCAATAAGCCGCAGATTATTCTGACTTATATAATACCATTTTGAGTTGCCCGACACCGGTTGAAGAGAGAAGAATGGAAGATTCATAATATGAAGCATAAATGCGTAAAATATATGTATTTTTTTAATTACGTTTTTAAAATCTGTTGACAAAACTAAATTTTAATCAGTTTACAAAAAGTCGGCTTTGTTGATTTTCACCCATAACTAAACTTAGTTAGACCATAGAAACAGTTGAAAATACTAATTGTATTACCTTCAGTCAGGAATTAACTTAAGAACTAATATCGACTCTTTGTGAAATGTTTTTTTTTTTAATTTCCCAAAAATATTAAAACTTCTTAAGGGATGTTGTATAGACTTCCAACACGTATATAATTGAAACGTTATTTTTTATAATTATGTTTGGATTGTTTATTAAAGTTTTGTACATTTTTCCTGGAGTTTTTTCTCAGATTTTAATTTGGTGAAAGTTAAATTTTTCTTTCTAGGCATCGTTTGGTATTGGAGATGGGAATCGCTGAGTTTTTAAGTTTTAAGTAATCTAAGTGTTTATGGTTCGGTCACGATGTTAATTGGTTCTTTTGTCAATATTTTAATAGATTACATTTTTTTTTGTTGACAAGACAATTATTATAATCATCGAAGGTTAAAAAAAAAATCATTTTAATTATTTACTTGAAACAACAATGATTTAGCTGACGAATAAAATACCAAGAAGTGATTTCACAATCGTTTAATGAGTATTTCAGAAACAATCGTACGTATGCTGATATATTGTACACAGTATGCAACTCATCGCAATATACTGGTATATAGTTTTTGATATAAGTCTTGAAAAAAATATTTAAAGTGAAAATAGTTTTAAAGTTTTTTCATCCCCGGTATTACGGGACGGTAACAAAAATTTCAAAAATATTTAAATATGAAGTTTCGAAAGCCAACCAATCGAAATCGGGTAACTCAAATCGTTATAATCGATTTCAAAAATGTTTAACATTCATATTTTTTGAAAATTCGCTTTTTAGAATAAAAACAAATTCCAAGTAATTTCTTCAAAAACATTAATTTAATAATATTATTTTTGAGAGTTGGTTTTAATACTTAAAAGGGGACATTCTACTTTTATATTTTAGGTAATAACCTTCACTCACTCCAATTAATCTTTTTATTGGCATGACAATCAACAACGCTTCACCTATTCATGCATCATGAGGAGTCCAATTTAAAACAATATTTATAAAATTATATACCCAGAATTTATTTTTTTAATTTTTTTTTTTCAATAAATCAACTTTATTAAGAAAAATTACAATCTGCATTTTATTAGGCAATACCCAGAATAGATGCTGTTATACGTTTCATTGTTTTTCCAATGTTTTTACTTATTGAATTAATTCTCTTTGCGTTCTATTTCTTGTGTTGTATCATTGTTACTTCTAAACAAATAATTTTATAAATTTAGTTCTAAATTGTAGTCCTGATGATACCTAAATAGGTGAAACGTCGATTGAAGAAGAGGTTTTGCCAATAAAAAAATTAATTGGAGAGACTGATTCTTACCGCCCAAAATATAAAAATTAATTTATTATTTGAGAACCATTCGGTGCGTCCCCAGCCATCTGTTGATATTGTACCTTCGCTTATATTATTTTATTTTAATTTTTAATCTATTGGGTTGGAAGGGATGAAATCCCAGATTTATTTATTTTGGTGAAAGCATTTAAGTAATAATTCGTCTCTAGTTTACAAACACTTAACACAATGGTTATTAAATTAATCTGTAGACAGTTCTCTTTTATTTTCATGCTATATCTTTCCATTGTCCAAGTTTTTGTGTACTTTTTACTATTAATGGAATTTGAGCCATTAGGAGTTTTAACTTGGAAATAAAGCTTCCGAAACATTTATATGACTTTTGGTAATGGTACAGTGAATGAAAGAACTGTATATTGGTGGTTCTCTAGGTTTCAATCCGGCAATATAGGTCACGAGAATTGAATCTTGTGAAAAGCTAGAATCAAAGGTGGATGATGATGAATTAAAGGCTTTCTTTAGTAGGGGCAAATCCACATCAGACAAGTAGAGAACTTTCAAAACACTTAAATCTCAGCCATAATTCTGTTATACACCTTCTTGCTATCGGGGAAATAAAAAAATGGACCAGTGGGTAACATATGACCTGACTGATGACCAGATACTTTGTTGAAATGTTTGTAAGTTGAAATTTAAAAAATTGCGTGATTTGAAAATAGAAGGTTTTCCGCATCCACCATATTCATCTGACTAGAAATTCTGAAAAATAATAGTCAGTTGGTTGTAACCAACTGTCTATCATCTTTTCAGAGCGTTCTACATATGTTTAAAAAACAAAATATTCCAAAATGAAACCGAGCTAAAATATTTTGATTCAAAGCCAAAAAGTAATTTTGAACAAGGCATAAAAAACCTTGTTGGGCGTTGGGAGAAATTTATCGAAGCCAACAGAAGTTATTTTGAATGAAAATAATATCCTTAAAGTTTGTTGTTTCGTTCATTTACATCATGCCATAGGAACTTACATTTTACATATTCCAATCCGATATTTATTATAATTAAATGCCATTTAAAAAAAAAAAAAAAATACAACTTATTCTCATAACTTTAGTGGGTTAAAATTAACAACTCATTGGATCAACTATTATTAATTTTATTATTATTTAAGGTATAAGTGACAAAAATTGTAGGCCAAAATGATAAATTCCAGATATAAGTTGGGTGTAGGTGTGTCGTGGCACCGAGTGGGCGGGGCCTAGAACGCGGAGTGGGGGTAATGGGGCGTAACCAGAGGTAGAGTGAGGGAAACCTCTTGTGAGTAACGAAGGTATCAGTAGATTCAGTATCCTGTGAGCAGTCGTAAGTTTGACAAGTCGGAACTCAAAAAGTATGTACTATCCACAGTACCACGCAATCAAACAGGGCTGGTATGGCTACCCACAGCCCCAGCAGTTCCTTAGCTGTATGCACGAAGAGCAGCAGGGTTGGGTTGTCCAGCAGAATGGAGCCGCGACACTCCAGCAGCAGCCTGGAGGTGCTCCGCTCCAGCAGGATCCCCTGGCCCTGCCTCCTGCGGGACACGAGATGTGGGAAGATCACCCGCACGTGCATCACCATCATCACCAGCAGCCTCCGACTCTGGACCAAGCACAGACCAGGGTCCAGCCGCCTAGGAGTCCCTACGAGTGGATGAAGAAGCCTTCCTACCAGACACAGCCCACGCCAGGTATGTACTCCTATGTCTCTTTAGTCTATAAAGCTAATCCTTCACGCTGATAAGGCACCTCTGATAAGGAGTGCGCCTATCCTAGGAAGCAGCTGTGAAAATAATAATTTTGGTTCATTGCTGCTAGAAAGTTCAAAAACACTTTTACTAAGCCTTTTCTGTGCAAACGTAGAGAATTAAGTCATTAGTAACTATGTAATAATCAAGTACAAGTGATATGCGGCGGGTTGTTTATTTATTTTTATTGGTATAACCCTACGCACATCATTTTATCTATTATTCTATTATTATCAGTTCATATTTTAGTTGATTTTATTGTATTCATGTTATGTTATTCCTTTTTTTTTTATTTAGCAATAACCACCATGGTTTTCAACTTACCTATCACATAATATATTTTTAAATAAACATAAATTTTATTTATACTGTTTTACCGTTGTTAAAAAAGAACTGAACAAAACTTGGCACAAGTCAATTTTACGACAAATTACTTCTAATAATTTTTTTTTTAATAACAAACTAAATCAATACGATTTATATTTAATAATAATGGAAATTACTAATGAACATTTTGATATATGTTGATTATCGTGTCTTATTTTTTTGCTCATCTTTATACAACATTGAATATAAAAAGATATTGCTATACAATTTAAATTTTTTTAAAGTTTTTATTAAAGATATTTTAAGTTTTATGACATCCTTAACAGAAATCATTGAAATACATTCTTTATTGTGCAATAATTACAATCTGCCTTTTATAAGGCAATAATAATACAGATAAATGATCTCATTCATACTATATTTACAGTCATCATTCACTCGCTCATTCATCCATGCCTTAACAGACGCGAATATCATACGAAAATGAGTCAATATAGAAAAAATCCATTGTAGCATCGTAAAAACTGTTGAGTTTATAGTTTTATGAATAATTTTACTGTATTGTATTTTCTGTTTCTTATGCCATCAGCACATTTATTATTATTCAGAATTACCTAAAGAAATAAAACGCTACAGACGGACGGATGTTTGCTAAGTGAAATTAAACAGTCTTTTGTGTGAAGATATTGATCAGAATTTACCCGTCAAAGTTTTGATGATTTATTTATAAATTTAATGATATTGCTCGTAGCTGATTTAGACAATTTAAATTTAAATAGTTATTGAAAGGCGCACTAAAATATAGGTAAAGTCCATCCGCTACCCAGAGACGGCTTAAAAAATTGAACTTAGAACTAATTCCCGAAACCTCTGGACTTAAGTAGGTAACTGCAAAGTAAGGCGCCCATGTATCGACCCATAATGCTTTCCTGTTTTTTGTCCATTTAAAACTACCATTTATTTAATATAATTTCTATTTTATTTATTACTGCATATTTAATTTTAAGTAATTACATAGACGAATAAAAACAGTTTGAAGTTCCAATTTCAAACAGCGTTTTATGCTATCCTTAATACAGGGAAACTCACTCAAGAAGATTCTAGAACTTTCATATATTTTGCATATCCTTATAATAAATCCGTGTAAAATTTAATATCTCATAAACAGGGACCTCAACCCAACAACACTAACATTAAAGTGTAGAGCATTAAGTTTACTTTTTTGTTTTTAGAAATATTGAAATGATTACTTGCAATTAATGCAAAGGATTTTAACCAGTGCTTTTAACACCTTGTAACTTCAGGTGAAAAGGCTCATCAGCCAAAACCACAACTAGAAAAATACTTTTATACCGTACAATAATGAATGGTATTAAGTTTAGGTATTATTACGATGTCTATAATATTGATTATCCAGCATAGCGCCCGGGCAGTGCTCAGAAAATCTCAGCGCTTCCAATTTATAATTTTCTTTAGCTAATTAATAATCACTATTATAAAATACAATAAAAACAACGATCCATATATTTACCTCTTCCGTACTTGCAATATTAAGGATTAAGAAGCGATTGTGAGTCGGAACTGTGAAATCTATAGCGGAAAACCATTGAATGGTACTACATTTAACAACGACAGTTTTTATGAATGAACTGTTGTTTTTACGAAGAGCCCGTACTACAGCCCCTCCCCCCCTACGTTTTAAGCAAACAAAAATATTTAATAAATTAATTGTTCTTATCCAAGTTAGCACCTTTCTATGTGTACATGCTCGTTATAAAATGTAAACAGTGCACACGAAACTGTTTTACAGCACACTATTCTCAGTTGTGTAAATAAATAAACCAGAATCCTATAAGCTGAGGTGTAATAAAAGTTAATTACTATTGGAGGCAGTAAATAAAATTAAAAATCCACTGAATTATTTTCAAGTGCCCTCATGGTGTTTATTATCATCAGAGTCCCAGTGCCGCATTTCTTTTCCAAATAGATTTATTGATTTGTTTTATTTCATTTTCTGGTGTTGTTTTGTTTGTCCTAATTCTTTTCGGATAATTTGAAAAACTCCACATTTTTTCCGTTAGCTCAATCGTCCAATTAATAAGTGTACAGGATCGAGCGCTAGAAAAAATGTGATAATTAAAACATTTGTTATATCATTGATGGTTATTATTATAAATATAACGTGATTAACACTACTAATTGCATCGTAGATTATACTGTATTTATTATTTAAATCGGAATTTCCGATGTTTTTAAAGTTGGATAGATGTACGATACGGACACCATGCTAATGTTTTAATGTCTCCCTGTGATTATAGATAAAAAAAACAAAAACAAATTTCGCACCTTGTTAATCGAAACGTCGCCATCTGTAAAAACATACTATGATATGATTACAAAATATTTAATTTATATACATATCATACATACATTTTCCTTATCCCGTTATATTAAGCTAGAGGTATACAGGACTCACGAAGACTACAGTCAAACAGAAAGACACAAGTTTACTATTGCGCCTAATAAAATATTTATATAAAGATTTACCGTTGATCTTTTCATCAACTTAAAGATTCAAATTTAGATTTTTCTAAACAAACACAGCAAATAAAAATATCAGTTTTGGTATCTCACACAAATACAGTAGCTATAAATGCTTATACGATCGGCTGCTCCCGACGGAAGGGCGTGTATAGACCAGATAATCGATCCAAGCCGGTTCGCCACAAAAATAAACCTCATTACAGGTTTAAAAACAAATAATTTACCAATACGGTACCATCAAAACGAGTAGTTGATAATGTCAATTGGTTCTGGTACAGAGGAATGTGTAGGGTTCTCTAGCATTTTTTTACACTACCATAAGCAGTCACGTTTGATGGCATTGTTGGATGAAATGGGTAACTTAATAAATCTTACTTATACAGGACGGGTTCCTCCATTTCGGCACCTTTTGAGTACACGGCGCGGCCACTGTTTTGACGTGTTTATTGGGGGTGGATGGGTACCTGTAACAACCCCCATATTACACGCCCTTTTTAGGGTCGTCGCACTGGAGAACGACCGCCAGGCACCCTTCTGAAAACAGGAAAGGGTCATTAGTCACCTGCAGGGAGAGGCTGTTTATGGTAGTTCCACTGAGCCCCATAAAACTTCATTCGTTTGCCCTGTTTTGCTCAGATGAAAATTTTAAATGATTAATTAAAAAATTAATTATTAAAGCCCTGAGGGTTCCTCCCGAAGCGAAAAGTCAATAATTGAAAAAGACAACACATCTGGAACGGGTAAGTACTTGCTTAATAATTATTTTTATTTTAGATTTCTTGCAACTAAAGTAGTGGCCAAAGGTTTCCGGACACTTTAAAATTTTCTTTTGCTTTGTATTAACCATTTTTTTTTATATATTATATAAAACATTTTAGGAAAGATAGTTATTCGATTTAATTTTTTTAACGATATACAATTTTGAACAAAAACAAAGCGTTCACAATTTTTTTTTGTTATTTAATCCTGCCAAAAGAAAATTCTCAGATAGTTTCTGAGTACAGCAATTAACAGTAACAGTAAATGTAAATGTTAAAACAGGCCATACGGAGCGTTATTTGGCCCGCCTCTCGAAATGCTCATTCGGGGCGAATTAAGTGTGTACACGGTTTTTACATACATCAATGCACAATGATAAGAACAGATCGAACACATCATTCGTATTAAGCTTTTACAATAGATAGTAAAATACTTTAAATTTTACGAGGGGAAACAAACAAAAGTAAAAAAAACATAATACGACTAACGTGTAAAGGCTTAATTTTATACCCTACATTCTAGAACTCATCCCTTCCAAGTTTATGAAATTCCACAGTAGCCTTTCCAACCACCCTAATCCTGTAGCACAGTCATTGCACTGCGCCACTCATCCCTATAATCCTCCTCGGAGACTGAAACGGCAGTGGCCTCGTGACCTACTATAAACGCGTGACAGTGGGAGTCCTGGCAATGGTCAGTTTCTCCAATCACGTCCTATTGTATGAATGAGCGAGTTAATGATGCTGTAAATATGGTATGAATGAGATCATTTATCTGTATTATTATTGCCTTATAAAAGGCAGATTGTAATTATTGCACAATAAATATTGTTAGATACTATAATTTCTCTAAAATATCGGTGGAGTAAGCTTGTGATTAATATTTACAAAAGACATGAATTTTTATCACCCATTAGGTTTGAGGATTAGGGATTTGCCGAGTGGTACTATTTAAAAAAAAAAGATCAATATTTAATACATATATCCATAGCTGTCATTTGTAATTATTCCTGTATATCCGTAGTATGTTACCTGCTATCCTTAAATATCTGTTCTGGATAGCTCGTTTTTTGATTATTGAATGTAGTGCTCCAAACTGATTTTTCTTCAAATAGGGGAAAATTTCGTTATTGCACGTTATTACTGGTTGATTTATGGGTGGTAAATGTTAGTTGTTTTTTTAAATTATTAACGGAGTAGGTTTTATTTAAAGCTGCGACGAAATACGATAAAAGTAGATCCCTGTCCCTCCGGTCTCGGCAATTGAATTAATCTGATGGTGACTGTTATAGATCCTATCTTACCTGTCTCTCTGCGGCGTTGACACTCATTACATTTATGTTTGCTTTGACGCAGAGATAACGTACGTGTACCGTCTCAAACTCACCTCTTTTGCCATTTCAAACAAAAATTTAACTCCTAATAATACTCATTTAGATTGTTGATTTCACAGGTAGTGGGGACAGTCCTGTGTCCAAAGGGGTGGGTTTTTTCCTTTCAAAACTTCAAACAATTATTTTGTTCGGATGACCATTCTTTGAAAAAATGTTTTAAAACAGCTCTCGGTTCGTTTTCAGGCATATCATTCAGGTATACATAGGTAGGTCAGGTAACAGCCCGTGTTGCTATTGTGAATATCGACGTAAATATGAGATTTCTACAGGCGCCTACGTACTATAGATCTGTTCCAAGTAGCTGAAATTTTAAGGGATATTCCACAAATACAGAATGGAGACGACACTGATAAAATGTAAAGCCTCTTCCTTCAGCATCAGCATTTTAAGGAATACATAATGCACACCATTTTTTTTGACCATTTGAATGATGTTTATACACAACGTTTTTTTTCCGTCAGTTTTATCTCATGTCACTAATGATATAGACAAAAGTAATTATAAATAGTGACTCACATATAACGGTTTTAAGTGCGCATGTGAGTCATTTTTCTCTTCAGCTCGAGTTCGGCACTATTATTTCCAACGTGTTCGGATTTCGGTACCGCCGAAAGGCCATAAAACTGAAGCTGTAAACCTACCTCCGTCACGTTTATCTTGAATTAAGAGATACAAGATATACAAGTTGATCTGGGAGCAACGGTTGTGCAATGTTTGTCCCACAATGTTTGCTCCCGCTTTTGTCTTATCTGGTAAATTGGAGAAATCCAAATGTTAACAAAACCCAGATATTAATCAAGAAGGACGTAGGGATGAAGTTTCTCCGTTACATACGCGTCGCGTGACATAACAATTTCTTAGAGAATAATTTTTTCTGTCGCTGTACACAATTATTTTAATTTTAGCGTTGAAATCTTGCACATATTTACTTAACACAGACACAATACTGTGTCAGACATACACAGCATAGTAAACCAAGCAGATGTACATAATAATAATAAAAAACAATACACTTAACCAATTGGGGATTTGGATAATTTATCGGGAATCAAATTAGTTTTTAACATTGAACAATACATGGATATTTATGTACACCGTATATTTAATTTATCCATGTGCAAAACATACTCGTAGCACATGTTCAATCAAGAATCAAACTATAAATGCGTCACCATCAGCGTATATACGTCGCTGATTGAAGCATATCAACATAACAGATGAACACATCATTGATGCTGTACGAATACAATCGAACCAAGAGGCGTGACAACGCCAGCGTATTCACGGTTGACCGAAATATAAACACCGTTTTGAGACTGGGTGGGACGTTAATAGTATTTTGTGTGATAACGGTTTATATTTAAAGCGGAAGCAAGGACTCGTGAATAATAATTTAAGCCAATGCATTTTTAAACCTGCTAAAAAGATAAGCGCATTTTTTGCTATTTCTAAAGTCAGTTTATAATCTGTTTTTTTTTTTGTCGGTTTATGATGCTACAAGAAAATGTTTTTATCAACTTTCATCACAAGAATGCATATTTAAGTAATACATTCGTGAGATAGAAAGTCCAGACTTATTGCTTGACTTGTTTTTACTGTTCCCGCGCAATCAGACCGTAAATGTATTTTTTTTAATTTGCTCTCTCCTAAACGCAACCGATATATTGAGTTTCTCCGAAAAAAATAGGGTAACGGATAGTGAATTTTAATACATAAAACCAATGTTGTTTTTTTCATATCTCCTTATTATTATAAATTATGTAAATCAGTATAGATTCTAGATAGATGAATTTATTTACAGTAAATCATTATATGACCTGTAGCTTGGCTAGATTTTATACAATTTTTAATAATCTTACATTGCGATTTGTGACTATTACAAAACTATAATGTACATTATACAATGATTGTTTAAAGTGATGGGGCTCACCTTATGAATCATAGACTTAAAACTAACTTACAACAACCAAATCTTAACCTAATTTTCCCCGTCAGTCTGTTGCCATCGATGCGGGAGGATGGTGGGGTCATACTGAAAATACGCTATATTTAATTTACTCTTGCAGGCAACTCTAATCACATTTCAACCAATGGTGAGCGCTTCGAAGTTAACGGAATAAACGTAATGGTATATTACAATTATTGTAAGTTACAATTACATTATAAGAGGCGACTATAAATACGATAGTAGTTCATTCAGGCGTGGGTATGATTGAGGTTGATGGAATCAGGTTTTTTTTTTTCACTGGGTCTCATATTTTTTAGGGTAGCTTACTTATTTTTTTTATTATGATATTAATCCTCTATGAATAACTCATGGATCAAACGAACTGACACTAATTCTTTAAACAGTTTATTTTATATAAATTCTGTCATAATTTGCCATATACACATAATACCAGTTGTTTAGATGATTACTGTCCGGTTTCTAGTATGTTCTACTTTGATAATTTTTATAACTTCTAAAATCATCAAAGTATCTTATAATCTATGTTGATGTTTACCTTTTTGTGGGCATTTTAAAATTAATAAATTTATTTAATAATTATATAAACAAATTTTATCCATTACAAATATTTGTATTAGAATATTCACAGTATTGTTTGAGATAACTGACTTCTGACGTTTTAGAATATCCCAATCACTGGTTTCGACACTGAGGTCATAACAAATTTCACAAAATAAAAACTTTCCATCGAGCTGACAAAAAGTGTCGGGGTGGGGAAAAGGGAAAAACTGAATAGAGGGAATGATATTAAGAAAGAGGGGATGAGACTGCGGTCTTATTCATCCCCAGAGCATCGTCAAGGGAGTTGTGCAAGTCTCAAGAGTGCGCTTAGCCAACCCGACATCCACACATTTGCTCTCTTCACTACCGCCAAAATCTCGATCCATGATATTTATACACTCTTGCCTGGCCGAGACAAAACTTATAGCCGTTTTTGGCCTAAGCCTAGTCGGTGCGGCCATTTAGCTTCGTGTGGGGAAATGAGTTACTTCTGTTTGCGTGTTTAAGGAGTAGATTCGGTTTAGAAAATCCCCACTTAGCTCCACTTACCAACCTACCCGCTGTGCTATAGACTTGATTTAATTAATTTTCTTATTTAGACACTATTTAAGTGTAGACAATGCTCAATTTTTTTTTTTTTATTTCAAAACCCCTTTATTGATTAAAAGTTTTACAAATTTCTCCTCTTACTGCATACGCAGATGCATTCAAAGGAGGGTAGGATTACAATAATTTTTTTCTATTTGAAGTTAAAATTACAAATCACTGGGTACAGGACTAGGTAGGTGATGGGGCTTACCTTCAGATTACAATGGGGGAACTACAAACTAAAACCTAAAACTAGAACCTAAGACAATCCTCAAGGAAATCCGGGAGCCTTTTCTGTAAGCAAACGTTCAGTCTTCTGTCTGTCGATTACATACTTGCACCCTCGTATTAATTTGTTTTGTATTTTGTGTAGTTAGTACTGAAAAAACCTGAAAATTCGGAAGCGTTATTAAATTACAAATGTGCAAGACGAACTCGTCGCTTAGCCGAAATGGAGAACTTGCTTATATTGATGATTGACTAAATAAAATACATTGGCAAACACCCCTTCGCTCATTTTACTGAAGCATGGGCTTGAACATATCACAGGTTGAAGGTTAAAATAACGACAGAACTAACATATATGTTACCTTAACCTGAGGTTCTCTCTTCGACTGCCTGTTGCATCTATGGATGGAAGGGTAGTGGGGTTAGCGTGTTGGAACAAGGGATTTGTGATGCAGTTCAGCGAATTGATTTTTATGTGCCTATGATGATTCTACCGTGGGCAGTACAAATTCTTCTTGGAGTTCATCACTGTTCCACTCCTCTCAGGGTACCAGGCGCACCAGTGTATGAGTACTCCGTTTTGAAATTGTTGGAGCAGTTTAACTGTAGCTTTAGTCAGGTGACTAAATGGCGTACCGTATCATTTAGGAATGATACTTTTGTATTACTCTCTTACTCTGTCATAATTCGGTTTCGGTTCATGTTCCTTAAAATAAATTTTTTTTTCTATTCTATCAATAAATTGAGGCGCATAGACAAATTGGGTGAGTTCCGCAAGTGGGTTGACCGGCAAGACTTCGTGTGCACAATTTTTGAGTTAAGGGCATAAGCACGGCATAAGAGGCGATACGGATTTTCCCTACGTGTATGAGGTACTTTTAGAATAGGTCGTTTCTTGGCTATCACATGCTTAACCAAGTCCCGATCGAGATTTATCAGTCAAACCATGTTTATTATGACTGCTGTCGAGCAGCGGTCGGTTTAATTAATTATTTGATTCCCGTTATAAATTATACCATTCAGGCCTGAATGTGCCGTTTGTTTGCAGGAATAAAGATCCAGAAAAAATAAAAATAAGAGGAAGACTCTTTCTCTTAAAAGTTTTATTATTTCAAAACATTAATAAATAGGTATTAAGTTTTTGCCATTGTTTACCGTGCCCTTGTGTAAGAACGAGAAAACACTGGGTTTTATCTTAGCCTCTTAAGGCTTTTTATCTGGCTTAGAACAAACATCGTAAATATTTTTTGATATACAACATTTATTGATATTAAGTAAACAAATTATTCAATACACACAGCGTCCCGTGGAAGGTGGACTAGGGGTCATCCTTTGCTGTTAAGGAAAATTACTAAGCAATGTTCTCAATCGATTTATGTATTATTAATCTGAACGTCAAGGTCCCCTAATCAATTACTTTTTTTATTACTAATTAAATAACTATAAATGACACTTAAATGGAGGAAGTTTTATGTATCTCCAGTTATAGTAAGTGATGATTGACCTAGGCATGACACAGAAGGTTGATAACCAAAATAAATGTTTTAATAAATCTTTCATCGATATACATTAAAATCGGAATAGCCAATCGATGGTTACCCTTTTGAAAATTTTGATCAATTTCATAGTTAAATCGTCTAAAATTGGAAGTAATTAATAAGTTAATTGATTATTACCTCATATGAGAGTTGGTCACTCCAGGTGAAACGAACATTTGCATCAACGGTAATTTTGTTGTATGTTATCCAAACTGCGATTAAAACCATTTAATTTAATTTTAGCAATAATATGGTATATTACTTTATGTTACATATATTACATTATTCTTCAGACTAACACTCAAACAGAGGTATATTGATATTTATATTGTGTTGGAAAAAAAAGTCGAATTTTCATTCTAATGCCTGAACTGTGTATGTATGCCTACATTGTATGTTTGTATGTATATTTATATAGCAATGAATTATGAATGGCAGAATAAATGTAAATATGATATGGAA
Organism: Acanthosoma haemorrhoidale; assembly: GCA_930367205.1. Lineage (NCBI taxonomy): Eukaryota > Metazoa > Arthropoda > Insecta > Hemiptera > Acanthosomatidae > Acanthosoma > Acanthosoma haemorrhoidale. Next base: position 94,786,867 of record OV884009.1, read on the forward strand.
GCTATACTTTATCACGATTATGTATTGCCCTCCTAGGGCAGATTGTAATTATAGTTTCGCAAGCTTTATTATGATAAAATTACAATCTGGCTTATTGGGCAATAAGTAATTGGGGTAAAGGTTCTCATTCATTCCATTTTTCATTCACTCGCTCATTCATACAGTAATTTTAGTTTCAAACAAATATTTATTATTAAAAAAGTTATAATTTCAATTGCTGGGGGAGGTTGTATAACTCAAAAAGAGTAACTCTTATCTTATTAAATTTAGGTGACAAGAAATACTAGTGAGGTTCCCAACATGGTATATGTAACAATGAATTTATAAGAATTTTAATGTGAAATTTCATTCCCAGTACTCAAGATTACCTATATATAGGACCTTAAGCGAAACCTCGACCGATGTCACATCAATAAAAAATAGCGCAATATAAATATTAATATTACTGTTTTTACCTAATATTGTTATATTCATAATTTATTGGTATTGTTATCAAACCACATCTACAATTTAATTTTAATCCACTACTCTCATTATAATCACGTCTAAATTGTATATGAATAGTTTAAAAAGAATGGTTTGACACGCAGGAGTATACATAAGTGTGCTAGTTTGTAGAGCTCAGATCTAGTAGGAAAAAAAAAATCTCATTGCGCGTCAGCGATGATAAGATAGGAGTTACGTCTTACCGATCCTTACTGCCATTATCTGCTTGTTAACTTGTTTCAAAACAGCTCAGGAGTGTTCACGAGTATTCCCTCCCCTCCTTTGTCATACTTAACCAGTATCCGACGGCCAATACTCCATTTGAACTTCACATTCGTGACTATCTCATAGAACTGAATCCCTGTAGCAAGGCGTTTCTGGTGGCAGGAGGGTCTTAACCTGCACCCTGTTTACCAGGGCCACAACAACTATTTTGAAGTGTAGTTTACTTAACACTTGCACAAACTCAATTCCCCCGGAGAAACTGGTGGAGAAATAGGGGAAAATGAAACTCCTCTCCCCCCGCTTCGCTCCCCGACCGTTTCACTAAAAGGTGAATACCAGAAAAAGTGCAACAGAGCCACAGACGCTCAGGAGTTAAGATGGTAGCCAGTGCGCTAAAGTATATAATATTAAGTAGGCATGTGGTTTAAAAAACAAAAACACTTCAATAATAAAAAAAAAAACCTGTCCAAATATTGAGTTGCCATTCTACGCAGCGTACTTAATCAATCATTAGCAGTCTTAAATCAACATCAATCTACAATATACATTAATGATGGATACATATTAATGAATTAAACAGAGATGATCAAGCATAGGAACATTGAAGTGGTATAATAGGGTTAAAGGCACATAACAAAAAACAGAGGCGTGTTCACGCTTGACAGATTGTTTTTTTCAGGAAGAGTTAAAAGTAGCACAGTTGGTTGGGACTATAATACACGAATCTTTGACCATGTGCTTGCCCAATAGCATGAAGTCAGCTTAACCGTCTTAATTTCCCGTCTTTGTTGTAGGGAGAGCTTGTTGTCGTCGAGAGGTTGCACCAGGTTATAGCTCTCGCCAATAGAGTAACTTGGTTTGAAATGGACCTGTACAGAAGAATGTTAAAAAAATAAAATAATCGATTTTAAACATCGATTTAAATTACGCTCCTTAAGCGAATCAAAACTTTTCTTTAAAGATATTTTTGATCATGCCGTAAGTTAATTTCTGTATTTGTCAACTCGCTTGGCCCGTCCACGGATAGTAATTAATTTTTGTGTACTTAAAAAAAAATGAAAATCTCTGTATTTGTTACTAACAATTTTAAATGAAGGTTGGTTAATAAAAATCAAACCTTATCATATCTTTGCTAGCAGAAAGAAGGATTACCTATAAATCAAATGTTTTTTTTTATCAACTTCGTAGACAAATTTAATATTTTGTATTTTCCAGCATTCAGAACCAAATATTAAGGATTCTCGCAGGTGGGGCACTATCTGAGATTCAAAATAAATTAAAAGAAAGAATGACTGGCCTAAAATGATTGTTTTGTCGTAAGGGTTTTTTTATTTATATTTTTCTTTGTTAGTTAGTCGACTATTATTTTAGTGATTAAAAACGAAGTTTAATGGAATGTTTTGAATAGTGTTTAGTTTAAGCACTAATTTAAGTGGCATTTTGCCGTGCATGAATTTTAATAAATAACTTGTTTATATAAGGAGACCTAACCACCTGTTAGTGAGACTTGGTTAACCAGAACGAATCTTCTGTCAAATATGACCAGTAGCCTGATGGGTTAATTTTCCCTTTGGGGTGGAACCGGCACACGTATAGAGGGTTGGTTCGTTCCATACCTGGCCTTGTGTTAATGCAAGGGATGACAATAAATTTTCATGGGTCCCCGGGCTCAGGCAGCGAGCCACCGTTTCGTATCCGGTCATAAATCAGCACCAGACAAATTGATTGTGACAACTTCAAAACCCAATGGTCTTTGGAGCAAGGCTAAACAACCTGACTAAGTATGAATGTATTGGCATGGCCGGGACTTGATGCTAGTGGTGTCTTGTAATAGCAGTAGTTTTGTACCCTTGTACCCACCAAACCCTTGTTGTGGTTTGTCAAATCTCGAGTAGTCCCTTTCTCGTCGACAAGCTATTGCCCTGACGTCCCATGTTTAGTATTATTGTTTCAAAGGAATAAATCTGACAGCATGTGCCGCAGCGACTTAAGTTTGCTATTTTTGACGGCAGCAGCGAAAGGCAATGAGCATTGAGAAAGGCAAAAAGCGTTGGTAGTAACGATCAGATGTTCTTTCTTATTTTAAAGTTCTTTCAAAGGACGTTCAATACTAATATTATTTTGAATATATTTGCATGCATCGTCCGTTTGCAAGGATGGATATACATTTACTTCCTATCTTGATGACAGGCTGATTGGGTCTCCCCAGACCACTGTAGTCCCACTGTAGACCCCATCCTAGCCCACATATGAGCTCAACAAAGATTTTGAGCTGCCTACGGTGGATGAATTCATTCGCCGTAGACGTATCAAATTATTTGATTCGCCGCAATACACCACCTACCTCCTGGTTAACACGATCCCCCTCTTCGTTTCCCCATCGATGGCAGAAGGCAGTCGAAGCAGAAACGCTCTAGGATTAAGTTAGTGTGGAAGTTTAGTTTTAGGTCCCGTTATGTAGTCCGAAATTTTATAGCTCAATTGCCATTCGCAGCTCAATTTATTTTATTATTGTTTATATTTAATTTTTAAAAAAATATTCAAAAAGGGGTTGAGAAGAAGAAAAAGAAAAAAAACGCCCATATTGTGAGGATAGATACCACAGAACATATGGCTCTTCGTACACCCACACAACGGTAGTCAAAAACGGGGAAAATGAAGGATAAAATTAGTAATTAGTGGGTTTGCATGAGAATGTTATATCAGGAGCATTTGTTTTAGGGTAGAAATATTTTTACTTACAGAATAACTGGCGATCTATTTGCCCTGTCTACATGTTAGCGATTACATCCGAGATATAATCCATCGTGAAGCTTTCAATTCATATTTAATAACACCCATAATTCAAGTAACAGTGAACGTTTTGGGGTTAGTTCGATGTCGTGAAGTAGAAACAAAATGTATTCCAGGACTAGGTATATGAATAGCAGCTCAGAAAACATGCAAAATATAAAAATATTAAAAAATAAAACTTAAGAAAAGATAATAATCTAGCAAATAAAATCATAAATGGATCAACATAACAACAAAAAAAAGCCACAATATATGGGGCCCCTGTACTACCCCTATCTAATTGAAACCATTGGGTTGATAACTACAGAGAAAAAAAGTACAAACCAGCTTAATTTATAATATTGAAAAAAAAAATAGCATGACAATATAATATAATAATAGTTGAACTGTTTGCAACTAACAACCGTCCGGAAGGATGGCGAGGAGGTGGAATAAGGTTTTTTTTAAAGGTTCCTAAGAATAAAGCATGGTGGATATTAGGCCTTGTATGCAAAGTATGTAAAGACATGCATAGACATGTCTATATACAATGTATAATAAGACAGTCTAGAGCCTTGGTCGCGAGAAACACTTGAATGCCTTAGTCCTGCGCTTCCGAGGCAGCCATGGCGGACCACGACGGGGGTTAGTCCTCAAGACTTTTTTCTAATTGCTTTTTCAATTCGATCGGACCGGAGTACTTTGTACCTTACCGCTCGGCCCTGAATAGAAACCATATTTCATGGTGGCAAAAGAACATATGCAGTTCATTGACGATACATTCTCTAAACTCTCAAGCCTAATAGAGTTGTGAATCGTTTAAAAACTATCATAGTGATTCACATTAAATCTGCACAATTTTTAGTTTCAATACGATTCAATTTTAAGTTCAGACATTTTCTGTGACAATTCTCCAATATGAAACAGTGATAGGATCTGTTTAAACAAAAGAAAAAAAACTTGTCATGTGCGTATATAAGCCCATATTTTATGTATGTGTATTTTAAATACGATATGAATGCGATAGTAAATGTAAATTAGTAAATATGATATCATTAATTGATACTTGGGGTGGATTTTATTTTACTTCGAATAAAGATTTCGCTAGACGAGTGAAAATTTTGGTTGACATGATCAAAGTTTGGTACAATAGTTTTTGACCTGATGGTATTTTCCTGCGGTGTAATTCTGAGTGAACATGCCCCTTTTGGCCTGGGGTTGGTGGGACCGAAGTTTGTACAGCACATGTTACCTGGGCGAGAATCTCTGCTCGCGCTATCGGAAAGGAAACAGGAAGGGCTCAGATACCGGCCCTTTGCCGACACCGCCCTTCAGTGGTACCGCCGGAGTCTGTATGGTTAGGGGGGATATTTGTAATAATTGTCTATTATTATTATTAATAGTGTTTGTCAAAACATAATGAAAAAAGTCTCAAATGTCCTCGGTGAAATTACAACCCTTATCTAGATTTAATAATTGTGATTTAAGGGCTCATCCATAGTTCACATACCATCCCATTCACTCACTGTGACAGACCACACTCACACCAACATGTGTACAATATCTGGCCTGGAGCCAACATGAAAAAACCCTCCAGGGAGCTCCCGAATAAGTCACGAATGCTCCCCTCGCCTCTCTCCAAACTATATGGCGAAGATCGGAGGGCAAGAGAGCCACATATGCTCACGATATGGTAAGCCGCTATAGGCAACGAGGGTGGTTGTAACTGCATGAGGAGGACTTGACTATAGGATTTCATTGACTTTGGTAAATCTTGAGATTATAAGATCAAGGACTGTAGGTATGTAGAGAGTAATATGTAAGGACGAGTTCGTAACGTAGAAGGGAGCGACTATAGTTCTGAGGACTTTGGATTGGAATGTTTGAATTCGTTTGATGTCTGAAGGTTCGGTGTGTACCCCACAGTTCTAGTCAGTAAATTTGAAGTTTTCAAGAGTGATATAACAGCTTCTATTTAGCAATCTGCTAAGTTGTCTCTTTAAGACTACGAGGGTTCCATGTCAGTAGTTGATCTTTGTAAAAGCCCAGGTATCGAACAGTATCAGATCACGCCTTTGATGACAGGTTAAAGAATTATTGTTCAATTCGGAACCCAACTCTGATAAAAAAAAATATATATTCTAATTTTTCACGTTTTGGAGTGATTTTTCATTGCGAATGGAACCTCTGTGTAAAATTTCATTTCAAAACGAGTACAGTCAAAAGAAAACATGCATGAAATTTGGAAAACAAAATCGAAAACCTGGTATGTAATTATAGTTATCAGAGAAAGAAGGTAATTAATAATATCTGTTATGGCTAGAGTGGACTATTATTAGAAAACAGTCATTAAAATTACTTTCCAATTTTAGTATATATACCGCCGAAGCGAGTACTATATGAAAACATTTATCACAATTACTTATTGCCCAATGAGGCAAATTGTAATTTTATCATAATAAAGCTGATTACTTTCAACTTTTTAAAATTACTTTATAATATTTGTGGGCTGTTTTTCATATGAGGGTAAGTTAGGTGAAACGCTCTCTCCCACCCCGTGTATGCCTTTATTCATAACGGTTGTGGAAAAGTGTGACCTATAACGCAATTGGAAAAGTGTTAATGTTAGAATTATGTGTTGTTTAGTGAATAGTCAATAAGTAATTTGGTGATGCATACAGTTAGTATGACTTTGTAAATTAGTATTTTTTTTTCTATTGAGAGATAGGATGTTCCTTGAAGTAGCCTGTACAGTTGTCCAAAGCGTATGTTTAGTTATTGTCTTTTTAGCCTCGTGTGTCGTTCCATGTTATTAGCCTTTTGTCAAGATAGAAGCCGAAATACCATATTGTATCGGATACAGGAAGAGGAATGGAATTAAAAAAAAACTAGTGGACAGGGCTTGCGGCAGAGGGTAAAAGTAATGTGGGAACATTTTGGTCCATTAACTTAAATCCACCATTGGCTGGACCAATACTCGATCTCATCAAAGTGTTTTGAAGGTTATGGGATGCTATATCGGGGTCTTTTGGGATGGCAGGACTGCAGTGTCATCTGCAAATTTTTCCAAAAAGGTAATACGAGTAGGGTGGATATCAGCGGTCTATGGGTTGTAGAGGTTGGGACCTAGTAGTAACTAGTAAATAAATTATAGAGTTGTCCAAAGCGTTCTTGTCTTGCGTCTGTGGATTCCATGCCCTTCACCAAGAAGGAAGCCTTAATGTCGGCTACACAAAAAATTGATTTAATATAAAAAATAACTGATGGACAGGACTTGCGAGACGGAGTGCAAAAGTAAAGTGGACACATTTTTCTTCATTAACTTCGTCTGATCCAAAGACATTCTCGAGGTGTCCAATTGATATAAATGTATGAAATTAGAGCAATCACTAAAAGTTTTAAGTACATTTTAAATGATTTATTTAAAGACTCAAAACCATGACTCTTTAGGAAAAAACCTAAGATAAGTACATATTATAAAGTGGGATAGGGTTTAATTAGTCGGAAGAAACCGGCATTACATCTAAATACCATCATCTGATAATTCAAGCTGCGAGCTTATCAAAACTTTTCACAAAATGGCGATCGATAAATTATTTCCAACGATATCAGTCTATCGAAAATTCTACAGATTAGTTTTTCAGTATACTATTTAACTGTCGCAATAACCGACTACCAGTGAAGTGAGATTTGACTTTGTATTATTTAATTTTTTCATTACTCCTGCTAATTACAAACGTATAATCTATTTATAATGATTTACAGGATTCTTCTAATATGTACCTTGTTTTTCGAATTAAAGTTGTTTGTTTCGAGAAATCATCCATATATATCTAAATAGAGAACAAATAAGTACACCATAAAATTATAATTATGGCATACAAATTTTATCAGCTTTAAGTGAATGGAAAACATACCTTAGTCCACTTGCTTCAATCAATTTTTTATTTTGATATCTCTCCTAGTGCCTAGGATTTTTGGGGTGTGTAAGTTGTAAAATAGCAACAACTTCCATTAGTTTTATTATTGTAGTGTCAAAAATAATAATTTTACTTAGCATTTTTGACAGGAAATTAGTGTTTTTTTTGTGAGATACGTGCTAATTGTATTTCATTGTTTCATTTTTATTAAGTTACTTTAATTGATTTGTCTCAGATCTCAAATACAGCTCACAAAATCTGAAACTCGTTTTGGTAGTATTAGTGTGTCAGGTTTGTCGGGAGAATTCAAGAGAGAAAATTTTGCCTGGGATTATAAGACGAGACCTTATACCATGTAGTTTTGATATTTCGGAGAAATCACATTTTCAAAATTTTTGTTAATATTTCCGATTAAAAAATACAAAAAAAAATTGTAATTGTTAAAGCATTGAATTTGGTTTTAAAATATTTTACGTTTTGATTGCATTACAATACACATCTATCTGCATTGTGGTTAGTTTGAGACAATATATACGCATTAAAATTAGATTAGTTCGAATTTCAACGCTCAAAACCTCATATTGGTTATCTTCATTTCAAATTTTACAATTTGCTTGCACAGCATTATTAATCGGGGTGTAAGAATTCATTTATGTTTATTTTCAATTTCTATTCATACGAACATATTATCATAATATTCTAAGAATAGTTAACTTCATCAGTATAACACTGTTCTATCAACAAAACTGTAGTAAAAAAATACTTACTTGCCTAGATATATATATTAATATTTCTGCATTACTAGCACCAGTAAATTACCACATCAGCTCATGTGTCGTAAGTAAATATTACTATACTCTGTCGGTAGTGCACGAAGTTATTATGAAACAGTAAATGGGTGAGATTAGTAAATAAACAGTTATAAATTATTATTTATGGTTATTAAGAATTAACTGGGTTCGAGCCCCGATCTTTCCAATAATTTTTTTTTTTGGTTGTTAATTATTAATAATTAGTAAATAAACGATATTGTCCATTGTCAAGCTTTATTCAGAATAATCTAATTATAATCAAACCTGTTGGGTCCAACAAAAAAGAAGACATGCCAGCGATTAAGTGGCTTAGTCTCATTTGATTAAAAATTTCATCAGCTCTATTAATAATGTCAATTTAATCCATACAAACCCCTTAACTTGATATTTTCCACATGATATATGTGAGTCGCATTTTTTGAAAGAGATAGTTTTTTTGTTTTTTTTAAATGAGTTTTCGTCACTAAGACTATTTTTTTTTTTTCTGGACAAAAATGGACTCATACCACTCTGTATTTCATATTTATGTGTTTTTTTTCTAAACGGAAGTTCACTGTTAGCCAAGAATTTATATCTGATTGGATTGTCTGTGGGAAGGCCATTAGAGATTTGATTTTGATAGATTGTATAATAATAGTATTTTATTAAAACTACTAGCTATAATATAGACTTGAAAACATATTAAAATTGGCATTAAATAAATAGTATATTTTTAGATCTCTCCATTTTTTGAGATGCCTCGAGTTTCTACCCTAACGAATAACTTGTAGCCCGCACGAGTTCACAGACGAACAAACAAGATATCATTTGACTTTTACAACAATATACTCCTGAACACAAATATTACCTCCTGATAGATTGGTCGGTTTGATACTAAAATTGATTTTACTGATCATTCATCGCAATTACTCATCGCACTTAATAGACATATTGTAATTTTGTCAATCAGGATATTTCGAGGAGTTGTAGGATATACTATTGAACATTCAGGTGGATTAGACCGTTTTTACGACCACTGTCGTTTACGTATTTAGCCCCCTTAAGATCAAGTAAATATGTTTTATAGAATTTAAACTTTACTGCCAAATCCGAAAGAATAGAATCTTCTTTGGTTCAGGTGTCATATCTCGTCTCTCCTTATAAGTATTTATTCTGAGCTCAGAAAACATATGTAAATAATTCTCCCTCTTAATAGCTATTTTTTTAGTAGATCTTAAGAAAAAAATTATTTGGGTATGTCTATGCCAATGATTCACCAATTTAGAACCAGCAACAGAATTATTTTTTTACAGTGCGTTCATTATGAAATTTCACATTTTCGGGTAATTTAAGCCTCAACCTCCTCAAGTCTCAAGTACTTACCGGTTGGGTTTCGCTTACCTTTGTACATTTTGTACACGGTCAACAATAAAACAATATTGTCAGAAAATCGTATAAATGACAGGATAGATTTCATTACAAAAACATCGGTTGGAGCACTACCACATATGGACAAAATTTATCATTATTAGTAAATTAGTACTGTCCATGAGATGAGTGCATGAACTCGTTTATTTCCTCTAATGCGTAGAGGTACATTAACATCTCGAAATGTCCTCATTACTTTTTGATTCAATTCAAATAGTATGAAGGTTGGATAAAATAATTAATTGAAAATCTTTATCAGAACAAAATTACAATTTGTCCATAAGGGCAATGGGAGTATCATTTAATTTCATTATCAAATAAATCAGTAATTTCATTTCTATATAGAGGCAAGATTTTCCGTTACACAGCATGTGTCGGTAGTGGTCCTAGGTGACTGAGCTCTTGAGAGAGGGTTGTGTGCGGGTTCCAAGTAGTTTCTTTGTCGAGAAATAATTCAAGGCAGCGTGCCAGATGTAAAAAAAAAAAGCTTTTGAGATCAAACAACAGAAACTACGCATTAAATAGAGATTTTCATTTGTTTTTAAGTATAAAAATATAGTTATAGTTACATTTTAATAGGTTCTCACCGAACCTTACGAGTTCTCTCGATGTTGTTTATGTCTGACATTAATGTTATTAGCATTTATTCATCAACCACATTATACGCAGGAGTTGGTTTCGTTAACTTATAAACTATCCCAGAGAAAATTAAAAAAAGAAAAAAGGATAATTCGGTTTTAACACATTCGGAAAGGGATAAAACAAAGATCAGATCCCTAATGGCCTTCTCTGGGATAATTATGGGCAATAAAATGTATATATTCCCAAGGGAGGTTGCGTGTTAGATCTTTTCTCCCCGGCGTAGGTTATATGGCCTGGCAAGATTCTATCAGAGGACAATAAAAGGTCATAAAAGCTAATGATTATTTAAAAGTGAGGTGAAGGGACATGACGCCATGTTGAAGGCGGTGCCGAAGTATAGGCGTGGCCTCTCAGCTGTCGGCCAATCAATTTTTACCATCTTTATCTTCCCCCTTCACCTCCGACATCCTTTCTCAAAACCATTATGGTGCCATGACGCATATTATAGCAGAATCGATGACCTAACATCAGCCAAGCCCAAGGGACCGGTTCTACTTTTAATAAGGTACGGCGTATATGGTCTAACAATTGAAAGTTATATTCCGCAAAACCTCTAAACACGCTTATACTTTAAGTTAAAATGTGATGATATGAAGCATTAAAAAAATAATCATGCCTAAAATAACGCGTCTTTAACATTTAAAACTTCACAAGACACGACTCGGTAACTAAGGTAACAGTGCAAATAGTTAGCCATTACAGTAGTAAGGCTTTTAGTTGTCATAATTTGCTCAAAATTAGTGTTTTGATACCTCCCCACAACATTTGCTCATAACTATGCATACACAGAGCATTGTGTTAAGATAAATAAGAAGATATATGAAGTGTGGATATAGTGGAAAGATATAAAAAGCAAAATAAAACATGATTTTTAGACTTGCAGTTTTTATCGGCTTCGTACGTCAAGCCGTAAGTAATGTATTTGAAGTTTATTTACGAAAGAGAGATGGTCAATTACTGGAACAGGCAGTAACCTTTTTGTGTCGCGAGAGACAAAAGTAAGAAAGAGATATCCGGAAGACAAGGTAGCCACGACAAAGCGTCGGAGTCCTTCGAAGCTCGGTTCGAAGAAGGTGTTGAAGAATACTTCTAACAGAAAGAGATCAAAGAAATGCCGCACGCCCCAGTAAGGCAGATAGTGGGTCAATGAGAGAGAATTAAGGGGTAGGAGGGGTAGCAGTTCCCGCTTCTTTTTTGGGATGGTCTCGTAAACTCTCTGCTTTCTGAAGGAATAATAGGGGTGGTTATGAATTATATATTTTTTAAATATTTTAGCTGTTCACAATCTTTTCATAGGCCTGATCGCCCCAAGCGGGTCATCTCTCATTACAAATCTTTGAACTTATTTTTAATAAAATTCATATATAGCTTTAATGACCTGATCATTTGTAATGAAAAGAATGACAATAATAATAAATCGGTTGGTTTAAGTAAAATATTTTTTAACTAGTGTAATAGGCAATCAACTACAATAAGCTGCAGGAATTAACTTCGTCGCTTAGTGAAGTTGTACGACATTTAGTACCTTTTGCTGACTAAACTGTGAATTTGATTCGAACTCTAAACTTTATTCGTTGCTGATGATATAACAATTCGGAGGAACCCACAACCCGGCGTTTAATAATTGTTTGCGTCTTGGTACCTGCTTGTTGCCAACAGCAAACTGTGTTAGGTTTTATCAATGTATTACATTAATACGCATATTTCACTTAATTTGTCTTTGATAACATAGTTGAATAATTGGGCAAAGTTCGCAAGATATTTATAGCGTGAAACTGCTCGGAATTTCTTAAAGAACAGAATATGTTCTTTAGGTAAGTGTCTATAAGGGAATAGGCTTCCCAAAACTTGAAAAAAAAATTATAATCACAAGATGAATTTACTTTATAAGATCATATCGTCTTTTTTTTGAGTAGAAGTAATCAAACAGATACACTTGTTGACAGGTATTTATATATGTTAAAAAAAAAAAACTGTCTCTCAAAATAAATCTTTTCATTTACACACCATCCTCAGTCAACGTTTTACCTTTCATAGGCATCAATCATCAAGGCTACAATTAAAAACAAAATAAATGAATTTACATATTTCTCTCTCTCATATATTTCATACATATATAACATTATATAAGAAATACAATATCATATCTTGTGTTAATCACACAAGTGTTTTCGAGTGTTTTTTAATGATCGTGAAGTTCACCTTTGATTAAAGTATTCGTATGCAGTGAAACGGGTATAAAATATGAATTATAGAAGCTCATGTACTCTGTGCTTAATATAAATATTTAAACAAATTATGGAGTTATACCAAACATCGATCATACTGAATATAATATAAAGCATACATATCACATAAAGTGAAAGAACTGATATAAAAACAGATAATAAAAAATAAAGTATTAGCTAATACTATTAAATAGAAATTACTTTCATCGTATCAAGTAGTATATCAAGTCAATTATTTATTTTTCATTATGTTAATAGCGTAATATTCCTGGGGGTTACTTAAACGACTTGTATTATTAACGAAAAAATTTTGTAATATAATATTGTATACAAAATGCTATGAAAAAACAGTTTTGTTTTTAAGAAGAAATTTTCACAAACCATTTTATTAAAAACCGTGAAAATTAAAAATGTTTATTCTTAGAAATCCTGCCAATTTTCTAATTAATAGTAATGATAGTATTACTCACAGTCAAAATCTTGTATCATCTATCGAGGAAAATCAGATGCTACAGTTATTAAGAGAACTAGTCATTCAATAAAACCTCCAATTATAATTAGCATAATTATACAGACAATTATAATAAATGAATGACCATTAAATTTGGTCATATCTAATGAATGATCCAGATTGACTTAATTCAATTCGAATAATTCATCTTGTAGTGGTTCTTACTATTCCTGCCCATGTTGCATAAATTAAGTAGAGTTCCTGTATCTTAATGATTGTCATTTGTTCAAATTTGATGAGATGACTGAAGTTATTGTAAATTTACTTATGGTATAACTGATATTCATAAGCTTCAAAGTCAATAAATGGTTTAAGACTGCACTTCTAAAGTAGAACTAAGTTCTTAATAGTTTTTTTAACTTAAAGCTTAAAAAATAAAATTAGTTAAAACAAATAATTATAACGAGGGATGATTTATTTTTGTAATCACTGCATTGATTCTGTTCTTGAACCCTCGTACAAGTGTCACTTGTACTTTTTTTTCATCCCCAGCCCATTCATTATAAAGGGGCAACGTCCATTTCGTACCTCTCGGGCTGGGAGTTAGTTGTTTTGACGCTTTTGCAGTGAAATTGGGAAATGGACAGTTTAAATGAAGTTAGATCGAGGTTGAGCATTATAAGTGACTGGGGAGCGATTCGACCGGTGATTGCCAAGGGGTGAGGAAATATTAAATCACCGAGGGGTTGGTTGGTGGTTGGTAGCGGGTGCTAAACGGAGCAAATCGTGGGCGAGCTCTCCACTGCACGCCGGGGACCCATTGCGGTAATTGCCGGAGCACCCCCCCCCCCCATCCCCCCGGCCCTCCCTCTTCCTAGGCAAATTCAGCCGGCGCCTGTTGCACAGTTGAACATCCTTCGAACAAATCACAGATCGCCCTTGTTAACATGGTTTGTGGCCAAGCACTAAGGGGGAAGAAGCAATAGTCCGATTAGAGAATGAATTCATCGAGGTTGTCTGAATGGTTCCCACTAGCAACAGCTCAATATATACAGTGCGATTATAATTTTAGTTTAATTAAATAAACTGAAAACTTTGTTGCCTGACGGCCTTAGTTGATGAAAAAAGTTAGACCTAAATCAAATTTATTAATAGACAATGTTTCCACATACTAGGGATGTCTTCATCAGCCCTAGAGTGAGGAGGTTGGTGTCGACTCCTAGCTTGGAGCAGAGACCTGGCGGTCCCAATGTGAAAACTGACGGATAATTCCCATGTTACAGCACAAAATGTCAGATACAACCTTGTTCGGGGCAGCTGTCCAGTTACTGAATATAAATGAATAAAACATTTAATTTCTTTTGTTTGAACAGATAATAATAAAATGTAAGCGTGTTTATATGACGAAAAAGTTCTTCATATCCCCTTTATATTATAAATTATAGAAATCAGTACAAATTCTGTATAAATTAATCTATTTACAGTAGGTTATTATATGACCTGTAGATTGGCTAGATTTTATACAATTATTAATAATTTTACATTGCGATTTGTGATTGTTACAAAACTATAATGTACATTATACAATGATTGTCTAAAGTGATGTGGGTCACCTTATGAATCCTAGACTTGGAACTAACTTACGTCTAACAACAAAATCTTGACCTAATTTTCCCCGTCAGTCTGTTGCCATCGATGGTGGAATCTAGTTGAAATAGACCAAACGAACTAACACTAATTCTTTAACAGTTTATTTTATATAAACCCTGTCTTGGTCATAATTTGTCATACATGTAATTAATGCTACAAATACAAAAAAACTGAGAAAGTTGCCGCCACGGCAACCTCAATGTAACATTAACTAAGTAACGAAAAAAAGTCTTGAATGACATTGTCAAACGTTCATTAGCTGTTAGTTTTGTTTCTGTGGGAAGTATCGCTAGATCGGTTTTACCAGGGAACGTAACAGGCTACCGCCCATTCCAAATTTATGGTGCACTGATTCACTGACGTAAAATTGTCACGCTGTTGTCAGCACGCATATTTGTTAAATTCCCTACTTACTATAATCATTTATTCTGTTTATTACTGTATTATGTTATTGTTTGTGTTTTTTTTAAATACGAAACAAAAATTACCAAAAAAAAAAACACCCCAAAATGTGCCTCCCGGGGCGGACCGACCTCATCCATCGCCCCCTTCCCCCCAGGTACGCTGCTGCTGCACGCTAATAGACACGGGAGCTCTCATATGGCGTAGCCTGATGATTTGAATGCTCTGGGTTCAAATTCCTAGTTATAAATATGAATTTATTCAATTTCGACAAATACAATTGAGATGCTCCCTATATAGGATAGGCCGCCTCTCAGCCAGAGTTAGTGAGCACAAACGAAGTGCAATTCGAAAATCATTTTTTATCAATCAACTTACCCCACTTCACCTCTGCTAAATAGCTTTCACTCGCCCGACGTAAAATTTACTAAACAGGTAGTTTATTATTTGCCACGAATCTATCAGTGAGTAGCATGTGTTTTTCTCCATAGAAAAAGAAATGACAGATGATATAAATTCTGACGATGTCATTCTAGAGTTCTCTAATAAAACACAAATACAAATAAATATATAATTACGGTTGCGATTAATCATTATGTCCAATGTCTTGTGACAATTAGTTATATATGTTGTAACCAATCTTGATTTAAATTTACTTGGAAAGGGCGGCAAATGATCTAGGCACGCCACTTAAGTGATGAATGTGAGGTGTTTGATGATTTTCATAAATTTATTGATGGGAAACGTATCGACATGCTATTGTTCGTTTCTGGGTCCTTCACATATTCATAATTTTGAATAGATCGAAGAAATGAGAGGTCCCACCTTTTTAAGATAGATATAATATACACCTATAAGCCGATTTCCATCAATCCAGAATAATTAAGTCAGTTTTAAATTTCGATATGTGAGAGATCTCATTTAAACCAACTATCACGTAAAATAGTATAATCGATCCGTTTCAATAATGTCAATTTAATATAGAAGGTGTAAATTAATGTTTAATTTCATAGGATTCTTGAAGTAAATCACTTGAATTCTATCTAGTTTCATTTTAATTAAAACGTTTAATACATATGTTTTAACCCCGTGACTATTTTATAAACATATCAATATCACCTCATAAAAATAAAAATTGTAGTTATAAATAAAAGTGGTAATAAACTTGCTAGGTCCTGCTAAAATAAAGGGTGCGTGGGTCTCCTCCAGGCCATAAATTACCTTTTCGGTCACCCATCTGAAAAATTGACCGTCCACGTGCCGTCGACAGATGTCAAGTAGCCAGAGGACCTTTCACGGCAAACACGTGTACAAAAGAAGTGAACTCAACGTTGACTTTTTACGAACCAAAAACACAATAACCAGTTCATACCTGAATGCCGGCTTGTCAAAGAAGCACGAGATGTGAAAAGCTTGTGGATGTACCCCATGGTCAGATTTCGTTCTTTTACCAAAAAGTCGTTGGCAATTGGTGAGGCAGGTATATTCGAAAACGCGTGTCTGGGCAGACAGGAGAGACCCTTTTTACTAGAATCAAGTAATTTGGTGTTGGGTGAGCCACGCCTAGTGTACTTACGCCTATCACAGGGTTCCTTGGGGGGTAAGGATTTATGCAACTGTGATGCAGTACATGGAGCCAACTGTAATCTTGCCTTGTGTTTGTGTATATATATATTCTATCATCGAGATGATTTAAAACGTAATATAAGTTGTTGTTTTTTCAAAAACACGTAATAGTTTTCCCATAGTTAATTAATAAGTTTTAGTTACCAACGCAGAGACCCCTGCTGGAAGCTAAGATCAACTGAGATTTTATCATGAATATATTTTAAATAAATTGATCTTCTTATATACTCTTCTTATATTTATAACAGGTCACGAGGCCACTGCCACTCCAAGGATTACAGGGATATGTGGCGCAGTGTAATGACTGTGCTAGGGGATTAGGGTGGTTGGATAGGTTTCGATGGAATTTCATGAACTTGGAATGGAATGAACTGGGAATTCTCGAACTCATGAGAATGTAGGGTATATTAAGATCGTTATGAAAGGTTTTGTTGCTGACGTAATAAGGGGCATTAACTATTGTTCTCAGGACTTTTTTAAATTAAATGAATTGGATGCATGATGTTTGACTTTTTTGCTGTCCCCCATAGCTCAATTCCTATGTCCAGATTGGCTTAGGTATAACTAGATTGGTAATTTATTTTCTATTGTGAGATGGGATGTCCTTTGAAGTAATCTGTACAGTTGTCCAAAGCGTCTGTTTAGTTCTTGTCTTTTTAGCCTCGTGTGTGGATTCCATGTCAGCATGTAATAGAATATTTTAAACAATTTCATCACAAAATTACACGTTACTAAGCTATTACAGGATGGTTACAATTAGGTTAAAGGAGGGTGCAATCTTATTTTATACTTGATGTCTTATTTAAGCGTTAGTGATTAATTTTTTTGTGTTTTTTTTTATGCTAAAAGGGCTATAGTACTGATGCTTATACGAGCATCGACGGTGCGTACAGAAACCTTCAGCTGGTCCAAACGAAAATTTACCTGCAAGTACTTTATCTAATGTTGTATATTGGATTAAGGGAGCGGTATCTGAGATGAAAGACGCCGAAACTTGTCATCGTGCCCGCTTGCTAAGCTGTCTTATCGCCGGCGGCTCACCCTATCATTCCGGCCTCTTCTTCTACACCAGCCGGTCTAAAACTAACACAATTCTATTATTGGTTACAGTCTTATTGTTTTATATCAGATAGAACATACAACCGATACAAAATTAAAGAGGGAAATATTTTTTTTTATTTGAACCGCAATAACACAGTAATTACAGTAGGAGTAAAAACCACATTACGTAACCCCATCAGTTTTTGCGTCCATGAAGTCAAATAAGTCAAACATTCCCCCCCCCCCTTAAATCCCTATTCTTTAAATTTATAAATCAAAATATCTTTATTGAAATGATTCCATGGAATCAAAAGAAAGTATTTTAATCAATGTTCAGGACTTTAGTTTTTAACCTCAGTTTTTTTTTGTTACAAACAAACCCTTGTAACAAACATTACAGACTTCAATATAGATTCCACAAATGAACCTATTTACAATAGGTTAATATATATTTCCTGTAGCTTGGCTACATTTTATGCAATTGCATAAAGATGTACATTATACATAAATTGAGTGAAAATTTTTAAAAGTGATGGGGCTCTCCTTATTTATCATAGACTTAATTAAAACTTACATAAACAACAATAAAAACTTGAACTGAATCTTAATCTAATTTCCCCGACAGTATGATGCCATCGATGGGGGACAGGTGGTGGGGTCATAGTTTTAAACACTGAGTTTTTGTGAGGTGCTACAACGAACGTCTTGTTACTTTGTGGGGAAAAGGCACATTAGCCACCAGAGAGAGAGAGAGAGAGTTAAGACTGTTATAAGGAAATTTTTTGACTAAACAAATATTCAACAACTTGACACTTATTGTAATAAGGCCCAATAAGGCAGATTGTAATTTTATCACAATAAAGATGTTTATATAACTATTGGAATAAATAAGAATAGGTTCATATATAGTATAAGAAAGAAATGAGAATTATGCTTAGAAATTCTTTATGCCCTTCATGTCCAATACATTGCCTCTTATGTACTATTGCGGCATATTTGTTTTCTATATCAAACATCTTTGGATTGACATTGATACAATTCAAATTGCAACTATACTCTAACGTAGTAAAGAAAAAAAATATATTGACCCCTTTCCTCACACTTCTGGATTTTAGGGAAAGAAAAAACTGACTCTATTTAGAAAGAAGACAACTTCATTGAAGTTGCTGAGCCAATAATTTTCTATGAGTATTTAAGGTCTTTTTTTAAACAGAAACATGTGACACCGGCAGGGATAAAATTTTGGGAATCCTGATGCCCCAGATTGCGAATTAAAGATAAATGTACAATATATTCAGATTATGAATTCAAATTTTTTTTTTTAACTATGGCGACAATTATATAATTTTATTTTAGAGGAATAATAAAAATAAATAATATACAGTAAAAGATTATTTTTGATAGGCTTTATCTTCCCTAATAGTACAATAATACAATCTATATTTGGAGATAGCTTGTAGTAAATATTCACATAAGACACTATTTACAAGAATATATGTTCTTTTGTGGACCCGTTTTAATGTATCTTTATTATAGTTTCTAGATTTGGTTTATTAGTGGGTTTGCTGAGTACGGACATTCTTAAAGCTCACTATAAGTACTCTGCTGGTTGGTTTGAAGGAGGTCAGGGGGCCACCTCGGTCTTAGGCTTCTCTCTGAGTTACCGGGGATAAGGAGGAAGTGTAGAGTTATCATACGGATTTGGGTGGTCAGGGAGGCGAGAATAAAAGTTCTGATACCGGGCTAGTTCTTGAATCAATGGGATGCCATTTAAAATTTTATTATCTGACCCCCCCCCTCGATCATGCAGAAGTTTTGTAAAAAGTAATTCAAAGAATTATCACAAGCCATTCATAGGAATCATGTATTTAATAATAGTCGGTACTTAATAGGTTTTTTGTTTTTGTATATGTTTATTATATAATTTATATTCTATAAAAATGCCATCAGATGCTTTCGCAAATAAAATCCAGCACATTTTAATGTACATTTATCACAATCATTTAGTAATTATTTAAGAACTTCGAAACGTCCTGGCCAACATTTCAAGTTGTAGTCCCTTTCTTTGGTATATATATATTTCAAATATTTCATACAAAATTTCAAAAATCTTAGTTCATAAAAACACCAACCATAATAAAATATTCGACCACTGATCGAAATGGCTGGTGGTCTTAAGGGCTAACTAAATTTTTTTGGGCCACTTTTTTCCCCTGATCCAAAAAGTCTTTTTTTCTTCTGACATACATTACTTGAGCCAACTTTAAAACCATGTATACCATAACTGCATGTATTAAATAATAAATGTTATATTTTTTAGGGAAAACAAGAACGAAAGACAAATACCGTGTGGTTTATACGGATCATCAAAGACTAGAATTGGAAAAGGAGTTTCACTTTAGTAAATATATTACGATACGCAGGAAGGCTGAACTAGCAGCGGCACTCGGCCTTTCAGAGAGACAGGTAAATATCTTCTCAAATTTATTATTTTTTATTTCAAATTAAATTTAATTTTACTATTTATTCAATGGCATGTACAAAATATGAATTAAAAATAGCCTTCATGATTAATTGAATTTTCCACGGTTTATTGATATTAGTGCACCTATCAAATCACAGACAAATTTTGTTATTAAAAAAATAATTAAAGCTTAATGCATTACGAAATTGTATCATTTCAATAGATTTTTTGGTTTATTTAAAAATCAACTTGAATCAAAATTACAATCTACCTGGAAGAGCTATAGATAATTGTGATAATATATTGCATCCATGTCATAATAACAAATTTGTATTTACTGGTTCATTCAAACCATATATATCTTCATCTAGGACATAAGAAAACTCCTAAGTGACTGAATATTTACAAAAGATCACGGGGCCACTTCCACTTCAATCTTTGAGGGGGGTTGTACCATTAGGCGACACTTGTGTGTTCTTGCTAGTGGATTTCGATGGTCAAATAATATCTGGTAAGCTTTTTTGGGAAATGTGATCTTGGGTAGTGGGAAATTTTAAGGTCGTTAGGGAGGGTTTTATTTGTGACAAAAAGGTGCATTAACTGATGCTCGATTTGAAGGATTGGATGCCCTTGGTGTTAGTGGGTTTTGCAGATCCTCAGTCCAGACTGGGTTTAGTATAATTTATATGAGTATTTTGTTTTCTAGTGTGATGGGATTTTTCTTTAAGCAGTCTGTGGAGCGTGAAATGCTAAATCGGGGTCATAATGGGATTAAACACAGCTGTGCCATCAGCAAAGGTGGCAAGAGTCCGTAGTGATAGGAATGTAAGAGTGTATATATGGTATAGAGAAGAGGGCCAATAACACCTTGAGGAACTCCAGCTTCGACTGGGTGTGTTCTGAGTATTCAGAGCCACAACGGATTTGGAAGTAGCGGTTAGAGACACAGAAGCGACGGATAAGGAGATATGTTTGTGGGAGAGTATATTTTAGTTTTTAAGAGCAATCCGGGATGCCAAATCCGGTAAAATGCCTGAGACGCATCAATGTCACGCAAATGCCAGTGTAGACGTGCTTGCGCTCCAGGGCTAAATAAATGTGGTTTACTGCTAGAAGTCACTATGTGGACTGTAGGGGCAGGGGTCAGAAGCTAAACTGATATGCCAGTAGAAGATGCTGGGTGTCCAAAATAGGAAGGATCTTAAAAATTTTTAAAATATTTGGTAGAATACCGATAGGATGAACGACTATTAAGTAAATACCCCGCCTTGTGGAGTAAGGAAATTTCCAAAGAAGAGGAAAGTGTGTATTAGGAAAGCATACAGTTAAAGATATACGTGACATACGAGACTAAGGCTTTGTGAGGTAGTTGGCGCAGGATTTGTGTAGTCAGATCATATCCAGAAGATTTGTTTCTTGGTAAATGGTTTAGTAAGTGTTCGACTTCGGAGGGGTGAATTGGTTTAAGTGGGGAGGATAGAGAAATTGGCGTGAAAAGAAATTCTTAAATGAGACATGCTTCGGATTTCGGATTTACAGGGTCCGGGTGGGGTTAAATGTGTTCAAATTCATCGGATTTTTCTTCATATCGTTATGGCGAAATAGGTGCAATATGTTTTATATTGATATTAAGTAGGTAGAGATTTACCAGCGATTGACAGAAGACAGGTATGAATTAAAGGATTCACATCTATATCATTCCAACTGCCGCTTAACCAGCATGCAGAATTGATTGACCACGAGCGGTGGTCAACACGAGGGTGTTGGACCCTTCGGCTCAAGATTGACGTTTGTGTTGAATTAATTGTATGATATATGCGGACAGTGGGTTGCTGCTATTAATATTGGGATTTAGATTGAATTAAAGTAAAGATAAACAAGACAGTGTCGTCTTGTGATGTTTTAAGGGAAACTTCTAGATCTTCGGTGTCGGACCATATCTTGCAGAAATCTTTTCAGTTCATTGGTTCTCTGATATAATAAGGAGGTGGTACTTTTGGGACAGGGGTGAGAATGAGGCAAAGTAGTATCGGTTTATGGTCAGAAGAAAGATAATCAAGACGTGCGAGTCAGGAAAGCAATGATCTTAAGGCAATATAATGGATTAAGAAATCTAGAAGGATTTCTATTAGAATCCGTAGGCCAGTAAGTAGCAGAATCTTGCTATGTTCAGAAAGAACAACGTTTGGAGTGTAGCGCTTTCAGTAAGAAACGGCATCTTAAGCTCTTTGTTCTCGAGTCCCACTGAAGGTGGTTAGCCCACGGAAGGTTAAAGTCTCCAGCATGAAAATGATCTGGGGATAGGTGCTAATCGACACAGCTATAGCTTCATACAGGTAACTTGCAAAGGAAGAGGGTGGTGGGTGGATGAGGGATTGACGGATCTGAAGGGAATCATGCTGGTATAATCTGTTTCATCTGGATGGTCCGACCTGTAAGTTTAGTAGTTTGTGACACCAAAACATCGATTAGTGGTCAGTCTGGTTTCTATAGTGAGGGACACGTCGATGTTCTTTTCGTTTAGTAGTGTTGCCAGTTCATTAGTATTATTACGAACACAATTTGCATTTCGAAGGAGAACAGATAACTTGTTTGTGGGGGCATTTATGGGTCTGGCTGAGTGGGTAGATGTGAGACGAGGTTTGTGAGAATTGATATAAGGGTTCTTAAATCGGCTAGTAAGATCAGTGGAATTAGATGTTGGAGGGATGTATGGGGCTAAATGCTGTGGCTGAGGTTGAGGTTGAGGTTAGGGAATATGAGAGGATACAGAAATCTGTGGTAGGGAAAGAGAATGGAGCGTTGCTCCGACTTGTATTGGCTGTTTCATGACCGAAGAGCTTGTAACAATGACATTGGTGAGTTAGTCATTCTGAATTCTCCAGTTTGTCTTGGTCCCTGTTCGACCTGTTTGGATGTAACAATTAATAACACAAGTTAACAAAAGAATTAAGTTTATTAATTAGTGCACACACTCAATACAACATGAGTAATTGGTTTATATAAAAAGCTCTGGAGGTAACAACCAGGTTCAGGTTATAACTTACAAATGTTACCAACCTAACATACAGAAATCTGTGGTAGGAAAAGAGAATGGAGCGTTGCTCCGACTTGTATTGGCTGTTTCTTGACCGAAGAGCTTGTAACAATGACATTGGTGAGTTAGTCATTCTGAATTCTCCAGTTTGTCTTGGTCCCTGTTCGACCTGTTTGGATGTAACAATTAATAACACAAGTTAACAAAAGAATTAAGTTTATTAATTAGTGCACACACGCAATACAACATGAGTAATTGGTTTATATAAAAAGCTCTGGAGGTAACAACCAGGT
Organism: Acanthosoma haemorrhoidale; assembly: GCA_930367205.1. Lineage (NCBI taxonomy): Eukaryota > Metazoa > Arthropoda > Insecta > Hemiptera > Acanthosomatidae > Acanthosoma > Acanthosoma haemorrhoidale. Next base: position 94,810,323 of record OV884009.1, read on the forward strand.
TCAGGTTATAACTTACAAATGTTACCAACCTAACATACAGAAATCTGTGGTAGGAAAAGAGAATGGAGCGTTGCTCCGACTTGTATTGGCTGTTTCTTGACCGAAGAGCTTGTAACAATGACATTGGTGAGTTAGTCATTCTGAATTCTCCAGTTTGTCTTGGTCCCTGTTCTACCTGTTTGGATGTAACAATTAATAACACAAGTTAACAAAAGAATTAAGTTTATTAATTAGTGCACACACGCAATACAACATGAGTAATTGGTTTATATAAAAAGCTCTGGAGGTAACAACCAGGTTCAGGTTATAACTTACAAATGTTACCAACCTAACATACAGAAATCTGTGGTAGGGAAAGAGAATGGAGCGTTGCTCCGACTTGTATTGGCTGTTTCTTGACCGAAGAGCTTGTAACAATGACATTGGTGAGTTAGTCATTCTGAATTCTCCATTTTGTCTTGGTCCCTGTTCGACCTGTTTGGATGTAACAATTAATAACACAAGTTAACAAAAGAATTAAGTTTATTAATTAGTGCACACACGCAAAACAACATGAGTAATTGGTTTATATAAAAAGCTCTGGAGGTAATAACCAGGTTCAGGTTATAACATACAAATGTCACCAACCTAACATCCCCCTCCTTAAATTTTAAATACAAAAATAAAAATATAGTATACATTACAATCATGTTCATATAGTATGTAACTTATGATCTAATTTGTAACAAATTATTTGGAAGTAATTACAATAAAATAAAGAATAAAAAAAAAATACTTAGTAGAAAATAAAGGTTTAACCACAAAATTACAGAGCAAGAGCGTACAAATACAAACTTTACAAATCTAACCTTTCTGGTTTTTTAATTACTCTACCTGATCTAGTTGTAATAGAGTCAGGTAAATTCAATGGCAAGGAACAACTAGAGTTATTTAAATCTTCAACAGTCTTATCTATTTTTACATTATTCGAGACATCAACAGTTTCGTCAAAATCAAAATCGTTAGGTTTGTATTCAGCATCCTCTGATGGAGGAGCATTGTATTTCTTAATAAATACTGAATTGCGCCAATACATTTTGCCATTAAATGTTTACCAAATATGACCTAAATTTAAGCTTTTTAACAATGAGTGCTCTTTCCCACAACTTGGTATACTTGTCTTGTACTAAAACATTATCACCCTCGTTAAATTCTACTGATTTTCTGCTGTGCTGATTATAATAGGTCTTTTGAGAATTTTTATCATTAACTTGTGGATCATCAACAACATAAGGTGCCAGACAGCTATCTCTTATAGGAAGTTTTGATCTAAGAGTCCTACTCTGAAGGAGTTGGGAAGGTGAATATTGTAATCCTGCAACAGGAGAATTTCTGTAGTTAAGTAAATATAAATCTAAGTCATGGTGACATTTTTTTAGCATGGATTTCATCAACCCTACTGCTTTTTCTGCAAGACCGTTACTTTTGGGATAATGGGGACTCGATGTTGTTATGACAAAGTTCCACTGGTCTGAAAATTTTTTAAATTCAAAAGAGCTAAATGGATTATTGTCAGCGACTATGATTTTGGGGGTTCCGTAAGAGGCGAAAATTGGCTTTAGACACTCTATTAATGACGATGACGTCTTGTCTTTGAGTTTCTTTAACTCAACCCATCTAGAATAGTAGTCCACCACAACCAAATAGTGCATGTTACGAAATTCAAGAATATCCATACCAATTTTATATAATGGGATGGGTGGTATCTTATGAGGGAGCAGAGGTTCTTTAATATTGGACCTTTGGAATCTTTACAAGGTTCGTCACATCAGACAGAATGCCAGGCCAGTAAAAGAATTGTTTTATTTTTTCCTTGATCTTGTTAAGGCCAAGATATGTTTCATGCAGTAAGCTCAAAATGTTTTTTCTACACAACGGGGGAACAACCAACCTTTCATCATAATATATTAAGCCATTTTCTACTGTGATACTATTTCTTATATTAAAATAATGAGCTAGATCTCCACTACATTTTAGAGATTTTGGCAAACCACTACTGTAGTACTTAATAATTTGGTTTAACGTTTCATCCAAATTTGTTTCGGATTTTAAATGTATAAGTTGCTGGTCAGAGCAATCAAATAAAACACATACGGTGTGTACAACATCCCTCATTGACACATCATCTGCAACATTTCCTGCAATAATATTCCTTGACAATAAGTCAGCAATAACCTCCCTGGGAGATACTTAAGCTCAAACTTATATGGTAAAATTTTCAATCTAAGCCGTCTGAATCGATTATTTTTTATTTTGTTGATATCCTTTTGTATAATAGACGTTAAGGGAGCATGATCTGTGTAAACAGTCACATTAGGGTGTCCATAAACAAAGTAGTGGAGTTTTTTTAATCCAAATGTTATAGCAAGGAGTTCTTTTTCAATTTGTGCATATTCTTGTTCACAAGCAGTTATAGTTCTGCTAGCATACAAAACAGGCTTTCCTTCTTGTATTAATGAGCAACCAACAGCATAATTACTAGAGTCAGCTTGTATCTCAATGGTCTTAACAGGGTCAAAAGAAGCAAGTAATGTTATATTTGAGATAACAGATTTCAATTTATTTAAATTTTCATCATGAGATTTAGTCCAAAGCCAAACGGATTCTTTTTTAAGCAAGGATGTAAAAGGGGCTATTAAATCAGAGAGATTAGGTATGAAGTTTCTTAAAAAATTAACCATTCCCAAAATGTTTTGAAGATCTTTAACATTTTTTGGTGGCTCTAAATTTATGTTTGATTGAATTATTTGCAAGTCAGGTCTATGACCATGCTTATTAAATAAAAACCCGAGATATTTGACTTCGCTAACAAAATATTGAATTTTCTCAGAATTAAATTTAATATTGTATTTTCTAGCCACAGAAACAACCTCCCTAACTGTCTGTCTAAGCTCCTCCTCAGAGTTAGCACAACACAAAATTTCATCAAAATAAACTTAAACATCCTTTATGTGACCGGAATACTTATATGTTAGTTTTTGGAAGAATTCTGGCAAAACTGTCAAACCAAAAGGGGCTCTTAGATATTTAAAAACGCCAAATGGTGTACTAAAACAACATAACTTACTGGATTCCTCATCTAGTCTAATTTGATGAAACCCATTTTTTAAATCGATAAGACAGAAGTGACTTTTGTTAGCCAGTTTCAAACTTATTTCCTCTAAGGTAGGAATTTCATAGTAGTCTCTTAGCAAATACTTATATAAGTGTTGGGGGTCAATGCACAACCTTAGTGAAGAGTCAGGTTTTTCTACAGTCACAAGATTATTAATCCACTCACAAGGCTCATCCACTCGCTCTATTATGTTTGCATGCAATAAATCGTCTAAGCAAGTTTTTAATTTATTCTTTATTTTATAAGGGCTGGATTTGCCTTAGGAGTAGCATCTTTACTGAGTTTTAACTTACATATGTCTGGGAAGCATTCTAGTCCACTGAAGCATCCTGATTCTGTTTGAGAAAATCATCGACTGGGACAGTAACCTTGTCTATCCGACGAAGAAGTCCAAGCTCAACACAGGAACGTAGTCCCAGAAGTGGTGTTCTGTCATCATTCACAATCATGAACGGGGCGTTTATTTTCACACTGTCTTTTTGAAGATCAAGATATACACAGCCGATCGGTCGAACAACAAATCCACCAAAGGATTCAAGAAGTACATCAGTTTTTCTTATATTTAAGTCAGCATCAAGTTTCTGAAGAGCAGTAGTTGTTATAACATTAACTTGGGATCCAGTATCGAGTTTAAATTCAATCGGTTGATCGTTAATTTTAAGCAAGACCAGCCATTCATCTTTCCCCTGAGTGATAGCATCACAGGCACACAGGTTTAAAGAATCCAACTTAAAAACAACATTACTCAACTCCACCACTTCATGAGCCTGTCGAATGCGATTATTACGCTTATTTCCGATGCATTGTTTTGCAAAATGATTGAATTGTTTACAGGAGGAACACTGCTTACCAAATGCTGGGCACCGCCACAGCGATCACAAGCATATAAACTATCCTGACGGTCCCGGAGCTCTGGTGGTCTTTTCATTTGTGGCTTCCGATTTACTTCAAGTATCTCCGTCGACGTATCAATCGGTGTTTTCACTGGAAGTGGTGCTTTAAAATTTTCATGTTGAGCTCTGCCATCTCGACTGTTTTACAAAAATTAACTGTTTTTTCCAATGAAGGGTCCTCTCTCAAAAGTCTTTCTTGAGTACTTTTGTCATGAAAGTCCAAGAATTATTTGGGATTTTAACAATTTTTCTTCTTGTTCACCGAATGCACAAGGCGCTACTAGTAATTTTAGATCAGTAAAATACCGTTCAAATGGTTCATTTGCTGCTTGCTTTCTGCTAAAAAATTTATAAATCACCATTATCTCATTTTTCCGTGGGGTGCAATGCTTTTCTAGGACGTCTAAAATAGAAATTACTGTTTCATTACCTGGTTTTAACGTCGTGATTGTGGAGTTAAGTTTTAAACCATCGGATCCCAATCAGTTTTTCAGTCTCGCTACTTGGACCTCTCGCGATTTCTTCTCAGACTCTTTCAGTCTTATAGACAGAAATAAACTTCTATTTCAGTCCGGAATCTTCTAAAGCTCTCGGAGATGTTATCCACGTTGGCGTCGAATTCTGAGGGTTTGTTGAACTCCATGGCTAATATCACGTCCGTTTACGCAGCTCGAGAGGTTCAGTAGAACCTTTCCTCCTTACTAGCGTAGAAAATATGTGGCTCAAAATTGCAACTGGGTACTTAAGAATTAGTATAAAAGAATAAACATGTAATCGTAACAATTGATATATATTCAAAACAAACAGCAAAGTTAAACAAAATTTTAACTGGAAACGAATTAATAGTTATGAGCAAGCTTGCCTTGAAATAGTAGAAATAATAAATTAATTCAATAATTTTTAACATAATATTTGTTAACACGAGCGGAATCAACAATTTCACACTCCTTTAAGCAATAATAATAAATAAATAAATTCATAATGAATAAATAAATTTATAATGAATAAATAAATTTATAATGAATAAATAAATAAATTATACATCCATAATAACAATATGTAAGAATTTAAATTTAGTCGTTAGTTTAATTAAATACGACATTGTGCAAAATTTACCATTTAACAATCCCGAAACTATTGATCCCTCAATCTTAGAGTAATAAACATTAAAATACCAGTCTTCTTGAAGATCAATGCCAGTATGGTCATTTGATGACAAATCCCCGTTTGTGTGTGAAAATGTTCGAACTCACATAGAGAACTATGACTGAGGAAAGAAATGGCGAAAGGATTCACTCGATGTAACATCGGCGAGAGATGGAATACGACAGCCCGGTGGAGAGAGGGGGGCAAGCCGAGCCTGCAATGTTTACATTTGGCCTGGATTAGGGCTCACAGTTTAACAACACACCTTTTATTTCACTATCGACTTTCTTTATATTTAACATTTTGTTTTCTTAAACAATTAAGAAGCAAATAAGCAAATACGCAAACTTGAACTAGAGGAAATACAAATTAAATGTGCAATGAGCACGTTAAACAAAGTTTTCAAGGTAAAAATAAATCTGTGGCTTTAACAACTTCCGTTTGTTCAGTTTAAACTAAAACGACTGCGCCATGTTTGGATGTAATAATTAATAATACAAGTTAACAAAAGAATTAAGTTTATTAATTAGTGCACACACGCAATACAACATGAGTAATCGGTTTATATAAAAGGCTCTGGAGGTAACAACCAGGTTCAGGTTATAACTTACAAATGTTACCAACCTAACATACAGAAATCTGTGGTAGGGAAAGAGAATGGGGCGTTGCTCCGACTTGTATTGGCTGGTTTCTTGACCGAAGAGCTTGTAACAATGACATTGGTGAGTTAGTCATTCTGAATTCTCCATTTTGTCTTGGTCCCTGTTCTACCTGCATACGTGTAGTTTAAACTGCTCGTTTGTGTATACAGTTCTCTAGAATTTTTGTATGACGCGTGGAGCGCGCCTTTCTGCAATCCACGTTCTTGTGCTGGCCTCTACACTTCACACACCTTAAAATAAGTGGTGGCAAAATGTTTTGGTGTGCCTATAGGTCTGACAGTTGTGACGCTATCTATGCCTGGGGTGAGGCTTCTTTACTTGTACTCTTTTGTAGTACAAGGATTTGTGTTCATTCATTTTTCGACCCCAGCGGAAGCATCTAACCTGTATCCCTATGAGGTGAGCTCTTTTTGGATTCTATCCACTGGTGTTATGGATTGAAGATGGCCGATAACCATCCAGAGAGCTCTCTAATTCTTCAGGTGTAAATGTGATGAGTAAATTTCATTAAATAAAGTTATTTAATGCTCAAATTTTGCTGCAATTTTATTGTAAATTGCATACTGAATTACACTGTACAATTGTAATATATTCTTTAACTGCATTGAAGGATACTAAAAAGTCAAATGTTAAGAATAACATATATCATCATTTGAAGTCGCATTATAGATGTTTTATAGAATTTATTTCATTGAAAGAAAACTCCTGTTTAAACTGCCAACAGTTTATTAGTTGCCGACATTCAAAGGACCCAATACTAAGCAGTCAAGGAAACTACAATTTAAATTTTGGATTAATAACCATTTTTATTTTAAATATTAAAAAGAAAAGTTCAAAACCTTATAAGCGTACTTTTTTAAGATAAGCGCAGTAGAAACGGAGTTTTCTCAATTCCTATTTAAAACGATTTCGTTTCTTTTTGATAAGACAATAATGAAAAAATATCGCAGCAAACAAAATATTGAAAGCCAAAGATTGAATTGGGTGTTTATTTATAGCTCCAGACGATTCAATTAGGGTTTTATTCTATTAGGTTTTATTTAATTGAAATTATTCTTATTTGTTAATAAGACGATTTATGGTGTGACAGCTTTAAAAATGACGGTAATAGTAGAAAGTCAGTAAAAACACAAGTTTGGTAGGTTTCAAAGTTTCCAGTACTCAACAACTAGCATTTCCATTCTCAAAACGCCTACAATTCTAGTCAACATGACAGTGTCGCACCCGATCACGATATTCACACCCTCTTAGCAAGAGCACTATTAAGATACGCACGTTTCTGAAAGCATTTATTAATTATGCAGAAAATGTAATTTTAATCTGTTGTACGGGCAGTACGATAAATTTCTTAAATTACAATCTGCCATAATCGAGCTCTTACACCAGTCAGTATTTTTTTCGAACCTTTATTAATAAAGAAAAAATTATTTTAAAACAGTCAAATTATTATAAAACATGATGTTCAATGTAGATTTTGTTTAATTAGAAGTAGATTATTCAAATTGAATTTTTTTAATAATTTATTCATGCTTTATTTGCTTGCAGGTTAAAATTTGGTTCCAAAACAGGAGGGCTAAGGACAGGAAACAAGTAAAGAAGATGGGTGAAATAGTACACAAAGAAAAGTTGCAACAATTGTCAATGATCTAGCATCCATGCCGGCCACTTGACGAATTGTAATCTAATTAAACGAATGGCAAAATTTACAGGCCCGTTGCGTAAGATGCAGGCATTATTACGATTCACAGACGTTCAGCCGTTCCAAAAAAAAAACTTCAATCAATATGTATTTACAAATGAACGTCTTCGACCCTTGTTTTTTCAAAACCGGAATATCTAACGCCTGAAACTTTTCATTTGAGTGCCCTAAAAATATATCTTGTTATTAAATGTCTTAAAATTAGCAATAAAAACTCCTCTGACTCTACAGTACAATGTGGTACTCTACATTGTGGAGAGACGGAGGAGTTTTCGTTTAAATACATACAACCACAACCGGCACCAACCATAAAGGATTAGGATGATTAAAGGGTGATATATATATACATATGTAAAGAATAAATTATTTTTATTCTGGATTAATCTAGGAACTTACTGTTAATAAATCTAAAAGTAAATAACGGTTTTAGGATACAAAATACAATTTTGTTTGCATTTTTCTTTAACTTTTTCTTTCAATTTTTATTTAAATAGGGGATTGTTAATTTGTATAAATAAAAGTAAACAGAAAGTATCCATTATAAATACACAGAGAAAGCAACACTTAAGTAGTACAATTTGAGCGTATGTGCAATTCATTTTTTATGCTAAGATTCATTACAGATAAATTTTACCGCAGATAACTAATGACTACTAAATGCAATATAGTATATATATATATATATATATATATATATATATATATATATATATATATATATCAAAAATGTAAATACCATTTGAACTAACATTATCAAACACAAGTATATTGAATAATAGTCAATCTTGCATATTTTTGTGTGCATCTCAAATTCAACTAGTATTTATATATGCTATATATATTTAATTTGTAAGTAATTTTTTATAACTAATTTAATATTCACTAAATAGTTTTGTTGAAACAAATATTGTAAGATAAATAGACATGCTAGATAAATAACATACGTTCCAAGTAAATTAGATTTAATTTTTGTATATATAACAAATCTATATGTGTATTTATACACATTGTTGCTTACACGTGGATATATGTATGTTACTTGTATCATGTGCTTGGCTACTAATTGTATATGGATGGCCGTGTTTAGGGGTTACTACTGACTGATAGTATCAATAAATATGCCAGCCAAAATTATTTTCATATCAAATCTATAGAATAACCTTTACCCACTTTTTGTAATAAACTTGGTTGTTCTGTGAGCAAAACCATAGTATTATCATATTTATATTCTATAAGAACAAAGGATACTATGTAAATTATCAATAATGATTTACCAAAGAAAAAAAGAAAACTCAAACCCGCTCACAGCACTGTCTTCAGTTCTACTGAATGAGCAAGTGACTATCTACTTTCAATGTGACACACTTTTTTTTCTTTGGCTAATAATTATTGATAATATTAGCCTATTTGCCAAAACAATAATTGACTAGACCCGATGAGATTGTTTTTATTTAGTAGAATTGTTTGCTAAGAAAAAAAATATAAGTTTTGAAATAAACTTGGTTGTTTTATATAAGGAAAAAATTGTCATTTATATTCTATAATAGTCTTGAAAATTCAGAAGCCACCCGTAATCTATTTAACTGTATGTCCAATCAAACCACCCAACCAATATATAAATACTTTAAGCCGAACATTTTCAGACAAAATCATTGAAAAACATTACTAGAACTGTAACGTTAGAAAAAGTCTCATTTCGTTAGTCAACTTGAACAAAAAAAATATATATATACCAGAAGTCCATACCCTTGGGTGTACTGACCTCCAAAGTGACACCTAGAACTATCAATATTTTCTACAAATAATTAACACACGTTATAAAGTGAGACAATAACTGTTATTAATTATTAATGCATACTATATCAGAACATCTTACGCATCGTAAGATCAACATTGTCTCGTGTCCTACAAAACAATATGTGTAACCACTGCCTGGCATGTGGGACTAAGATGCCTCATGGGCCCTGGCTGGTTCCGGGGATCTTGGCTCTGTTCTCGCTTTCACATTGGTGTACTTCCCAAATAATTTAAAATATACAAACAACATTACTGATAATAACTTGAGGGTTGTTACTCCGAAATAATTCTAAAAAACAATCTATAATGGAGTTGTGTTTTATTTTTTATTATTCATACGAGACATCGTCCTAGAATCAACATTTTTTTTATATTGAGAACAAATGATACTATGTAAATTATTAATAATTATTTACTAAAGAAAAAATATAAGGGATGGACTCGGAACTCTCGAATTCTGCTTGGCTTCCCAATGGAGGCTCGCTCAATCTTCTCTCAGTTCGACCCATATTATTTTCTTTGGCTGATAATTATTGATAATATTTAGTTCTATGCCACAATTATAATTGACTGGATCCGATATAGTTTTTTTAATGAGAAAACCAGTTAATAAAAATGTAAAAAAAAAATTAAATAACGTTTTTAAATCAAAAATATTTTTAAAAAAATTAAAAATAAAGTATACCGTGTTTATAACAATATAAGACGCACCCCTATTTTCGTGCTTTTTTTTTTTTTTTACAAAAAACCTTTTACACCGAATAATACGGTATAGATGTGTACAATTAATAGTATACTATTAATATATGTTACTTTAATATAGTGAATAACCTGTAGATAATATTTTAACTTAATTTATATTTATTTCGAATTAATTAACTATTACGCTTTACCTATAGCATAGTTGTGTATGTTAAGTTTGGTTTGTTTACTGTTTTATAGATTATAAAATTTATTAATAGGCACTTCAACTTATAAACTACTTGTCACCTTCCTTATAATTCAGTAATTGTTAGTAAATGTGTATATATATGTATGTGTATATGTATATATGTGTGTGTGTGTATGTACAACTATATGTATGTATATATGCGAGTGTTACATATTATATATATATATATATATATATATATATATATATATATATATATTTAAATATATATATCTGTATTTATGTATGCGCATACAGATATCATGTGGTTAGTTGTAATCAAACCATTTTTCAAAATTAAACAATGTTATGCAAAGTTTTGTTTTTCTTTACTCTTCTCCTAATTCATAAACGATCTTAGATTATCATATTTGAAGAAATAGTCAGCATTGGTGGCAATAATATATAATAAATATTACATTAATTTTAATTAATTACTTTGCTTGTTGCTGAAAATCTGCTTACTATTAAAAAAAATATTTAGTGGACATGACAGGAGGGGGTCCACTTTTATTTAGGTACAATGCAATAGCAAGAAATAATTATAAAACCACAGTTAACAATTCAAAAACAAAATCTACAATATTTACAAAACGACGTCCAGAAATCAATCTTTTTTTTTGCCCCTTCCTGAGGTAAAAACCTTGAACGGGGTTTCCCTACGAGCGCGTGATACAGGCTCGGGGATCGGTTCGAAAATCCGATGAATAGAGGACTTATCCTATGCACACCAACAACATTAATTCAAAGAAGGTATTAAATACTGTACACAAAATATCCCCTCATTAAAAAAAATCAAGATTAAATACAAAATATGAACTCTTAATACACAAACAGTGTATCTGGCTATGAATGAACTGCGGATGCCCGGATCGGAGCTCAATGAAAGGTTCAAACAAATAACCAACTAGTCGTCCGGTTCACTGCCATTTGTACATATTCCACCCCCCCCCCCCAAAAAAAACTATGTAAACGAGTCAGTAACAATTAGAACAAAGCATCATTATAATAATTTAAAATAAATATATTACATTACTTTCGTGGGAGTTCCTAGAAAAAATTAATTATTTGTATTAAGTATTTGACATAATTTTTCAACATCACACAATTTTACCCAGCGCCAGATGAAATCACAATCTGCATACAGTGCCCGTTATCTGCACAAAATAAGAAGTGGACCGTCAACTGTCTTTTATTACTGAAGTGATCGTCAATGCAGCTGACACTACAATCCCGAAGTACAGGTCGATTCTATTGACACTACAGCCACTTCCAGACCACATTCTGAAAATTATTGCCTTGCGCAATAATTTGAAGAATAAGTGGCACAGGACCGGAGACCGTCAAGCCAAGGTGGTAGTGAATTCTCTCACATCGTAAATACGAAGCTTGATTAAAAGCTGGAAGACGGCAAAGTGGCACGAACGACAATTACAGAAAGTTCTGGAAGCGGTTGAAGAACACAAAGAGACCTCTACTGTCCGCCTTCCCGAAGGTGACACTCTTCTTCACGAGCAACACGTTAAGAAAGTGGCCGATCACTACGCTGGGGACAGACGACTACCGCTCACCTCTGCTGGAAACGGAACAGAACCACATGTTTGTATCTCCGGAAGAGCGTGGGCGACTTGCCAAAACTCCGCTTCCTCTTTCGCATGGGAAGGAGATGACAACCATGCGGATTTGGGAGGTTCTGGGCTGTTTGTGAATACTGTATGTATGAGTGAATGAATGATATGGTATGATAACATTTATCACTAATAAAGAAGTTTAGATAGAGTGCTTCTTAGCTAATCATAGCTCAGAGCAAGTAAGAGTTCAATGAATGATTGCCCCATTAAAGAGTTAAAATAATAAGATAATATAAAATAAGAAAAAGTCAAAAAGTATGACTTTGAAAGACTTACCTTAAGTAGAGTCATTGGATGATGTGAAGAATGATCGATACGCCGAGAGACGTGAGACTGTGTGACTTGAGAGCCGACCGGAGGAGGAGAGTGTAAGAATTCTGGTATAAGATTGCGATACTTTCCTGACAAGTGGAAACAATGGGAATATTCTGGATAAAATTCTTTTGAATTATGTCAAAGATTATATAGCGGACAACGACATCATTCCACCAGACTGCATTTCAAGCCAGTCTTAGCAAAGAACATCTACTTGTGTTCTACAGTCAAGCTAGCCAGAACCTTAACCACAGCTAGTATTTCATTAAACTGCACGCAGGCATTCAACTCAGTGCCCCACGGGCCTATGTGTCGAATGTTTTTCATACCGGGACTGCCCGGAGTAGCTTTATACTACAATAAAACTAAAAAACCGATCGGTGCAGGAGCAGGTAGGCGATAGCCTCTCCGAAGCTGTGCCTCTGACATATGGAGTACTCAAGGAGTCGTGCTTTTCCTAGTATTTTCAACGTGTTTACGTCTGAAATCGTTTGAGCACTGTATAAAAATACTACAGTTGCTGCCGACAACATCGGGGTGTACAGTAACAGCATAGACGAAAAGAAAGAGTTAATTCTACGGGGCTAAGGGTACTACACATTGGGGATGACCGATTGCTGTGTAATATAGATATTCTATCGATTATTTTACGAACAATCAATCGATGGTATCTGCGCGCACTTTTCAAAAGTTTCCCTCCAACCCAACACCGATTTGGTTTCACATTGTACCGATTATAATATTACATCCGATCAAATAGTGTTTACTTAACTACACACTACACCTGTGAAATATTTACATTTTCAATTTATATAAAAAAAAAATAGGTTACGTAATTAATTTGAGTAAGCTGAACGAGTATACTTGTCTGATTAATTGTTATTACTCTTGTGAGTTGCACAAGAAAAATACTGCGAATAGCAGCACTGTATGGATTATAAACTACATGACACCTAAAAACAAGTAACAAAGATAGGTTATGCACTTTTTGATTATGCTGGCAACGAACTCACTTCTCGGTAATGGCGCTCCCCACCACCTCTGAGCAATACCTTTGTTTTGTAACGGTCCCTTAAAAATACTTAAAAAACAATAATTTCCCTTTCTGCGCTATACTTCACAATTGAATCAAAGTGATGAATGTGGATATATTTCGAACATTCTTTGCCAATCTAGATCTTTAAACACAAATGCATGTCCTTTTTAAATATAATTTTGAAAAAAGTAGATCTCTAAAAACCGTTATGTCATGTTCAAACTGTTATACATTAAGCGTCATATTTTCACTTATAACGATTGGTTAGGGTAAAGAGTAGTATAATTTTATAAATATATATATTCTCCATTCTGTCCAAGGTAAATCATTAAATTATATTAATCAATTTTATTTAAAACACGAACGAATTAATTTCAAATGTGAGAACCATCAATATGAAATGTAATAACTAAATTGTGAAAATAACTTATGTTGCTGCATATTTTTTAAAAACATATAATTTCAATCAGTTTTTGACATTGAAAAAAGCTATAAAATCTGGTTTTATAAGAGTAGGGTATCTAATGGAAATATTTTAGCAATGGATAGAGCATAACATACTGATAGTGATATTTTACCTGAAACATGTTTTGAAGACTGCACATTTTATCTTCTTCCTTCTTTCTTGATCTGCAGATTAGAGAGTATCTGCAATTTAAACCTATTGCATACACACACATCTTCAAAATCTAGCAGTTCAAACATTTTAAATTAATTATATGTGTGAGCTTATTTATTATATCTGGTTCTTAGAGTTGAATTTTCATTGAAATAATAGAAGTGTAATTATTTTTGCCACCAACAAAACCAGCATGTGTATTGAGTTATGTCTCACACATTATATTAAAAAATATACAATAATTATTTATTTACAGGATTGGAAATTATGGGAAATCAGAAAGAAGCAGGTGCCATGAAAAAGTATGATCACTCTTTCGAAAAAAAAGATGCAGATGACTATAACATAGATTGCAGTAAACAATTTGTTGAAACCATAGAGGAGCAAACAATACTGGAAGCACAGTTTTGTTGCAAATTTTGCCACGAATGGATTTATAAGGTTCCTAAAGTTATTGAATAAGATAGATTAAGAGTTTTGGTTTCTTATAACATTTAAACAGTTTTTTTGCATTTTTTATGTCAACATCAAATTCTGTGATTTCATAAGTGGCTTTATGTTTTAACTATCCAATTACGTGGAGAATAAAACTGTAATGTGGCTGCAATAGTCTATTGTACAGTTGCCATAATTTCCTGCTTTACAGCAGGACTAATTGTCCGACAGATTTTCCACAATCCAGTGGGAATTATTTAGTTAACCAATTTCAATGAATGGGGATGCAACTTTTACTCACCAAGCTTTCAAATTTTCCTTCAGAACTGTTAACACGATTTTAATGACAGTTTTAATTGCTTTTTGTAATTTTAGAATAACAAAAATTAGGAATTAGGGTAAACGAGAGGAATTGGGAGATACTTTTTCCAAAATTAAGCTCTTTAAACCTCATATCCTTTTTTAATATATAATATTTGTGTATCAAAATCTTGACTTACTTTTAAACCCAGGACTGGTAACGTGTGGTCAATCTGACCCAGTTACATCTAAGGAGAGCTGTCCCTACAGAACGATGTTGGTCCTTTATTTATTTCCCAGTTTACCTTCAAACTAAAAAGCTGACATTGATTAGATACAGTTTGTTACAGAAACGAGGTGCTATTCTTCATTAATGTTGTTGATGGGTCAATTGGACCCAACGTTTCCTCTAATGTTAATTTTTACAAAATAAATAAAAATAAAATGAAGATCACCACCCGATTTCTCCTCTAAATATTATATTTATATAAATTTTCTTTAATATAAATATTTAAAAAATCTATAAATGTACCACCCAATTCTTCTATTCTAATTTAAGTGTTATTAATCACAATGCCGAGGTCACTTTTGATATCTTATTCAATATGCTAGAAAATATTTATGCTTCTATTATACTTAATCATGGAAATGGAAATGGCAGCATTTTTGTATCTGGGATGAGATCCTATTGCTCCAACAGCTATCTCCACCCTACTTTAATAAATAGTGTGAACAGGTATAACCACTTAATATTCTGTAATTCTTATAAAACTGCAAGCCTTTGAACATTGTTTGCTCCCATGCTCCTTAAACCAGTTCAATATACTTTGAGCTGGAAACTTCATACTTGTGCATTGTTCGTTAAATGTGTGCTGTGAAAAGTTTTAGTAGACATTAGGGTTTTTGTTAGCTTTATATTTATGTATTGTGTTGTTGAAACTGAATGAAAGTTTTTTTGTTTTTTTTAGTGAGTAGTCAATAAACCATCATTCAAAATAACTTGGTAATTTTCTTAGTTCCGAGGTGTGACAGAGGTAACACTGGATGGTAAGTTGGGGTAGGGGTAGTAGTTGGAGCACTATCCCTGTTAAAGCTGTAGCAGTTAATCCCGGCTATAAAACAGACTAGTACCCTGTTTTGAATGTTGTTGCAGTTTCAAATGGGTTCTATATGTGAAATTTCAATTAACTAGGTTTAGCATGGGACACGTAATCACTAGCACTATCGATTTTTCATAACCCTTTTTTAGATACGTCTGTATTATTATTAAAGTATGGTAACTTGTTCTATAAATTCATCCGTTAATAAAAAATTTACAAATACGGAGCACCAACTGTAAATCTAATAATTAAGTTAAAAGAAAATTGTGTCATGATATTGCAGGTTTTCCGGATTACCCAATTACAATTCAAGTAGCTGTTAGTTGATAAAAACTTATAGTTTGGAGCAATGCAACTAAAACACAAACATTTATTTACCTTGAACTTTTACGTGATCATGTTAAACAAGTAAAATAATTTCTCTGCCTGCAATATTTTTTTTATTGCTTCAAGCGCTGCTTTCAACAATTGATTGTTACTGTTAAAGGCTAAAAAAACAACACAATTAATCATTATTTTATTCATTTGTTAATAATTAGACTATGAAGCAAAACTTTGTGATAAATAAAATTATGTCAAAGTTATAAATTTGTTTCCGAATACAATTTATCTCAAGATTTTTGTTATATATTCTGTTTATCTTATCATTGTTTAAATTTATTTGTTGCTAAAATAAAGATTTAAATCATAATTTGTAGACATTCATTACATAAATAATTAGTGATTTAAGTAAATCTATCTAATACTTTAATTTAAGTGTTTTGTAAATAAAATAAATATAACATTTTATCATATCAATAAATTATATTTCATTAGATTAATTCACTTATCAATACCAGTTTTTTTTTGTTTGTTTTGATACAGATAAATACCTTATTATTTTTCAGAGCGACGGAAAGTACACTGAAATTGATGAAAAAGAATTTTATCCAACTTGTAAGGAAACGCCAAAAGTGGTGGTACACTTCTATTCAAGGGATGTACCTAGGTGTGCGATCTGGAATCACCACCTACAAATCCTTGCTGCTGGACACTTAGAGGCTAAATTTGTTAAAATTAATGCAGAAAATGCTACTGACCTCGCAGGTATATATTGTCAAATATAATATCAATGCATATTAATAGTACTTACTTATAATATTAATAATAATTAGTTGTGTTTTTTGATCCTACTGTTTTTCGTACAGTACTCCGCAAAAAATTTAGCGGACTAAGAAAAACTCGGTATTAAGAATGAGGGCACAATAAAAAGTTAATTCTTTAATAAAACGAATATTAAAAAAATGTTTTTGAAGGGAAGTGACTTGTTTTCATTTCAATAAAGGGCTTTGTTGTGATGACTCTTATGTCTACACTTATGTTTCATAAAAAAATAATAAATAAATAGAATTATTTAAACGCATAACATTTCATTCTAATAGTGGTGATGTCATATTGAGTGAGGACATGTTGCATATTGCAAAGATTTAGGAGGTTATGGCAATAGAGAATGAATTGGTATCTAGACTAATCTGGACAGGAGTTACAGAATGTGAGAGCATCAGTCATTGCTTGGACATAGTGATGGGTTGCTCAGTTTTCAGCTCTTACCGAGTAAAGAGTCAGTGTGAGTAATGTTTATGGAAAGTTATTAAGTGGACGTTGAGAGTCATCCAAGACATAGAAGATATCATGTAGAAGAAGTCAAACAAGCTACCGCCAAAAAATTATTTGATCCACATGGTAGCTAAGCAAGAAGAAATGTGATGAAAACAACTCCACATTTGTTTATAATTCTTTTAATCACTTATATAACTTCACCAATACAATTCATACTCAACAATTGGATGGTAGGTACCACCTACCGAGAGTTTAAGCTTCAAATCGTTAAATCCAAATTTATTTTGTCAAACTTAAATTAATTTTCTATTATTTTGTTACTGTCTCATTTTAGCTCAAATCAAAAATTTTCAAATTAAAAAAGTAGTACATCTATATCTACATCTATATGTTATATATATATATAACACTATTTAATATGATCTCAGAGTATTATTGGTTCTAGTGCATAATTTTGTATATTAACATAATCGGCTATAGAAATTTATGAGTAATTTAAATAATAGTTATGCACAACAAACTATGACTTAAAATTACATTCTTCATAATTTTCCATCTCTATGAACTTTTCAAGTGTTCATTCAAGTATTCATAGCAAAGTGCTAAAGTTTTAAGCCCCTGTTTGTGAGTGATACATAGTCCTCACTGTTCAGTTATACAATTCACTTTATTTTCAATTCTAAAAATAGAATATTCAAGAACAATGTCATTTATGTTACAGAGAAGTTAAGAATTTGGTTGTTTCCAACGTTAATAATTATAATTGATGGAGAGTTTAAGGAGTACATATGCAGTATTTCTGGTCGAAGGGATGAGGCTAATTTTTCAACAGAGATATTGGAGAGGCGCTTAGTAGCAACTGGTATAATAAAATACAGAGGAGATTACCCTCAGCAACTCAATAACTCAGAAAATCAGGGACAACACAAAAAGAACATTCAAAAATATAAAAACTCAGATGAATCTGATTGAACATTTTAATGTATAAATTTTTAATAAATAAAATGTTTAGTTATGTACAAGTCCTTTATTTATTGTATAATGCTTACAATATTTAGTTATATGTATGGATACTAATTCAAAAGATCTAAATAATAATTTTTCAAAAATAAGGCATATATTTATGTTTATATTATTTATAGCAGAAAAAAATTCTTAATATTTGATTTCTATCTTTTATAGCTAATAATTACCTCATAAACTGTTATGCATTTCTCTCATCTCACTTTAATTCAAGAAAATTTGAATTATAATATTGAAGAATTCTTATTTAAAAAACTGTTAATTATTGAATTATTTGTCACAACATAACTATATAAGTCCAATTGCTTCACATCTTTCTAGTGTTAATTTGATTATAAGATAAATTGCATACATGTGGGGCTATTGCAAATTTTTTATCAGATGATTGTCATTTGCCTTTTAGTCTAAAGCACCAGGTTAGTCAGTCACTGTATCTTTGAGTGCCTTAACTCAGGAGAAGCATTCTTTCAAGTGGGCTTCATAGTTGTAAGATATTACCCTGTCCTTTTTAATCATTAATTTTTATTCTATAGTCATTTTCAGTTATATGTTTTATTTTATTTATCTTTTTTGTTATATTTTATTAATTTTTGTTTTTAGGCTGTTCTGTTGTTCTCCATGAGTAGTAAAATATTGTTTCAATTTTATATGTAAAAATGTATATTGCAGTCATTTGATTATCCACACAATGGGTCATCCAAGAGTCTCAATCGATGACATCAAAAAATAAAAATACATATGTACATATGGAAATCAATTACCCACTTTGATTTATTAATTCACTAAAATTTCATAATTCATACATTCCTACAACTTAACAGTAGAAAGTATTTAAACTGGTAATTTTTCTGAAATAATAAATGCAGTAAATAATACGAATTTCTTACTAATTTAAATATGATAATATACTCATAAATGTTATTTCTTTGTATCCTTCTAGTTACAAGTTTCTAAATCTCATTATCTGGGGTTATCGTCATCCATGTAGCAATCCAATTACCATGGGATTCAACTGTAAATGTAAATTAGTGTATTGCATAAAAAAAATATCTAATTTCTCCAATCCAGGGGTAGGGGTACTTGGTAAGCGAAAACTAAACACTATTCTGGCATGGTCAGAACTCGAAACAAGGACCCCAGTGACGGTCATTACCCAATCACCCATTTCAATAAAATCTTTTCAGATGATACTCAGTCAACAAATATATGACATGTGCCCGAGCATTCCTGCCAATGAGCCCAAGAAGCCGAGAAAAAAAAAATTGAAGTTTAAAAACTCCTAAGTAAAGTAAGTACAATGAAATTTTCAGGAGGAAAAAGACCTATAAATATGAATTTTTCAGGAAATCAAAAAATAATATTTTTTTTGCATAGATTTGCCTGAGGCAAAATTGTTTCTCTAATGTCGTTTATAACACTTTCCTTGTTGTTGCAGCCATTGTAAAATTTAAAGTCTTCTCTTTCAATGTAAGTCAACAGCAATTAGGTTTGATACCAAAATGAGTAAGATGAAGTAAAGCCAAATCATGATAAAATAGACAGAAAAACCTAGCACGTTTTATTTTATACCTCATTTTATAATTTTTTTAAGGAGTTCTGGTTAAGCGTCATTTTGTATAGTTTATGTGCCACTAGAGCTAGTTAATGTTTGGTGTGGATTGTTGAAGTCAGTTCTCCAGTTATTGCCATTTTTGTGGTTTTCAAACAAAAAAGAGAAAGGTGTGAACATTTTGAGGAAAAAAATTGTGCCCCAATGTATATTTAGCGTTTTGATTGGCGCTAAAATATTAACTTTGTTTCCTGCTTTGGTTATATTTAAAAATTTTGCTGGATAAACCAAAAAAGATAGGGAAGTTATAAAAGCATAAAGGTTTTTTGTAACCTTCTAAAATTTATACTAATTATTGTTGAAATTTAAATTGAAGTAAAAATTTTTAGTCTATATAAAAATAAACGTTTTTTCGGTTGTTCTGATTTAAGGGGATCGTGTGTAATTAATTGGTTGGTTGAATTTTTAAATGAAAAGCTTCTACCATTAATGATATATCATTTTATTTTTTTTGCAATGTTTCATAGTGCATTATATATATATATAATAGGATTTTGATACTTATGAATTTTAGCATTCAGATGCGTCATTTTATTTTTAAAAATAAATAAAATACCTAGTGATGAGTAAGTAAATCAGTTGAATTCAAACTTGGAGCTAATATGATATTTTACCGTTCCATATCATCCCTATTTATAATTAAGATTTTTGAAATGGTGTTTTGATATCTCCAAGATGTTTGATGGTTAATCGATTAATGGGTAGTAGGAAGGATAGAATTGGGACAATTCATTGTGAGGCATTATTGAAAATTGGACATCCCTGGTTTGATGATGGATTTTACTGTTTAATTCTAATAATAATATTCTATACTTAGGAACTAGAATATATATTTTATCCTAATCCTTAACTAAATTCCTACATTTGAGAGATTATAGGTTTCCTAAACTTAAAGTTGTAGCACAATATTACTTAATAAATAAAAATTTAATATATTTACTCTATACTGTATAATATATTGCGATACAGATTAATTGTACATTATACCTGCATTGTTATTAAAATGTTAAATGTAATATCTTTTTGAAGAAATAAATACACTTTTATTATTATTATAAGGATAAAATAAAAATATGAGCCTGAAGAGATCAGGTCAACAAGGCTGTTGTTGGTATGTGGTGCTGAAGGTACTAGCAGGGTCAATGCTTTTTCACAAACCTATATTTCTGATTTTTTAGACCGGATTGGCTCCTTCTTTAATCAAGTAGCTACTTATTTTCACTCATGAGAATGAGTAAACGCCACCACCCAGATACCTATCCCCCTCAGAAAATATCCTTAGGGGAACCATAAATTGCACCGGGTCTTTATTGTTAATAATCAGACAAACTGACAATAATCCTTGAAGACATTCGATAAATTCTCACATATATGTATGTAAATGTTCTAAATAAAAAAAAAAATACAACAAAGCAATTTATTAAAAGAAGAATTACTTATAAATTGAGCAATACATAAGTTAAAGTAAATACAATCTTAACCAGAGCTCTTTATATTAAAGTAAAATTGAAACACACCATAGGCCAAACATATTTATGTCTTCCTTCTTTTACACAGATGTCTCATTGTTATCAGGAGATATATCCGAATCATCAATTTTTTCTAATTTATTTTCATGTAATTCACGACATTTTTCTCTCGTTTTAAGAGGTGTACCTCGAGGACTCATTTTCCTGCTTCCTGTATATGGTTTCAGAAGACGTGCTCTAAAAAATAAATTGTATAAATTAAAAATTAATATATTTTTTTTAAATGGAATCAAAATAATCAAGATATTTTTTATAAAACTCAATATGTGCACATGGGCATAAAAAACTAGCATATTCAAGGAACGGTGACCTTGCTGTATCATTGCTTAAAAGTTTACCAGTTGCTAATAAGTTCACTAAAGATTAATTTCCTGCCATAAGTTCTGTTACGAAGAAAAAGTTGGAAAAATCTAACACAGATTGAATTTTGATAGTGAAATTTATTTAAATAACATGTCTTACATATAAACGATTAAATGAAAATTAAGTTATTCAAAATGGCCACTTCTGAACCCTGGCTTGGAGTCTGCAGTAATTCTTGTGGAAAATTGTTAACTGCTTTCACCAGGGGGTCTGTTTTAGCCACTCCAAACTAGTGTGTCTCCTTTGTGGCATGCCCATTAACTCCAGATGTAACTAAAGTCAGAAATCCAGAGGGTTCAAAATTTGGACTTTCTGAGGGTGTCTAAAGCCTTAATGAACTTCGCAAAAATGAAGGTTTGTGGTACCATGATAGTGTACCCCCCCCACCATACCATTACTGAGCTCGGATAGTGCCCTCGTTCCACTTTACAATAATCTCTTGGGCTTCCCAGGGGTTGTGTGCATACACATTGTCATTCTGACGATTAAATTTTTCCTCAATGTTAAACATTTTCTCATCCAAAAACAATATCATATGATGACCACCATCGACGTACTTGCTTAGCAATGCCTTTGCTTTTTCTTCTCTAATCTTCTTAAGTGAAGCAGTAAGCCTTTGTCCTGTTATTCTCCGATAGGCACCCATTTGAAGGACATTTTCGTTGATTCAGGGCATTGACCCTGGCGAATTACCGATCTCTCTTGACATTATTTTTTGTTATCTTAGTGGATTTCTTTGAATTAGATTTTTAACTGCTTTAATGGCATTTTTTGTTCTTCCGTACGTGGTTGACCTGACCGGGGCCTGTCCTTTACATACTTGGTTGCAATGAAGCAATTAATAGTGCCCCACACAAACATTCGATTAATTTTTAACAGTTTAAGAGCTTGAAAGATGTTTCAGAGAGACTTAACCGCCCTGTGAAGGGCAATAACGGCATGTCAATTTTCTTCTAGGCTTCTATCCATCATGTCTAAATCCAACTCAGAGACAAAATAAAAGGGCTTCATATCGAATATAAACAACAAACAGTGAGACATTTATTTACCTGCATGAGTATATAATTTTATCTAAGTCAAAAGTTTGAAACAGAACTTATCCCAGGACTAGGTATACACATATGGAAATTATATAGTTACTGAATGTAATTTTGATTGTTTGAATAATTTCACAGGATGGTTAAAGTTAGTTAAAACAGATAATATAAATTCATTGCTAATTTCTTTTTATACTTACGCATCCATTAACTTGAGTAAAATCCTTGAAAACATTTGGTATTCTTCATCACCAAAATCAGCAGGATCATGACGTGCATGTTCATATAAATCACAAAATTGCTGAACTAATCTTTGCCCAACACCGTTCAGTGGGGCACCTAAAGTGTTCAAAAGATATACTCTCAAATTGTCATTTGGATGTCTATGCAAACTTGAATCCTGTTTCAAGATTTCTTTCTCTATGAGCAGAATAAAAAAAAAACATATATTTAATTGTAACAGTAAAGTTATTGCTATACTTGAATGGGTTCAAGGAAGAAAGGTGTCAGTCCACTAGACAAAACTTTTGGGGAAATAAAAAAAAACTTCAGGGTCCTGAATTTGGTCTAAATAATGCAAAAAAAAATCATCAGGTCCATTGATTTTTATTCAATTGTCTGTAATCGTCAAATTTTGATGAATTATCAATTGGCATTGGGATGATGCCCTTCTTCCATGAATAAGTTGAAAAGCTGAATATGAAGGTGTTAGGATCAAGAAATTAGGCAATTTTTCTTTTATATTTGTCTGACACTTGATTAATCCAGTGTACTGGGTTACCCCGGGAGTACTGTGCTCTCATATACATCAAATTATCAAAAAAATCCTGTACTGGGGGGTAGGGTAGGGTAGACTACCTGGATTAATTTACACTTTTTTACACCAGTTCCTATTCATTTAATCACGTGACTTAGTTTTCCTTGTGAAACCATCATAAATTTTTGTTAGGAATTATGGTTTAATTCCTATTTATACCCATGTAATGTCATGGATGGGGATCAAATAATATCATGTAAGGAAGGGGCACTAACAACCAGACAACTGAAACAGTTGATCGACTTAAATATAGATTACCTACATGCATAATTATTTTTTAAAACCAGTAATACTATAAATATGTTTGAGGAAAACTACGAATAGAGATCAAAAAGATTGGAAAAAATCCGATTAAAAGCTTTGGATCTCTCAAATAAATGTATTTATTTATATATCGACATTTTACTAAATTCAGTCTTTTTTTTTTTGGATTCAGGACTTCACGTGTTACCAAATCCTCAGTAAAAATGTTAAAATTTTACTTGAGAATTGAAAATTAACAGTCACATATTTACATACTTTATAACTGGGAAATTAATGATTTATGCTTTTACTGAAGATTTTGTGAAATCATAAATTACAAAATACACTATGGATTTTTCAGCATTTTCATGTTAAAAGTTAACACAAGTGAATATACTCAAGTGGGCAATAAAGGGAGGATAAAAGAAAAAAAGAACCATTTCTCTAAAAAATCGTCTAAATATTTCCAATTTCTAGTCACAGAAAACCATGATATAAGAGAGGGAGCAAAATAACATTGATATTAGAGAATCTTGAAATAAATATGACTAAATTATTATTATATTAAAATAACAATGTCAGCATAAAAATAATCAATTTCCAGACTCCCCATACCAAATACTTGCACTACCCCCCAAAATTTATCAGTTTAGCAAGTCTTGCTATTTCTACCATAAGGTGTGGCTCGGACATAGCAATAAGTTCTGTATAAATTGTATACATCTAATTTAACATACATTAATTTTAGATAATGTGACTAATGTTTTGCTTATTTTTGTATTTTATTAAAACTATTTCTATATTTCACAATATATTATAAGTTATTTCTTTGAAAAAATTACATGTGACAATCAATGCTATTCGTGCTTAATCTATGTAATATTTATCGTAATAAGTTAGTCCATTAATAATATTTCTATTATTGCTTGATGCCAGGCCAGAGTCTGATGGTGACATGAGCTGTTCAAAGTATTTGCATAGAATAAAAGAATATAAGAGAACATAGCTATTCACTGAACATATACAGTAGCACCTCTTCCAACTAACACCATGATTATACATTAAAATTATAAAAACTAAACAAAATGATTTCAAACCTTACCTAAAAGTTTCAAATCATCACAGGCTTTCAGCCTGTAGTAAAATGGTGGTACATCTGAACCTGGTGGTAAGATGTACCTTGACTCATTATCATAATTTAATGGTGGTTCATAAACTATTTTAGGAACAAGATCTATTCTCCTGTGAATTTCTTTCTTCAGGGACTAAAAAGATATGTTAATTAAATATAAATTAAAACATCATCATAGAAACAAGGGTTTCTATTAAAAAGTAAGGTGTTTTACCCATTATCCTGGACCACCCCCCTGGAGGCCAACATTAGATACTCCTAATCCTTAACAGATGGTCAGGGATAATGGGAATTATCCTTATTATTCTGGATGGAGATTGTGGGGGAGGAGTACAGGTTTTCCTTAAAGCCAAACGAATATAGGCGATATCTGTGAGAGATGAAAATGAGATTGTTTTGCGCACTACTATAATTGAAATTTGAAACAAAATAATAGTTTGATTGATTAACTTTAAAATTAACTTAAACCTAACATATAATACATACATATTTTCAATTTATATATGGCCTCAATACATTACCTATCAAAGTTACAGTAGAACAAAACTTTTAATTATTAGTAAAACAAGTGAACATATTTCAAATGAAGACTCCATTGTTACTGCCCCGCTTGAGTTAGGCTACCTTTTATTAGTAGGACTACAGAAATCTTGAACAATGATATTAACATTTTTTTAAACAAGGATAATCCGAGTCCCATCTCCTGCATTGCTGTACCTGATACAGGTATCTGCATTGAGTCAAACAATTTAGAGCTAACTGTAAGACGAACTGCCGACAATTCAAAACATTCTTTTTTAAAACAAGGAAAGACCCTTCAGGCACAGATATTACAGGTCTTCTGTTGAGACTGGTAATCGAACCTTTGCTTATCATGTGCTTACCACCGTTGGACTGAGTTGAATTATCTGAGAATACATAGGGTGTCACGACAGTGAAAGAAATTTGAGCATAATAAATTCTTAAACTGAGAGACGACCTGATACTTAGGCATCTTGAATTGATTGGTAGCAGATTAGGTCATAGGGAACAAGACAAAGAGATCTGAAGGGAGCATACATTGAGTAGTTTTGAAGCATTCCTCGGAGTTAGACTTCATTTATGGAGGCTTCACATCTGTTTAAATTTTGGAAAATCTTCTTAAAGACTTAAAGGTACACGCATCCATAGCTAAATAGAAGTTCAGGTCCACGCCAAGGAGGAAGTCGACCTCTTGAGAGTTCCAATGCCATTTCAGGTCGGCTATCTTGTACTCTCTTAGGCACTATATATATAACTAATGCAACAGTGTTGTATGAGGTAAAGTCAGTGTTATCTTAGACAACAATGACATTCATATTAAATTCACTATTGTAAAGTCGTGGATATAGTACAAGAAGGGTATCAAATGCCTGAGGTAATTAGGTATATTCAATACCTACAATGGATAGTACTTCAGGTGTGATGTTCAGATTGAGGTGTTGACACAGATAGTTTTTAGTTTGGTGGGCAGGAACAACATTTTTAGAGTTTTTAATATTTGGTTAATATCTGAGATTTTATTTCTTGTGATTTTACCTATTAATATTATTTTAATATATGTTATTATTATTTTAATTGTAAATGGTATTGTGCTTTTAATTTTTAAACAATATTAATTAATTTATATCTGTTCTTCTTCTGTTATAGCATCTGAGGATGATGCCTTAAAGCACAGAAAATGTTTGTATTTTTAAACATAATCAACTATCAGCAGATAAAAATCTATTACATTTATCAAGTTTATTTAGGGTAAGGAGATGAATTATCAGAACTACATAATTGTTTCAGGTCTTTAGGGTTTGGCAAGTACAATCACTGTTGAACTCTTAAACGTATCACATAAAAGGAAAAACCATCAGCACACTACTTAAACAATCTGTTTACTAATGTATATTACTATTATCTTAATGGTAATAAACAATAACTCATTACTTTTTTCACTATTAGTTCAATCAAATGAACAATGGGTTCATTTTTAGCGAAACAGCTTATCTTGGTGAACGGGTCATACTGGTAGGGCATTAAAGGAAAAGTACCAAAATATTTATTTTGCACCTAAACAAATATTGTTATACTCCCAGATATAGTTAATCGGGTAGAGACCAGTAGTACCTTGGAATACTTGCAGTTTTACAAGTCAATGTTCATTCTTACCACGATAACTCAAATATTTATTAAGAGAGTTCCAGGGTAAATCACTGCCCCCTATTAATTGAATACAAAGTAAGTAGTATTTGTTATTTACCTTTTTGGCTCCATGTCCTATAAGAACATGAGGACCTCTTCTTGATCTTAATGCAAACCTCATAATTTGCCTTTTGGCAAAGATGAATAATAGCATTAACATCAACACCCCCCCTGCTATAATTATAACTACAGTAGCACCAGAAAGTTCTTCAACCATACCAGTTAAATGTTAGCAGCTCATTAAAAATTAAAACCAATATTTATCACACATCAATGTATGGTTGTTCTTAAGTATTACCAACTGAGACGTTTAAAATGCATATTAAAATCAAAATGTTTACCGAAATATGAGAAAATTTAAGAACATTGAACATAGTTAACCTACTATTAACCCATTTCGACAATCACACTGGACAATAGGGGAATCCAAATTGATAAGTTTAAATCTTATAAGCAACTGTCAAAATGATTGGAGTCAAATCCAAAGAACAGTTTCTCTCTAAGACCATAGAATATATTTCTGGCCCAGCCAAAGGGTAGTATTAAGAACTTCAGTTTCATTTTCAATTTAATAATTTTTCTTATATTATTGGTAATGTTTAATAAATTGATTTTATTACAATAAATATTAAAAAACCTACATTTAAATAGGCTGAGCCTTGTAACAAACACTTGGTTAAGCCAAGTTTAAATTTTAAAGAACCGATTAATGCTAGTATCTACCCCAGACCCAACCTGCACTTTTTCCAAGTAATGTAACCAGTTTTCAAGCTACTACATACACTAATGCCTACTAGTGCAGATTTCAGAAGCAATAGGGTACTCAGCACCAGACACCACCTGTAAGACTTGTAACTATGGAACCTTCCAGCAGACGGTCTAAATGGCATCAATTTCAGAAACCTTACAAATTAGGTGTACCTCCCCGTGTAAATGATCACGTTTCAGAGCTAAAACCTCTGCACCAACCACTGATGAAAATATTAAGCAACATCCAATCTCATATGGTCTCTGCTCTCAATCAGCCCTCAAATACCTTTACTGTCAAATCACTTTCGTGACTACACAATACATAGAACAGACCACCCTGACAATAAAAGCACAGTGGAGCATTTCACATTACACTTAATTATCAGCGTAAAAACATCCTACTATCAGCAATATATTGTCCCCTACAGTTCTCCATCACTCCCGAAATCTTCAAGAACTTCATTTCTTCAGTAGGTCCTTGTTTTTTAGCTAGTGGGGACTACATCGCCAAGCACATCCAGTAAGTTTCTAGGCTTGGTACACCAAGAGGAAGAATTTTGTGTACGGTCAATCGGACACTACATTTCTCTCAACTAACTATAAATTCTCCCACATATTGGCCAATATCTAGACGAAGTTTACAAGACCCATTGGTTTTTTTCACTTGTCAGGGTCTCAACCCCTATCTTCTAAGATGTGAAAACTCCAATCATCCGGGGTGATACTATGCCCGTCCTCTAGTCATTCACAAAGACAAATAAACTACAGTACTGAAGGGTGTTCTACGACGTACTTAAGACCAGCTAAAGCAACTCTGTTCAGGCTTTGAAGTGCAAATTAGCCTTCAAGATACTACCCCAAACCAATAGATGGAGAATGTACTGATAAAATACTCCTTAAACACACATATATACGTACGTACGACATTTATCATCCCAGAATTATCCGTCAGATAGTCGGGAGCATTGACAGAACTGTGTGCTAAATCAGTCTGGATCTAACTGTCATCCGATCCACATCGTTGGGTGCTCTTGTTTATTTTTTTTATTCCATAGTTTTCTTTCGTTAATTTTGTTTCTTCATTTGCACCCTTGAGGCTTATTTTTGACCCCGTGATTGTGCAGGGTTTGTTATTGTTCACCGATATCGATCACAACTTTACACCAATTGTCTACGGTTCCTGTTATCTGCACTACAGAGGAAGTGGATCGACCGGTAGCTTTCCTGACCGAGGTTATCGTCAGTTAAATCTTGATAAGACCAGAAGGAGTTTTTAAAAAGATTTATTTGAACTTTACAAACATAAACTATAATTGATAATAAATGTGACGGGCCTAGTAACAGTACAGAAGGAAGTGGACGTGAGAGGATAAGAGGAATGATATATAGGAAGCTGAGACTTGATAAGCTTTGCTGATGAAGTGCAATCTTGCAGATGTTGCAGCTGGCAGATGGCCTCTCTATCTCCTCCGTTGTTTAAGATTCTTAGTCCTCTAAGAATACTAAGAAATGAGATTGATAGCGGCAGGTGCATGAGGGCTGTTATCTGGTTGAAGATTCTGAGAACGTTGGGATGAACTGGCAGATATATTACTGTTGGTGTAGGGTTTCGTAAGGAATTGGTAGTTTTACATTTTTTAAGGTAGTAGAGGATTACAATTATAATAGCGGCCCCTATAATTAAATAAAAATAAAAATAAGTATTGGATTGATTAAATATAAGTGGTTCTAAAACTATGTCTGTTATATTTAGGTTTTCTATTTCGCTTATATTTGCGATTACATCTATATCTATTTTATTGTACAATTTGTTTATGGTGGAGTCTATTATATGTCTTGAAATTTTGGGGAGTTCTTTATAACAATCATTTTGGTCTAGGGTGAGTAAGCTAACGGGTGGTAGGTATACAGTATCATTAGTAAGGCAATTGTCTAATTTGGAGAGGTTAGTGGTTATAAAACTGTTTATATTATCTATATATCTAATGTTAGTATTGGCTAATTTATATTTGCATGCATTCATCGTTCCAGATGAAATAATATTATTTATACAAGTATTATTTAAAATAAAAAGGTTTTTACAGTAATATTCATTGTTTAAAAATGTACCATTTGTTGTATATAACATATTAAATTTTTTTATTATAATAGTTTCGTCTATATCTAAAGTCACGTATTGTTTGTTAATTTTTACAGGCGAAGGTATGAGTAAATAAGTCTTTATATTTAAATTTGCCTTAGGAAGTTCTACAAAGATATGGAGTGTTTTATTATGAGTAGTGCAGTGAATTTTACTCATTATCCACAGGATTTCAGGATTCCTAGAAGCTAGATTTACATTTTGGTTTATGTCATGTAGTATTTGGGACATTAATGATGAGTGTGTGATGCCAATTTTGCATAGTTCCAGTGTTAATGTAAGTTCATCTATTTTGTTGTGTAGGTGTGTCAGAATTATGTACATGTCAAAGAATGTCATTTCCTTGTTTATCTTCATTATGTTGTCTTGTTCTGTTTTAAAATTGTTATTAATTAATTGTATGTCCTTTTGAAAGTTTTTAATTACGTGTTTATTAAGTTTTATGTCTTGTTCTATGTTGTGTTCTATATTATAGTTGTTCCGTCCTAACTCATTTATTACTTCGTCAATATGTGATTTGTCATCAGCTGTCATGGTGCCAGTAAGCCAGCTGAGAGCTGTTCCAAGTCCGTTTATTAGTCCTCTCTTAGTTCGTTTGTTGTGTGATTTTAATAGGTTTAATTTGTTTTGTGTTTGTATGATAAGGTTTTTGATTATAGGGTATGTCGGTAGGTCCCTATAAGATGGTACATTGTTCTGTATATTGTTTAGTTCCTTGTCAAGTAAGCTAATGTCATAAAAATGGTATGTCCTGTAGTAATTTTCTATTACCTTTGCGTTCTTTATATTGTAATGTAGGACTCCGGGGTTATCACTTATATCAGTCACTGTCATAGTATATGTCAATGTCCATAGAAGTGTCTGGATCAGTACTGTCCGAGTAGGATCCATCTTCTCCTTCTGAAACAGTAATGTTTGGTCTCGGTCTCAAGTGTTTTTTACGTGGTCTTTTGATTCTATTAACGTGTGCTTTGTTTGTTTCGTTTCTGTCTTTGTACAATAGTACGGGTCTGTAGGGATTATTGTATTTGCGGTGATGGGTAGTTCTTATGAATATTTGGTCATCATTTATTTCGGGTGGATTTTCGCGATTTTTATTTAGTGTTTCTGTCCTATTTTCTTTTTCGTTTATAATTTTGTTTCTTGTTATTTCGTGTATTATGTTTTTTTCGTCATGATATTTTTCTACGTATTGTTCTTTTATTTCTATTTGTTGGTCAGGTCTTTTTGTTATTCCGAATGTTATTTCGTCTGGTGTCATATTTAGTTTAGAGTTTAAAGTATTGTTATATGCTATTGTTGCTAGCATTAGTCTGTTAGTTAATGATTTGTTCGTTAAGTCTTTGTAATTGAGTGTTCGTAATAGTTCTATTAGTGTACTGTGTGCTCTATTAAGTAGTCCTAGTGAGTTGGGATTTCCTGGGGTCGTATAGATTGGTTCAATTTCATTTGTCTGCAAAAAATTTAATACTAGGTTGTTTTTGTATTCTTTTCCATTATCCATTTTCATTGATGTTGGTGTGGGATAGTATGTCAAGTAAAGTTTAATAGTGTCACAGATGTTGATTCCTGTCACAGCAGATATTATGTGTGTAAATAGTTTTTTGGAAAATGTGTCGATTATTGTCACGATGTATTTTTTGTCGAAATGTAGTGTATCTATCATCAAGTCTTCAAATGGTTTGTTTGGTGTTGGTGTTACCATGTATTTTGCTTTTATGGGATTTCGTTCGTATTTAGTCTTTTTGCATGTCGTACATTTGTTAATGAAGTCGTTTATTGTTTCTTTCATCAGTGGGAAGTAGTACAGTTTTCTCAGTTTGTCATAAGTCTCAATAGTTCCTCTGTGGGATGTCTTTCCTATGTGATAGTTGTTTATTGTTTCTATTTGTTCGTCTTTGTCCGTGATGTCGGTTACAAAATTTTTGTATCTTTTTAATTTTACAGTCTGGTATGAGTCTTGTATCAGTTTTGAAAATTCTTTGAACATTTCATCGTACCATGGTTGAAGTAATGGGATATTTGGTTCGCAGTATATTCTGTATGTGATTTTCGGTCTAATACTTGTTCTATTAGTGTTTGTAAGTCATTTACGTCATCAAGTATGATTTCATGTCTATGTTTATTAAATGGTTTAGTGAATTTTATTTCTTTTGGACCCTTTTTTACGATTATTTGGTATTTTTCAATATTTATGTTTTTGTCATTGTCTACAATCCAAACTTGTTCATTGGATGATTGTTGTGAATGTATAGTCGCTCTACAAGTACTAAGTCTGTCTAATTCTATTTGATCTAAGTCATTGAGTTCATTAAGTATTTCGTCTAGTGCTTAAGTATTGTCTATTGGTTGGTCAATTATGTTGTCTATATTGTCTTCTTCTGTTATGTGATTTAAAGGTAAATTTTCATTTTGTCGCGAAAGTAAGTCAGCTACTTTATTCGTTTTTCCGTCAATGTGAGTAACGTCAAATTCGAATTCCTGAAGTTTCCACACCCATTTCATAATGCGTGTGTTACCGTTCTTCATTGTATATATCCACTTTAGTGGTTTATGGTCAGTCAGTAGTTGGAATTTCGTACCGTACAAGTATGGTTTGAAATGGTGTGTCGACCAGACAATTGCTAATAGTTCTTTCTCTATCGTTGAGTAATTTATCTCGGGAGGCTGTAGCACTCGTGAGGCGAACGCTACAGGGTGTTCTGTCCCGTCTTTATCTTTCTGAGAAAGTACCGAGCCGATGGCCTTGTCGCTTGCGTCTGTCGTTAAGTAAAAAGTTCGATTCCAGTCAGGGTAGGCTAGTATCGGGGAGTTAGTCATGAGAGTTTTTAATGTGTCACAGGCCTCTTTGATTTCTTTTGTCTCGTATGTTTTAGTCTGTAGGGATTTTGATATGGGTTTGGTTATCTTCGCGTAATTTTTTATAAATTTTCGATAATATCCGGTCATTCCAAGGAATTGTCTGGTTGTTTTTTCCCTATTTGGATATGGTAATTTTGTAATTGCTTCTACTTTTTTTGGGTTAGTTTTTAGTCCGTCGGGGGTAACTATGTATCCTAAGAAGGGGATTTCATTTTTGAAGAATTCTGTCTTGTCTAGTTGAATGGAAAGTGCGTGTTCTTTTAGTTTTCTAAATATGTTTTCAAGGTGTTCTAAATGTTCCTGTATTGTGTTAGAGTATATGATTATGTCGTCTATGTAAATCATGGCGTTTGGGATATTTGCTATCATCATGTTCATAGCTCTTTGAAATGTCGGTGGGGCGTTACAAAGTCCGTAGGGCATTCGTAAGTATTCGTAATGTCCGTCTTCTGTACTAAACGCTGTCTTGGCAATGGAATCAGGATCCATTTCAATTTGGTGGAATCCGGATGCCAAATCAATGGTCGAAAATATTTTCGCGTTTTGTAATTTGTTTAGTATTATTATTATTATTATTATTATTATTTTGTTCCGGCATTTGTGCACCACGGCCTCAGTGAGACCTATTGTGCGCCGTCCATGTCCCTGTCCTATATATGTGACAGGCCCACGGCCCTTGCAAATCTGAGGATACCGAATGGATCGATCAGTTCACATAGTTTGGGGTCTACAATGCGATCACTACCAAAGTGAAGGTATCGCCTTCTAGCTAGGTTATCACAGTCACATATTATATGACGTGCCGTTTCTCCCTCTTTCTTGCAGAATCTGCAGATTGGTGATCCAACTATCCCCAAATTAAAGAGGTGTTTGTTTAACCGACAGTGACCTGTATAGAGTCCTGTCACACTTTTGAGTGTCCACCTGTCCATTGATAGAAGTGCTGAGCTTCTTTTCTTACAGGGTCCATCAAGAAACAGTTTTGAGTGTTCCTGTTTCTTAGTTTCTCTCCAAGAGAGTCTTGCCCTGTCCTCTAAAGCTAATTTTATACGCCTTTTAGCGTAGCTGAGGCTGATACCACATATGGGTTCAGGTGCAAGAGGTGTCTGTTCTGAGCCCACCCTTGCAAGGCCATCTGCCTTCTCATTGCCTGTGATGCCTGTGTGTCCTGGCACCCAGTCGATTCTAACCTTATTGGCTAGCGAGAGTGTGTTTAGGTTGTTTTTGCACTCCTCAACCAAATAAGATCTGGTCGTATAGCTTCTCAGGGCGCCAATTGCAGCCTGGCTATCCGTGAAAATTGTGATCAGTCTGTTTCTTACACCCTCCCCAATTAAGGTTTGGGTACAGACATTGATCGCCATCACTTCGGCCTGAAAGACCGAGGTGTGTCTACCTAAAGGAATAGAAATCCCAGATTCTGGTTTATCTTTCCTCCATATGCCGGCCCCTGATCCGTTTTCTGTTAGTGAGCCGTCTGTATAGCAATTAATCCCATTACACAGTTTATGTGGTTTGGTCTTTGTGTTTACCGCACAGTATAAGACGTCTGTGTGTTTCTTAACTTGTAGGTCAGAGTGCATTGACAGCACCTCGTCCTCATCAATTCTTCTGAACAAGTTCCCATGCCCCATGTGAGTCATGACTTTGGATCTTGTTCCTGATTTCGCAAGTCTGTAAGCCACGTTCAAGGCTTGCGCTTCTACTTCTATGTGCAGTGGATTCAAGTTCAATAAGACTTCCATTGCAGCAGTAGGAGTTGTACTCATGGCACCAGTAATCATGAGACATGAGAGCCTCTGTAATTTGCCAAGCAAAGTTTTATTTTTACTAATGCTACCTCTGTGCCACCACACCATAGAGGCATAGAGCACCATTGGTCTCACTGTTGCGGTATATAGCCAGAATAACATTCTGGGTTGTAGTCCCCAGGTCCTACCCACAGCCCTTTTACATGCATAGAGGCATCGAAGTGCCTTCATAGTAGTATTCCTGATGTGTTTGGACCAGTCCAATTTACTATCCAGAGTAACCCCTAGATGCTTTACCTCACTACAAATGCTTACCTGTGTCCCCCCTATATAGGGTGGTCTAACTATAGCATTTCTTTTGTTAGTGAAGATACAGAGATTTATCTTCTGGGGATTGATTCCTAAACCATTCTTTTCACACCAATCCCTCAAAAGATCCATCGATGCGGAAAGCAACTCAGAAATGGTTTCTGAGAACTTGCCCCCTATGAGCACAGCAATGTCATCAGCATATCCCTGTGCGTAGAACCCTGCAGAGTTTAGGTTTGTTAACAATGAGTCAACGACCAAACACCACAGTAATGGAGATAACACCCCTCCCTGTGGACATCCTCCCACTGGCTTCATCCACAGTTTGGTTTGTCCCAATTGTGATTGTAAAATCCTATTCTCTAGCATGGTGTTTATCCAGCTAGAGGCTAAGGAACTAATCCCCTTTCTTTCTAAGGCCGATGCCATAGTGTTATAGGGTGAGCGATCAAAGGCACCTTCTATATCAACAAAGATGCCTACCATTATTTCTTTGTGAACTAGTGATCTCTCAATCCTGGAAACCAGGTGGTGGAGAGCAATTTCACAGGATTTTCCTGCCTGGTAAGCGAATTGAGCGCTATGGAGCGGTCGTTCTACCAGTATTCCATCCCTAATATGTCTGTCTATGACCTTTTCCAAGGTCTTCATCAAAAAAGAAGTCAGACATATTGGTCTGTAAGACTTGGGTTCGTCATAGGACTCTTTCCCAGGTTTTGGTATGTAACACACTTTTGCCATCCTCCAGCTTACTGGAATATAGCTCAGTGCCAAGCTTCCCTTTAACAAGGTAAGTATAAGGGGCCTAATTACTGGTAGGCCTTTTTGTAGCAAGGCTGGGAAAATCCCATCAATACCAGGTGATTTGAAGGGAGCAAAAGAATTGATTGCCCACTCCACTCTTGCAGAATTGACAATTTTATTTGCTTCTGCCCAGTTACCCTTGCAACTAGTGTGTTCACAGTTGGTAGGGTCATTATTAATCGTATCCATCAGTCCGCAGCCAGGAAAATGCGCGCGCGCCAGGGCACCGAGGGTTCCCTCCTCAGAATCCGTATAGCCCCCTCCCACCCTGACGGAGCCCAATACTCCCCTGTCAGACTGCTTGGATAAGATCCTATTTACTCTAAACATGGAAGTTGTATCGTTTATTTCGCTACAAAATTTCTTCCACGCCCTTCTTTTAGCCTTTCTGACTTCTTTGTTATAATCAGTGAGTGCACGTTTATAAGTGTCCCATCTGCCTGATCTTTTGGCCGCGTTAAAGAGTTTACGTGTAAGAGCTCTTAACTTGCCAAGTTTATTGTTCCACCAGGGACAGTTCCTGTTGGATCTAACATTACATACAGTGTTATTATCAGTGTATGACTTAATTATTGCCTCAGTCAATGTTGAGTTTAAATGTTCCAAATGCCAGTTGCTACTCACCACTCTAGGACAGCATTTGACCTCCTCCTCAAGCTGTGTATAGTAGGTTTCCCAGTTTGTAAGTTTGGGATTCCTATACACAGCTTCGGACGTGATGTTACCACTTAGATCAAATCTAATGTATCTATGATCTGAGCATGACTCTTCTTCAGAGACGTGCCAGCCTTTAACCCTTAGGCTTATAGTGCGTGTGCTAAGGGTTATGTCAATGACCTCAGATCTGATTCTATTGTTAAAAGTGGCAATATTGCCTCTGTTTAGAATGTCTAGGTCATTACTAGTTATGTACTCTACTAAACACTCACCTCTCTGGTTGTTGTTCTTGCTCCCCCAGAGCTGATGGTGAGCGTTCGCGTCAAGCGATGCTATAAGCTCGCCCCTTAGGCCAGTCCCTTCCGTTAGCTTACTAAGTGCCTCGGTCGGGACTTCTTCTTCATATGGGAGGTAGACAGAT
Organism: Acanthosoma haemorrhoidale; assembly: GCA_930367205.1. NCBI lineage: Eukaryota > Metazoa > Arthropoda > Insecta > Hemiptera > Acanthosomatidae > Acanthosoma > Acanthosoma haemorrhoidale. Next base: position 94,847,295 of record OV884009.1, read on the forward strand.
AATTTGTTTAGTAAGTCCTCAATGTTAGGTAGTGGGTATTTGTCATTGACTGTCATGTCGTTTAGTTTTCGATAGTCTATAACCATCCTGACTTTCTTTTGTCCGGATGCGTCCATTTTCTTGGGGACTATCCATACTGGGGAATTGTAGGGGGAGTTACTTTTACGTATTATGTTGTTTTTCAGTAAGTTTGTCACTTCGTTATTTATTTGTTCTTTAAATTGTACAGGGTATCGGTAATTACGTGTGTAGCATGGATTTTCGTTTTTTGTCACGATTTTGTGTTTTAGTAAGTTAGTCGCTCTTAATTGTTCATTGTCTGTTTTTAGTATTTCTCCATAATTGCTTATTAGATTTACTAATTGGTCAGTTGTGTTATCGTCAATATGGTCTGTTCGAATTAATTGTTTAATTGTTTGTTTGTCATCAATATAGTATAGTTCGTTCTTTTCTTTTGATTTATTATTATTATTGTTAGATTTATTATTATTATTAAGTTTATTGTTATTATTAATTTTATTGTTTTCATTATTTTTCGGGTACCATGGTTGAAGTAATGGGATATTTGGTTCGCAGTATATTCCGTATGTGATTTTCGGTCTAATTACTTGTTCTATTAGTGTTTGTAAGTCATTTATGTCGTCAAGTATAATTTCATGTCTGTGTTTATTAAATGGTTTAGTGAATTTTATTTCTTTTGGACCCTTTTTTACGATTATTTGGTATTTTTCAATATTTATGTTTTTGTCACTGTCTACAATCCAAACTTGTTCATTGGATGATTGTTGTGAGTGTATAGTCGCTCTACAAGTACTAAGTCTGTCTAATTCTATTTGGTCTAAATCATTGAGTTCATTAAGTATTTCGTCTAGAGCTTGAGCATTGTCTATTGGTTGGTCAATTATGTTGTCTATATTGTCTTCTTCTGTTATGTGATTTAAAGGTAAATTTTCATTTTGTCGCGAAAGTAAGTCAGTTCGAATTAATTGTTTAATTGTTTGTTTGTCATCAATATAGTATAGTTCGTTCTTTTCTTTTGATTTATTATTATTATTAAGTTTATTATTATTATTAGATTTATTGTTATTATTATTTTTATTGTTTTCATTATTTTTCGGGTATGTTTGGTCCCTTTTATTTTTTAATTTATTATTATTACTATTATTATTATTAACTAAATTTTCGTTTTCTAATTTAAATTTTATTTTATTTATTACTAATTCATTATTTTGACAGTTAATTTTTATATTTAAATTTTGCATTGTCTCGTATCCTAATAAAATGTTGAATTTATTACTAAACGGGTAAACTAAAAATTTTGCTTTCGCAGAAATTCCTATCAGGGGATAGAGATCTATTAGAGCACTCTGAGTTCCCTCGGCTCTCCCTGTAGGGGTTTTCATCACGAAGTCTTCCGAAATGATTTTAGTTCCTTCGGGTAAAGAACGTGGGTAAATATAATTTTTCGATGCTCCCGTGCCAATTAGCCAAGTCTTGCCAGTAAAATCTTTTAGTTTCAGTAAATTGTCCGTATGGTTTAATTGGTATTCTGGTCGGGTGGTTTGTGATCGCTTGGTCCTGGTTCTAAAAAATGGTCATATCTTGTTTCAAGTGATTGTAATCGGTCCTGTAATTCTTGTATGTGTAAGTCTTTGTCTTCTAGTTCGGTATGGTGTACGCGGTTACTGACTGTCCGCATTGAAACTGTTTGTTGTTGTTGTGGTATTTCAGGTAAAGCCAGTTGTTGTTTATTGAAGTATTGGTTTTGTTATCGTGGTTGCCACGGCTGATTGTATCGTGCATTAGGATCACGAGAATAATTAAAATTGTTGGGTCTGTCTGAATTATATTGGGGTTTGTTGTAATGGCGTTTGTTATTGGGAAAGGTTTGTGGTTGTTGGTACTGATTTGATTGTTCGTGGTTTCGTTCATAGTAATAAGGGTCAAAATTTTTACCTTTATAACCGGTGCTAGGTGGTGTTTGTGTTTGTCTTTGGGCATATTGTTGTGATTTCGAGTTTTGTTGTTGTGGTCTGCTGTGAGAGCGTTCTCCGTAAGAACGTTCTATTATTCTCACAGCGACTGTCTTAAGTGCCCTTTTTAAGTCCCTTAAGTTTGTGTAGTCCGTGTGGTTTAGGAAAAATTCTAAATCTTTGTCAAATTGTTTCGTACAGTGATGCGTTATTTGTCTGTCGTATATTTTTAGTTCGGTTAATTTTTGTTCGTCATTTAATCTATCGTCCGTAAATACTCGTCCTTCTAGTTCGTCTCGAAGGAGTAATACTCTGTCTACATAGTTTACGGGGTGTTCATTCTTGTAAGGTCTGATTTGTAAAATTTCGTCCATTGACTGTAGTGTCGACTTGTCATCGCGGAATTGATTTTTTAATTCTTGAATTAATTCTTGTAACGTGTTATAATTTCGTAATCCGCAATGTTCTGCCGGTCCTACAAGTTTGTTAGTGGCGTGTCCAAGTAATTGTTTTGTATTGTATTCACAGTGTGGGTTGTCTATTGTGCATATGTTATTGGCCACGAAATTTATTTTATTTATGAATTTAATCAAGTGGCTTGGGTTTCCGTCAAATTCAGGTATTAGTTTTAAGTCTGTGGTTGAGATAATGTGGTTGTTAGTAGCCATATTTTCGTCTAATTCGGGGATGTTTCGGATAAGGTTTAGTCTGTCTGTTAATGGCATGTAAAATGTGTACAAAGTTATAATTACCAATTGATGTCTTCTGTTGTGTGAAGTCCTCTTCTTCTTCTCCTCTGGCGTCTCGTAGATAGTAACAAATGAGTGGTCAGAGCCTCGGTGATGTGTATTAAAATACACCAGCTGATGTCTTGGGTCTTGCCTAGCCAGACGGCGGTGATCGCGGAATGGGGAGATTCTCCCAAAGTCTCAAAGTTGCTGCCAAGGTCCCTGTTCGGGCGCCAGTTAAATCTTGATAAGACCAGAAGGAGTTTTTAAAAAGATTTATTTGAACTTTACAAACATACAACTACAATTAATAATAAATGTCAGAGTGACGGGCCTAGTAACAGTACAGAAGGAAGTGGACGTGAGAGGATAAGAGGAATAATATATAGGAGCTGAGACTTGATAAGGATAGCTGACGAAGTGTTGATCTTGCAGGTGTTGCAGCTGGCAGATGGCCTCTCTATCTGTCGATGAAGCAAACAATGCTATCCCAAAGTTTAGCCTAAAGACCACTACCCTGAAGGAATCAGGTGTCTTCATGACGGGGTCACCCTTTACACAGTGGAAGAACAGGCGAAAATACTGGCCGATCACTATACCACAGACAACGCCGCTAGGACAGTTAATTACCACGAACCTCAGCAGCTGGAAACAGGTCAGAGGTACATGTTTGTCTCCCCGAAGTAGCTCAGGGTGATTCTTTCCCGGTGTAAGGGAAACCGAGCATGAGGCGCGATGGGGTGGAAACTGTACTGCTGAAACAGCTACCGAGGAGAGGGATTGCCCAACTCGTCCACCTGTACAGTTCATGTATCAGGTTGCGATATTTCCCGACAGCGTGTAAACAAGCTATCTTGTTCGCGCTGTGGAAGCCTACGAAGAAAGGCGACCACCCAGTCCGCTATCGCCCGATTAGTTCCCTCCCTCACATGGGGAAGATTCTCGAGAAGATTGGTGAGGGTACGACGGGTGGGTGGTTGCCTCTCTAACCCATTCCCTTTGACTTGTGGAGTTCCTCAAGTAGCGGTTTTGTGTCCTGTTCTTTTCAGTATGTACACATCTGAAATCGTTGGGACAAATTATAAGAAAGCGATGGTGATCGACATTGTGGTTTACAGCTACAGCATGAATGGACAAAGAGCAGTTACACAGGCTGAGTCAGTTTGCAACGTAATCAGTGACAGGCTGGGCAAGTTAAACACTAGTGTGAACGCCGGGAAGACCGACTGCGTAATTTTCTCTTTCCGAAAGGGCAAGAAAGCTTTGCCAAAAATCATTGGAACTCGCTAGTTTTCTCATTCTACTATCTAGGTATAAAAATGGATAGGCTTCTACATTTCTCTACTCATTTTCGTAGTAAAATAAAAACAGCGCGACAGAGGCCTAGCCGGCTTTCGCAATTGCTAACTTCACCCAATCTGTCGCTGCGTCTCAAACTGATGATTTATAAATGTATCCTCCGGCCAGCTCTGCTGTATCCATCCTTATCTTTTAGACTTTCCCGAGGCAATCGACATCCTTTGATCGCTTCATCCTTCTAATTTTACTTATACTAGTACCGTTGTCCTTCTCGTGCAGTGTCATAAGCTGGTTTGAATCATTCATTTGTAATCGCCCCCAGTTAGTATTCATCCCTGATCAACCTCCACCCCAACTCCTTCCATTGTCTTTCGGTGTAGCTCGGGGTTCATCTATTTCACCGTTACTTTTCTGTGTCCACTTCAACGACCTCCATGCATTTATCTATCACTGCTCATTCCACCTATAGGCATACGACACCCAAACTTACCTACCCTTCCCTCCTAGTCAGCTCCAATCCCTCTCCCTATTGATTCAGGAAGACCTGGGCCGAATAGATGCCCATAGAGGCCCAGCCTCTCTCCATCATTTTCGATTGAATGTGGAGAAATCCAAGACAATCATTGGTTCACGTCCCCTCCTGAAAACCCTTTGATATTCCCCTAATTGACATTTCCTCCTTCACAATCGATGGTCAGCCTATCCATTTCTCTACTTCAATCGAAAATTTAGGTTTGGTCATTGACCAAACTCTATCCTGCAATGACCACATTTCCCAAATCACCCTCTGATCCATTTCCACCCTTAAATTACTCAATCGATACCGACATCTCCTCCCATTACATGCGCGCTAACTACTACCTTCCTTTGTTATTTTCCCCCATTGTGATTACCGTTGGTGCTGTATGGTGGCCCCTCTGGGGATTATGAGGGTTGGTTAAAGTGGCTGATGAATTGTTTTCTACGATACACACTGGGGGTCCCCAGAGACCTTAGCATTTCGTGACACTATTTAGTCCGAGTTGGGATAGCTGCACCCTTCCGCCCGTCGGCAATACTTCCTTCGATACTTTATCTTCAATACTATCATGATTAAAAAGCCCCCTTACCTTCACAACTTTCTACACTTCAAATCAGCGATATAATCCCACAATACCAGATCCTACCCTTCTGACCTTTATTTTCCTTCTCACAAATCTGCTTATATTGACCATTCTTTTCTTACCCATGCCACAAGTCTTTAGAACTCTTGATGTTCGTCCTTCTACAGCTCTCCCAATCTTTAAATTGAGACTTTACCAGTTTCTTATTTCTCCTCAATCTAACAATTCATAATTCATCGTTATCATTTCATTATTTTTTTATTATATTATTTCATTATTTTTATTATTATTATTTTTCATTCATTCCACCAACCTTCCATGCTCTTCTTCCCTCGTCTTAATGTCGTATGTTTTAATTAATTATCTTATTGTATTGATGAAAAGGACCTTTCATTTAGTTACTAGCGTCTTCTTCATAAATTCTATTATCATTATATGTGCCTACTGTTACCAGAAATAGAGCACCGCTTCTAGGCAACTACCAAACAAATAATAGCATAACAACCAAGTTATATTTCGATGTGAGTCCATATTTACATGGCTGACAAAGAAAAAAATTAGATTTTTATTATGTTTGTATTATTGCATTATATTTATATAATGAATGTGACAAAATTTCCAAAACAAAAATCTAAGTCTATTCCTAACAAAATCATCTGCTCATATTTATAATATAATATATTTTACCCCAGGTAGGCTTGCACGTATTATACAATAAATAATTGGACGTATTTGCTGGAAAATGGTTTAGGTTTATTTCATCAGGCTTCATTGGATTTTATGACGTTTTTCCATTCTTGTAGCATTTTGAGTTATTTTAATGGCAATCCTTTCTCTTTGGTAAACTTGTTTACATTCTATTTAAATCTGAAAAATGAAGTAACCAGCAGAATATTGCGAATATTTCATTTACCACTTTAGAATAAACTGTAATATTCATTTCCTAATATTTTTTCAAATGGTGTCTATTAATTTTCGGAGGCTTAATGCATAGTGTAAAAACACAATACATGTTATAAATATGTGTCTTCTCTGCCTTTATCTATTAATGGTCCAAAATTGATAAACATCAAAGGGTCTTTGCTTTATCTATTTATGTTAATTTTTTCTAAAGTTTAATTTGAGATGACTTTTAGTAAATTAGATAAATTTTACAGAAGTACTGTCCTATCAAAATACTTCATTAAAGGATGGGGGACTGCAGAAAATTTAAAGAGGTGAATAATATGTATCCCTATTTTCTATTTGCAATTTAACCTTTTATATACTATATGTAATAGTAAGTATTTATTATTTAAAAAAAAATTATATATCGCTGAATGACTTATTAGTTTCTATTATTGTGTCCTCAACTGTAGTTATTTTATAAATAGCTTAACCCTTGACTAAGAATATTTATGATGGATAAACATGTATTCATTCCCTTCTATCATGAATTATCTGATCATATCCAGCTTATCTTCTGGGACATTATCTGTGGCTTTCTAGATTTTCAGGAATGATGTCACATATTTGTTTCAACGTTGCCATTTAATTGTTGAATTCCTTAGATCCCCCTGAATCCTATCCCTTCTGTTATAATTTATTTTGATTTGTATTTTTGTATCATTTGAATTTCTCTCTCGCAATTCTTAGATTCTTGTAAATATTTTACGAATCAGATGTTATAATTTTAGGTTATTTTGAATGAATTGACTTTTTTTTATTTCTTTGTTGTTGTTTTTGTGCTGAAGTTTCAAGTCAGTTAGGTGTTTCTATATTATTGTACAACTAAGCTTTTTTTCTAACAATAATAAATAAACGGTACTTGTTGGTTTTTATAACCACATATTGGGCGGATAAGTTTTGCGCTAACGTTTAGATTAAATGCATGTTATAAATCAGTTGCTTTCATGTAATTATTAATACTTTCTATTAATATTGAATGGATATAAGTAATAACTTGACAAAATATTGAAACAGATGAATTAACGTTGGCTGTGATTCATATCTGTGAATTAAATGGATTGAAGTAAATCACTGTTCATTGAATTAGCCTCTTGGCTGTGAATCAAACACTATTTTCAATTTATTCATCTAAAGCAAGTTTCTTGCCAAACTCACCAGTCCTTAATTTCTTCAAAATTTATAAAGAATAAAAGTGAATGAACCATAAACAGTATGAAGTGTCAATGTGCCCCCCTCTACTCCTACTCCTGGTCCTAGTCAATGTGGTAAAACAAACAACATATATTATTGCATTATATTTATATAATGAATGTGACAAAATTTCCAAAACAAAAATCTAAGTCTATTCCTAACAAAATCATCTGCTCATATTTATAATATAATATATTTTACCCCAGGTAGGCTTGCACGTATTATACAATAAATAATTGGACGTATTTGCTGGAAAATGGTTTAGGTTTATTTCATCAGGCTTCATTGGATTTTATGACGTTTTTCCATTCTTGTAGCATTTTGAGTTATTTTAATGGCAATCCTTTCTCTTTGGTAAACTTGTTTACATTCTATTTAAATCTGAAAAATGAAGTAACCAGCAGAATATTGCGAATATGATGTCTGAAGGTTCCAATGGAACCTTGATGTCTCCATAAGAAATTAACCAGTATTTCCGTGATTTTTTTTTAGAATTACAACGTACAGGATTATACTTGATTAGGGGTGGTGAGGTGTAATCTCAAGATGGGTTTGCTCACAGTATTTTCATATTAGATCCTGTACAGTATTGGTGTCGAATCTTAGGCCCATGTTTAGGAGTTAAGGGGGTACCAGCTCAATGTTGCCTCCTACACACAATTTTTTGTATTAAACTGAACATTATAACTTTGCTACTAAACATCATTTGTGCCACCTGATGATATTTTTACAATTAATAGGGAAAATTTCGAATTTGTAACTTTTTATAGTAATCAAAAAATAGACCTAAATCACTTTAACAAAACACAGTAAAAAATAAAAATATCTGTTTTAGGAGGTTTTCTCTGTGTTCCCCTCAAATTCAATCTGTATTGTGTATTATTATTTCCTCATCATATATGGGAGCCAGTGTTAGTGTAGGATTGGTGTGTGGTTTAAGACACAATTGATAATATATACAGTTTTTATTTCTCCATATTATTTATCAGCTGAGAGATAAACCTCATTTACAGTTATATAATAGTTATAATATAATAAGTATATATAAATATAATAGTTGACAATCAGAAGCTATCCTTCTAAGTAGAACTTCCGGCTGGCCTATTGAACTAAGATAATATCTAAATACAGTGGAACTTCTCGAAATAGGCATTTCTAATTAGCAGTCAATTTTATTTTTCCTGACTTCATTCCGGACATTATACTTGTTACCCAATTTGCACTAAACAAGGTTTCTCGTAACTTGGCGTGGACAATCATTTGAACCTGGCAATGATTAAGTGGATAGCAGGCCACTCATGTTTTTGGTAACCATAGTTTGTGTATCCTATTATTTAACCTAAAAAGTAACTCATTATTTTATTTTTTAGTTGCCAGTCTATGTATGCGAGTCATAATATTGTCATTTGCTACTCTGTTTTTTCAGCCTTCTACTGTTTAGAAAAATTGTTTCCAACCGCAACGATTGTACTAAATTAGTCGGTGAATATTATCCACTTGAATTCACTAAGGTATTTATTTCAATTGCATTATTATATCATTACAATCACAGTAACTAGATTAGACAATAGAAGTAATCATGGTATGCAATTTATTAATAAAACATAATAAACATATTATAAATAAAACATCTACCAATGGCTACAAGCCCTATTAAACTAGTTAATTAAATTAGTTAGCTAATTAAAAAGCATTACAAACAAATCTAGCTAAGTTTGTGTTCGTCTTGCTAGGCTGCTGAAAAAAAAAAAAAATTCTATTATTATTATTGTAGTAAGTCATATATATATATAAGAAAAAATATGTAACACATTTGTAAATTAACTGAAATAAAAAATAAACCAATCATTTATGCATTGATTTAAAAAAAATCACAAACAGAAATTATATTTAATGTTGAAAAATTATTAAGTTCAGTTAAATAATATATTGGAATTCTTTGCACCAAGAATTATTTGAAGGATAACAAAATTCTATGTTCTATCAACTACTCAATCTCCCAACTCTGAAATTAAGTCTGCCGACCATGTTGGCATTATTGATGTTTCCCTGAACCAACTTTATCAGGTGGGAAAGAGAAAAAGTAATACACCTATTTTATAGGCATTAACCTAAAATTTTTTCATCATTATTCATGGTTTATTTCCCCACTAGGGTAATAAATAGTCATATTAACAAAATGTTCTCAGGCCCTGGCTGACGAGGATTCCTTAGCTGTACAGAACTCAATAATGCAGGTGTCTCTCTTTTCTCACCAGCCAACGTTACCATTTTTTAAGATATACAATAGCCAAAATAATTATAATTAAGTTAATATTAACTTTAAAGAAATAATTAAATCTTGTAAAATGATACAAACAATGAAAAGAAAGGTTTTTAACTCAGCCAGTGCCGGTCCAAAGCCCGGATCGAAAATTGAGGATGGGAAGCTATGCAAAGTGTTCACCACATCGACAAAATCATGCTCAAATCACAACACTGAGGCTAAATTTCGCTTGACTATTAAAATGAACAATTTAGTTAACTGAGAAACCTGTATATTTTTTTCTGGTAACAATAAATAAACCACTAAATGTGAATAACAAATGGTAAATAATTATCTAGAACATAATAAAACTAGTGGCTCCTAATGCTCTATTCATATATTTTTATTTAGATTTGAATTAATTGTTTTTGTCTTTTAAAGGTTAATAAACACATTTTCTTCAATGGATATGTTTAGGATCAATATGAAGGGGATATACATGTTCTTGAAGGATTATTTCAATCTCCATTTAATTTTTACTTGCCATCACTTCTTCCTAAAGAGTCAAAAGAAGCATATTTTCAAATGATTTTGCCAAGAAAATGGAAAGATGATGATTATAAACCTGTTTGTATCCATATGGCTGGTACTGGAGATCATGTAAGTTGATATTATTATAATTTTCATTTTAAATAAGCTGAAACGGGAAAACTTTGTGTTAAACATTGATTAATCACTTTGAATTATTGCCTCTACATTGTAATGATGTTATTATAGTAAATATTAATTAAAATTACAGCTAATTCGTTTTATTTGGATTCAAAGTCAAAAATTTGTTAAATTAAAAATTAAAATGTAAGTCTGAAAAGGAAAGGAAATGGCCTTTGATAGGTTAGGGGACTCAAGTTTTATAGAAAGCAGGTAGAGGCTAAATACGCCTTTTGGTAGATGAAAACAGAAGTTGGAGAAAAAAAAAAAGAAGTAGCAGGCAGTCTTTCTATGAGATAGATGGAGAAGGGACGGAGCATGTTTATAGTATCCCTTAAACATCTATATATGATTGGGATATTTGTAATCTAAACTGTTTATGCGTTGGATTCAAATTAATTAGTAAAAATAAAATTGTTAAAGAAATTCTCAAAGATAGCTAGCTGGACATTAAAATCCTAAGTTATCATAAGTTTATTCATTTTTAACTTATTGTTATTGGAATATTACCTATTTAATAGAAACATATAACCTGGTTATAACAAACAGTGAATTGATGAATAATTCCTATTATTATTAATATTATTTTATATTGCTCTATTAATGAATAAGATTATATTTGGTGTTACAAGTTGTGACTTTTTTTAAATTTTAATTTTTTTACAAGAAAACATTAAATATAAATGGACGTTTTTAAGAAAATGGCTCCTGTCAATGAAAATTGAGTCTAGGCTACGTGTTTAACTTTTGATTTGTGAAATGGAGGAAAAAATGAAATTCGATTTAGAAATGGCACACGCAAAGTTAAATCATGAAACTCCTGTTATTCAAATTAACAATCAGACACTTTTATTATTTCAACAAATGTGTCAAGAGTTATAAAAAATTATAAAACAGAATTCATGACACTGGTAATGTCAGTAATAAAAAATATAATTCTATTACTGATGATAATTGAAGAAGTAAAATTGAAGAACCCAAAGTTTTTTTTATAAAATTAATTCGATAATATAGAAAACTTTTTTTCTGTGTTATCAAAGTAAGTTTATATACATTAAATTCATAAAATAGTTTGTGTTTAATAATGTTTATATACATTCAATCAATTTACCATATTCTTTTTAATTTATTTTTACAGTAAAGTTACCAATCCAATTCGGTATATACAAAAATATGTTATTATAGACAACTTTCTCAGTTTGTTGTTATGCTATTTTTATTGTTTGTTTATTTTCACAATCTTTGTATTTAGCAAATTCTATCTCATTACAATCCAATTTTTAAATTGTGAAGATTAAATCTATTCTTTGTACAGCCATGATAACAGCCATGACATATACCGTGTGTTACATATGCCAGTTTTTAGTAATTGATCACACCAGATAATAGCTTACAGATACTAACTAATATTTTATTTAACATTAACATTCTAAAAAATGTGAGAAAGCTTTCTTAATGCAAGATAAATAACGATTTGAGATGTTTTCATTTGTAAATTTATTTTGTTGCAACAAGTAAGTTAAATGAAAGTTTTATTTGTTTGAATTAATTAAAAATTGTTTGTAAGCGAGTGTTGAAAAACCAGACGCTATTTCTAATCAATTGTCCAAAATTGGTGCATCATTGTATTTTATAAATTTTCACACACACAAAAGCAGTTTATACCTAAAATTATTAGATGCTTTGTTTCTTGAAATTTTACCATGTTTGTTCTAAGAAGTTTGTCACTTGCTAAGTAAAGAAATTCAACATATAAAATTACTAATTATAAGTAAGTTTTGTCTGTGAACTTAGTTACATTTTTATTGTATACCCTTAATTATCTATAGTTATTATGTAATCCTGGATATAATAGAAAAAAAATGTATTCCAAGACAAAGTCCCTTATGAATAACAATAATATTCAGATGACATATAAATTTTTAGTTGCTAAAAATGTGGTCCCATGTGAGCAATGAATGATATGAAAAGTTAATAAAATGGGGTCTCCAAGTGGCAACACTTGTGAAGTCCTTGTTACACACAATAACTGATATATTTATAATTATTAATAAAACAACTTTTGGAGGATTTAATTTTATTTATAAATTGACTTTAAATTATTCATTCTTATAAAAATATCAGGTTGGATTTCAGACACGCTAAACACATACATTAACATTAATTCTACTTTAACTATCTTTACACATTAAAAATTTTATAATCTAAAACTACACTGGAAATATGTTGTGGTCATTACTGCTTAAATCTTTGGGAAATGTAACTATTTTATATTACTCACATACATTGTCTTGAATAATAAAATGTTGCTATATTAGTTTGACGAGATAAAAATTCTTCTATCCATTTCGATGTTCTTCTCTGGCTGCTGATACAGAAACCTGCCCTGCACATGCACGTCTACATCACACTCACCTCAATGATCTATTGTAGTGTATTTAAATAAAATGAGGCTGAATTCTGTAAAATCTGATTTTCCTTTGGCCAAAGTTTTCTTTTTATATTAACAAGAACCTATAAACCTCAGATTAAATTTTAAAATAAATCAAATTAAATAAAAACATAATAATATATATATGTATATGCATATAGTACTATATACAAGCTTCTTACATCTATAAACACAGTAGAGAATGAGATAAAATTAAAAATGCAAAAATAAAAAGTTAATATAATGAATAAAATCTTCCAAAACTAGCTAGCGCCTGTCTGGATGGTGAGGATATTAGGAGATAAATAATTCCAGAGAGTAATGGACTGAGACAGGAAGGGGAAAGATTGTATGCTGCCGTTTTGTGGGTAGGACTACAAAGGTCAGAGAGACGATATCTTGTGTTCCAGGAGTAAATTGAGGATTTGAACTGTAGAATATTGCATATAAAGGAGGGTGATAAGTGTTGATGGTTTTGGAGTGATGAACCTAGGAAATATTGTACACGGAAAGAGCCACCCTAAGATGTTGTAGAGGTGGGATACATAGGAGTGCCGCAGAGGCCCAAAGACAAATCAATTCATGATTTGCTTCAACTTATCTCTGAGTCCTACCAAGAGACCTCCATACACCACACAGCCATAGTCAATATGAGGAAGGCTTCAAGAAGTTTGACATGTAAGCTGAGGGAGGGAGCGTATGGGAGAGGGGTGAAATAGTGAACCTACCTGAAATTTGGTAGATATGTTGGTTCCAGGAAAGAGTATAGTTATTCCTAGGTTTTTAATGGTGGAACAGATTGTAATAGGACGGTCATTAAGAGTTATAACGGGAATATTGAGAAAGGATCTGAGGAGGAAACTAAAGGCGATAACAATTGCCTGAGTTTTCACCATGTTTAACCTTAATTTATTTGGGTTTGCCCAGGCACTGATAATACTATGAAGCGTCACCAAAAAATTTATTTCTTCTCAACAGTAATAAGAACAACTCATGAAAGCCAACTTGTTTGCCATTTTACCATTTTTACGTCTTGCTAGTAATAAGAAATGTCACTGATGGGCAGTTGCTTATAAGGATTTTACATTGGAGGGTAGGAGAAAAGTATTTTGGATAGATGAATCTTAGTTTCAAGTGTTTGGTGTAATCGCAGGATTATGGTTCATCGGACACCGTCAGAATAGTTAATTCCTCAGTGCCTCATTCCAACCATATATGGTATAGCATGAAGGAGGTCCGGTCTTGTGTAGAGGCATTTCTCTGGTTTCGGACCAGATTTCATTCAGATTTTGGGAATTCTTAACAAAGAGAGGTACAAAGGCATTTTAAAAGATCACTCAATCCCTTCTATTTTTTGCTTAATTGGTTTTATTATGCTTAATTGGTTTTATTATGCAGCAGAATAATGATACAAAACATTGGTCCAACCTTTAGAGGGGTTACTTACAAGAATAAGTAGATGAAGGCTTTTTGTAAAAGATGACATAGCCAACTCAATCTTCGGTTCTCAATTCAATTGAATTGCTTTGGGAAGACCTTGATTGGAATATCCTAAGTTATGCTCCAATTTTACAAAAACATCTTTGCGTGCACCTACAAAGTTGTTGAAATAACAAGCTATTTGAAAAAAGGCAGACAAAAAAATGGCACGAGAGCGTTCCAAGCAGTCTTGGAAAAGTAAAAGGATGATTTTTTTGATTGAAAAAAACTAAAATTTATCATTTTGGTTACTACATTATTTTGGTCTTTAAGTTTAAATTACTGTTATTTACTGATTGTTTTATTAAAATTTTAGTTTTATTTGAGTTTATCCCGAAAAATTTAGATGGTCCTAAAGTTTTGACAGGCAGTGTAAATATTTTGTTTGATCCGTTAAATTTGAAATGAATTTTATATATATTAATATTAGGTAATTAGTATATTTAAGTTTAGTATATATTGAATTATTAATAATTAAAAATTTTTGTTTGTAAGATTAGGGTTAAATGAAATGATATTTTTATAGTCAAAATTTATTAAAATTAAACCCAATTTATTTTACTTGGATCGAAAGTCAGAAACATGTGTTGGAAAAGAGAGGAAATGGACCTGTGGTAGTGCAAGGGACCCATTTTATAACCAGTAGCTAGAGGCTAAAAATATGTTTTAGAAGGTAGAAAATAGAATCTGGGTAAGGAAAAGAATGATCAGGAGAAGCAGGCAGTCTTTCAGTAGGAGGGATGAGCATGCTTGTAGTTGAGATCAGGACTGAAGTCACATTCCAAACATTTATATATAGCTGTAAGTTAAACTGTTTTGATTTTGGGTCCAAATTAATTTGTGAATATTAATTAGTTGAAGACATTTTTATAGATCACCGAATTTTCATTAGTTTTTGGGATATAATATATTTGTTTGTAGTTTATATTTAATATATGAATATAACCTGATTATAGCAAAGAGTGAATTGATGAATACTCACTATTAATTTTATTATTTACTAAATTGACATAGTAAACAATTTTATGAAATAAACTATCTGAAATTAAATTACTTTATATAATGTTTGTAATAGTGGATAGGAGGTATTATTAAACAGATTTTTAGTGAGCAACACATATTGTTTATCATTTAACAACTGGACATTGTGGCTGTCCCACATGATTTTCAAGCACATAAATATTTTTGTTTGGGTAGCACACATTACTTGAGAGAGTATGGTTGACTTGAGGCATAGCTGGCTTGTTTAGCTGTTTTCGGCACTCAAGTAGTCTCAAACTAGAAGCAAATAAAGAAGACATGACGGCTCTCAGCCAGATATGAATTTCCTGATCCTCTTCAGGAAAATTCATTGGCTCATCGCCTCAGAGGTGTATGTTGAATTTGCACCAATGGTTTGTAATGGCTCTAATTGAGGAACCTCATAAATTTCTTTCTTTTATTATCCTCTACTTCCAGTAAATGAGTACCCTTACTTTCCTTTATTACATCTCTTACTCAGGAGAGTGTGAAAGGTAATTTTCCATAGACAATCACTATAAACAGTGCAATACAACTTCACTCCATATCAACTTTGGCCCAGTGGAATCGCTCTGGACTATAGTTCTGGGTTTGACTCCTGTCCAAGGAATATATTTTGTTTCATGATCTGTTACCTGTGAAAGCTCGAGTCTCTTATTATACAGAAAATTTAAAAACATAAATAACAGCTTTATGTTCTTATTATTTCCAACTTAAGAAATAATTTTATAAAAATCTTCATTTGTATGGTAAGGAAAACATTTTTTAAATTTAACATTTTTTTATTAATTAAATAATTGTCTTACCCCATAAGTTTTTGTTTCTTTATAACCTGTTCCAAGTAGCATATTTATAGATGTGCTGTGAATTAAGCCTAGATTTTTAGAAGCCCTCACTGCTGTCACAGACATAATCATAAAAAGCATACTGTACTGTTTTCATACCACTGTGTTATCCCACATTATTTCTCTATTTGTTTTCTAATAACATATGAAATTATGTATTAAACACAATTGGAAAACTAAAAGCAAAACTATTAATCACAATCTAAGAGCACCAACTTCAAGGAAAAATAGTTTTTAAGTTAGAAAAGACTATTTTTTATGTCAAGTTTCTAAAAATATTACTGGTAACTTTGAATCTTGAAGTGTTAACCAATGTTCTTAGTTTTCTCTTTTAAAAAGCTAAATCTGGGTTCACCATAATCTTGGTTATTTTACATTACAAAAAGTGTTTTTGTGCATCTCTGACCAATTTCAATTGAATTATTTTCTCTAAATTGCTTAATGAGGAATAGTCATGTCTACTAAATTTCATCAAATAATTCACCATTTCTGGAAACTGGTTGTGCTTTATAATGGCTAATGGATCATTATAATCTTGTTTTACTTATCTGCCTTCAACAAGGCCCCTACCCTAATAGGGGTAGATTACATTTTTCTTTGGTCAGCGTCGTTCCATGTTTCTAAAGTTTCTGAAGAATTACATTTTTAAACTATTATCATGTACCTTAGAAGGTCCCTCCTCAATCAATATAGTTTCAGCTTGGCTAAAGGCTCCCTATATTTCGTCCAGAATCTGGTAAACTAATTTCACACATGCTTCTTGCCTACGCTTGATAAACAATGACAAAAACTTTAAGAAAAATTGACCATTCTTTCCTGGGCTTTGTATTTACCTACAACTTGCCGTAATCTAAAATGGCCTCTGCCTCCACAACTACAACAATTTGTATTAGCTGATGGGCTTGTTAAACTTAATTTAACGAAATGTAATCCATATTTAAGACATTTTTCATTTACTTTATCATTATATTTAGGCAAAGCTTTATTTATTCAAAATGAAGGTTTAAAATTTAAAGATTGTCCCTCCAGCGACTTATTGACGGCATTTCGAACTACTTTATTGCTTTAAAGCCTAGCTTCTCCTCCAGGTCAGATGTTACTTCATCTCAAATGAATCTTGTGCCCTTAGAAATCACAATTCAAGTTGTCTTAAAGTAAAAAGTAAAGTTAAAATATTCCACAACAATAAAGAATCGTTTGCATTCCTAGTATCTGTTGTATTTTCAAAAACTTGGTCTGTTCATACACATTTTTTTTATTAAAACTTTTTTTTCTTTACAGTTTCATTTATTTTGCACTTAACTAAATAAAAGTGTAAATAAATTCATATGTTCAAAATATAAACACAAATGATGTGCTAAAGGGTATGGATAAATAATACATGGTTACGCTCGGAACTTGTTTATTTATTTTCTCTTAAAAATGAATTGAAGTTTTAAAATAATTGTTATGGTGTTGGCTGCATTTGTGCTAATGAATCACTGCCAAATTCAATCCTGATACATCTGCACCCACAACTGTTGTCAGGAAGTGCATAGTAAACATCATACAATTGAACCTTTTTAATGCTTATATGACGGTCTCATGTGTTGGCGACCTTGTAGTGGTCTTCTCATTTAACCCTTTAACCCCTGCCATAAAGCATATTCTATGTTTTAAAAAACCTACATTTCATGGTGTAATTATCAACTTTTATCATTTTAGTATCATTTATTTATACATATTTTATAACTAAGTTGGTAAAACTCACTTACCTTTGAAAGTTCTTAAAAAATTTGTATTCCTCTATGATTGCAGTACTTTTGGCGCCGAAGACACTTGATGGCTAAGCCTTTATTGCGAGAAGCTGGTATTGGTTCTATCATTTTGGAAAATCCTTTTTATGGCACTAGGAAACCTGTATATCAAATGTAATGTTATATGCATGTATACATTCACTTTTATTTTTATTCTTTCCACTATAATATATTTAACAGTAAGAGTTAAATTTTAATTATATATGGTGTTGAAGATTTATCTGTTTGTTAATTAAAAACTATTGTGGAATTATTTTCTGTTTTTCATCTAAATCTAACAAGTTTTGTTTTTCCACTTTCATTCATAATGATGTGTGGGTGGGTTTGTGCTTATTTGAGGAATCAATCGGAGGTCATTGACCTGATTGTCTTGTAATTGTGCCAATCTTCATTCATAACCAGTGGTCCAATGCATCTGAATTCTATATAGAAGTTTAGTCAACTTGCACACATTATAATTTTTTTATTGCAATCAAAAGCCAGTTTTAAGTCAGTATTTGTGAGTGTATACATAAGATCACTATAAAATAACCCTTAAGAAGAGAAAAGTTTGAATCAATTATTTCTTCATTCAGAAGGAGAAGTTAAAGGATATAAATAGCTGATGAGACCAAGCTAGAAATAGGTATCATCAACTACCTGCTGAAAATGGATATAATCTGTTTTGTAATGTATGAAAATTCCATGCAAAACCATATTGTGAGAATAATACATTATAAATTGTTTTGAGCCTGAGAATAGGAGACATTTTCAGCAGGCCTGATTTAAGTGATGGCATGCTCTGGCAAAGCTATAGCAGGTTTATATGCAGACCTAAATCGAAAGTTGATTCAAATTTCCAACAGGTTCCACACCACACCAGACTAAGATGACAGTTACCCAATGTTGGCTTTCTGACAAACAAAGTTGGGAAAGTGAACTATGTTCAAATTTAGCTTTGTTAGATTGGTAGCCAATGATCCTATAGAAAATATACCATTTTCGTGGTCCCACAAAAAAATAAAAAAAAGAGTAAAAAAATCAAACAAAAAAAATGATTAATTGCAACAAATAGTCAATGCAATATTGAAGGCAGAATCTTGATGATACTGGGCTGACTCTGCAACTAGCCAACTAGTGGCAGATTGAGAATAAAAAATAAATTTATAAAGAGGGGATTTGAAAACTTAGAGGGACAAAGAATGACAGTTGGATGGAGGTATATAGTTTCAAAGAGTCTATACACAAGCAAAAAAGGAGCAATTGAAAGAGGTAAAACTGTAAGTGGGTGGTGGAGGGGGGAGAGGTTAGATAAACAAGACCTTCCACAGCGGAAATGGATGAAAGATTTGAGTTTAAGATTATATTTGTATAATGGGGTTTTTGTGGATACGGTTTGAAGGATATAAAGGTCTTGAGGGAGTGGAAGTATTGCTGTTTGGTTGTGGGGAAATAGCCATTCTGACTCAGCGTAGCCATTTTCTCAGGTAATTAGGTAATTCTCTCAGGACTTTGAAGACATTGGTATGAACAGTTTTTAAAGTGTCTTAGTTTTTCATGCATACGCTAACCAAGAAAAGTTTACAAGTCTTAACACGTTCCGTGCGTTGCGGGGTCAATTGACCCTGTGTGGAACTTTCCACTAGTGAGCCTGTAAGAGGTAAACTTTCAAAAATACTCGAACCTGTTTCAGCAATTGATTTTTTCAAAGGGTTGAAACTAATATGGCTATATGTTATAAACTTCAATAATCTCTCAAAATTCGATAAAAAATAGAACGGGGTTAAATGACCCCGGGCCGCACTGAGGTTTAAAATTAGACCTCTAGTGCGGCACGGGGCCAAAAGACCCCGTGCTTACTTTTCCGATGCTTTCACATTTGTGACTATCAGACAAGTGACTCGGATGATAGACTATACAAATTGAGGCCCTTATGTGATAAACTTCTTCCCAATTTCCAGAAATATATAAAGGTGGGTGAAAAAATAGTTATCGATGAAACAATGGTTCCTTGGCGGGGACGTTTGTTTTTCCGCCAGTACATCACCAACAAGCGTCAAATATGGAGTAAAACTCTATAAGCTTTGTACACATGACGGTTACATTCACAATTTTAAAATTTACTGCGGGAAAGGGGATACCGTTGAAGGTGAATTGCATACATTAACTGTGATAAAAGAGTTATTGAGGAATGAGCCTCGTGCAAGTTTATTGGGATATGGTCGCACCCTGTATGGAGATAATTTTTACTCTAGCTTGGAGGTGGCTGAACATTTGAAAGCAAATAAGACTAGGTATTGCGGAACATTGAGACCTAATCGAAGAGGTTTACCAAAAAACGTAACGAGCGAAAAAGTCAAGAAAGGATCCATAACAGGGAAGGAGAAGAACCGAGTGAAAGTTATCAAATGGTGTGATAAGAAAAATGTCCTTATGATGAGGACAGTAGAAAGTCATGACCTTCAATTGGTAGAAACAGGAAAAAATCGTAAGGGTACGCCAGTCAAGAAGCCTCAATGTGTACTAGATTATAATAGAGCCAAAAAAGGAGTAGACTATAGTGACCAAATGTCATCATATTACTCAGTTTTGAGAAAAGGGCGTAAGTGGTGGAGGAAAGTTGCATTAGAGCTAATTTTTGGATCAGCAACCACCAATGCATGGCTTATGTTTAACGAATGCACAGGGAAATCCGTTCCATATCTGCAGTTCAAGTAGGTATTGTCAAAAGCATTAGCCCAGGAAGCAGAAGTGTTGGAACGGCCCAGGACACCTAAACGCATCCACACGCTAGCTCATGACGTTGAGAGGAAGAGGAAAAAATGTTCAGGGTGCTACGAGAAGCTGAGGAAAACGATGACCTCAAAAGAAGCTGACAAAAAAGTGAAAAAAGTTCGCACATATTGTGAGGAGTGCTCTACGAAGCCAGCTCTTTGTCTTTCATGCTTTAATGATAAACATGCATCAATGCATTAAACATATTTCATATTGTTTAACCGTTTCAATTATTGTATTTTTTTTTTTGTATTCAATTTGTATTTTTTTGCTTTCCTCAACTACAATTTTTTTTAAAGCAATGTTATAGGTAAATTAAATGTAAAAATATCAAAATAAAAATAAAAGTTATTGTAAGTTTTATTAAAAGTTGTTGTGAGTTTTATTTTCCTATAATATGTAAAAGGATATGTTTATTTTGGGGGGGGGGGGTACCGAACCTCACAAAAAAATTAAACTCGTTTCCTGTGTCTAAAATCTCATAAAATTTAATTTCAAGAAGGGAAAAGGTGTCTTTATTTGAAAACAAAAATAATTTATTTACGAGTACAATTTCCATTAGGTTAATGAACTTTTGAATAAATCAATTAATGTCCTGCTGCTGTGGTAACTGACCTAAACCTATGAAGTGGGAAAACAATTGATTTTTCCTAAATTAATCAATTTTCAGCAAGCTGAATACGTTTAAACTAAGGAAAGAACACGGGGCCGATTGACCCCGTGTCGCACTTGTGGATGATTACGGATTTTTCTATTAGCACTGAACGTGTTAAAAAAAAAACTTTTGACAACTTTTATAGGTGAATATGTCAGTAGTATCAGTGGATTAAAATAGCTTTTGTCAATCACAATTAAAACCACAAAAAATAATTTAAATCTAACAGTCAAAATGTCCAAATCCCATAGTAAAATATTTATAAAAACAGTAATAAATATAAAAACTTGACAATCTCATGTCTTCATACCACTGAATTAAAAAACATGAAGTTAAAGATAAAAGGAATTTTTAAGAGAGGCGTCAATTGTACTGCTTTCAATCGTTTTCTGTACCTCTCTAGCAGGATGGGAGGGGATGTTTCCTCATCATGGCTGTGTTCATTATTTCACCCTTCTGATTTATATTGTTAGAAATAATGGATTATAATTTTATTTCAATGGTCTGCAGTTTATTTGTAAGTCTCTTATTAGTAACATTATGTAATGGTGTTTTGCAGAGTATCTCGGAGGCCTTTTTTATCTAGCGAGAACTGACTAGTTTTTTTGTCTCAGGTGTTCTTTGCATCTAATGACTAATTTTCTATATATTCTGTCTACATAAGATTTTCCAGAAAAAGGAATATGTTATTTAAAACATAAATAATTTGTTTAATTTAATATATTATTATTATTATTAGTTATCATTGCTCTAATAATTAAAAAAATTCAATATTTTATTGTAGAAATAGAGAAAGCTAATTTATCAGTCAATTATTAATACTAAGCCAAAATTGCAGTTTTAAGAAAAGTATGATAAGAAACACTTGATCATATCATTTTTATTATTACAGAGCAATATTCCCAAGCCACTGTTGGTCTATTGTGACAGGTAATCTAATGTGTGGTTTCAATATCTTAATGCCTTTAACCCTCCCAACATCAGGTGAAAAAATTACTCTAAATATCGGGTGGGGTACTTTTCTAATGTTTTGGTGATTTCTACTATTTGCCTTGATTTAATTGTTCCAAACTCATTCATATTCTTAAATTAATAGAATTGATGTAATGTTAATGGGAACTGAAATAGTTAATGGGAGTAGAAATGTTTAATTATATATTCTTCAAAATTATATATTTTATCTATCAACACCCCAACCTTTGTTATTCCGAGAAAAATGTGCATATTTTAAAAATAAATCTGTGTAAAACATACACCTAATTTGTTAACAACGATAAATACTATTAATTTCAATCTAAACTCCTTGAACAATACTTTTTTCTATTGCAGCTGATATTAATTGAACTAAAAATTGTTATGCAAGTAGAGCTATTTAATAAATTATTTAAAGTTATATTTCAAGTTAAAGTTAAATGTTAATTTTTGCTTGAAAATTCTTTTTCATTAAAAAATTATTCATAATATTTCTTAACATGGTAAATAAAATAGTTCTGTAATTTTCATAGAATATTTTATAGAAAAATAGTTTTATTTACAGGAGATCAGTTTTGAATAATGTATCTGACATTTTTGTTATGGGTGGATGTCTTATACTTGAAGCATTGGTACTTTTGCAATGGTGCACAAGAAAAGGTTTGGGACCTCTTGGTATAAGTGGGCTTTCAATGGGAGGACACGTAAGTCTAATTTTATAATAATATTTTGAGGTAAATGGAATGCACTGGGGGTGTAGAGCTATTGCATGTTTTTTTAATTTATGTAAATTATTTTTTTACAGTCTCTCATAAAGGCTTAATTAATAATACTATATCACTTATTATTATTGGTCACCATCACACTGTAACTTATTTCGTAATTAATAAGAATCAATATGTTATTGTATAAATAGAGAACTAGTTTGAATGTATACTGCTTCTTATGATTGTATGATATTTTGCATACAACGTGTTCAACTGCTATACTCGAGACGATGAGAGTATTTACACGAGTGTTGGGGAGATAGGCTCCATCCATGTGGCTTCCTCTCGAACCCCTCCAGTATTTGAACACTAGAATAGAAGACGTCTAGAGTCTAGGCATTGGTATCATGTAACAGGTAGGTAATGAAGGGGGTGAGGAGGTGTGGCTTTCTAGAGTGGCCAAGTAGGGGGGGGGACGATCTATGTCATATGTCGATACTCTGGGCAACTCAACTTTATACTAATTTTTGTGATTTCAATTAACATTCCTGGGATTTTATTTCGGAGCAACATGAAAAATTTACTTTTTTCCTTTGTTTTTATCTTCAAAATTTGAAAAATATTATTTTTTATGTGGGGTTTTGGTTTCTTATGTAATTTACTATGTTGGGAGGGAGAGGGAGAGGGGGGGGAGAGAGAGAGAGAGTTTATTTTAAAATGTTGTCGTGTATTTGCTATTAATTACAAAATCATTAGTTTGCATTACCTTGCAATTATTACTTTTTACAATTCATTTCTTATATACTTCTATCTTATACTAAGTTAATTCGAAACTTCAGTTACAATTGTCTACTTCTTAATATTTCTTCCCTATACTAACCTAATCTATCCAATTCTTTCTTAATTTTATTAGTTGAATATAGGTGATTACTTTAAAGTATATTTAAAGTCCTAGTTCCTTTTAAATATTATCTATAATATAGCACTAATCATCCACAAAAACATTGTGACATAATACTTAGTTGCTGGTTTGTTATTTCTGTTCTTTTCTTACATGTAAATCAGCGATTTATATACATCTCATTTTTTAATTTTATTTTTAATTAAATGCACTCTGGTCTCCGGCACACACTCTATTATCATATTGAAATTTCATCCATGTTCATCGGTTATACGTGTTAATCATCAGTATAACACTTGTAGGGTAACAATAGAATAGCAATAAAATTAATAACTATTATTAAAAATATCGATTTATCAATGATTAAATATATCGATTGAGATGAGTGAGTGAGGAGGTAAAAGAGAGGTTATAGTGAGAAAAACTTAATGGAGAATAAAAGAGTTTCACAGTGAAGTATTTTCTTTTTATTTTGGCTAAAACCTTGTGCAAAGTATAAAGACAGCAACAATTGGTGACCCCGACGTTCACGATGTCGCAGAACGGAAGCGAAAATGGTGATGATGACGAAAAAGGTAAGAACATAGTGAACAAACCCAATTTACATGTAGACAGGGTAGCTATAAAATTGCCCCCGTTCTGGGTGGAAAGGCCCGAAATATGGTTTTGCCAAGCCTAGGCCCAGTTTGAGCTTTCAAATGTAACCCGGGAAGAGACAAAATTTAATTACTTGATAGCTCAGTTGGATTTAAAAACAGTTGAAAATATTTGGGACTTAGTAAAATCGGAGGAAAAAGACAAGTATACAAGAGCCAAAGAAAGATTACTCAATATTTATAGAGAAAGTGAAGATCGTCAGATCCGCAAATTAATCAGTGGCTTGGACATTGGTGACATGAAACCAAGTCAGCTTCTTAAAAAAATGAAAGGGCTAGCTACGTCGGAAGTTTCTGATAAATTGATTAAAACTCTCTGGCTTGATAAGCTTCCGAGTCAAATCAGAAGCATTTTAACTATTACTGACGGAGATTTAGATAAACTGGCGGATATTGGAGACCGAATTTGGGAGATCCGACCACAGAATATGATGGAAGAGGTTCGTGAACCAAAACCCAAAGCTCCAGACCCTTTTTCGTTTCCTCAATTGATTGCTAAGTTAGAGGCTATGGATCAAGAGATCAAACGTCTCGGTAGGTCTCGAGATACCAGTACAGCACCTCGCCGAATTCGAAGGAGGAGTCAAAGCCGAGGTAGGTATAGAGATGGTGGAAAATATTGCTATTTTCATTTTAGATTTGGACCAAAATGTCGATCAGATAAATGTAAAACTCCATGCCAGTGGGAAACAGACCACAGAAAATCTGAAAAGCAGGGAAACTACAAGCAGCAGCAGATGTAGCGACCACAACTGTTGCTGAAATTCCTTTTGGCCGCACATACAGACTGTTCATCACGGATCGAAACAGCAAACAGACCTTTTTGGTGGATAGTGGAGCTGATGTGTCAGTCATTCCCGCCAAAAACAACAGGAAAGAAAAGGGTTCTGATTTTAAATTATTTGCAGCCAACGGGACAGAAATTTTCACATACGGTTCGCAACTCCTCGAGATTGACCTTGGGCTTAAACGACAATTTCAATGGCCATTTGTTATAGCTCAAACAACAAAAGGTATACTTGGCGCGGACTT
The DNA here is from genome assembly GCA_930367205.1 of Acanthosoma haemorrhoidale. Taxonomy (NCBI): domain Eukaryota; kingdom Metazoa; phylum Arthropoda; class Insecta; order Hemiptera; family Acanthosomatidae; genus Acanthosoma; species Acanthosoma haemorrhoidale. The sequence goes on from OV884009.1 coordinate 94,872,738, forward strand.
TCTCCATAAATTTGGCTTATTAATTGATCTGAAAAATAAAAAACTAATAGATATTAATACAAAGATGTCCGTAAATGGAGAAATTGTAGCAGTTTCAGTTGCAGATACTGTCAGCACTTTGCAGAGCAATAATAAATTTTTCCGACTATTGTCCATGTATCCGGAAATTTCAAAACCGGCATATTTTCCACCACCTGTGAAACATGAAGTCAGACATTATATAAATACAATGGAAAGCACTCCAGTGTTCTCAAAATCTAGGAGACTAGGACCAGAGGCGATGAGGATTGCAAAACAAGAATTTCAGATACTGATTAACAAAGGATCTAAGTCTCAATGGGCCAGTCCGTTGCATTTAGTAGCCAAGAAAAATGGAACCTGGCGCATATGTGGAGATTATAGGCGATTAAACGCCATCACAGTTCCTGATCGCTACCCTATCCCTAGAATAGACGATGTGAGTTCTGTTCTCGAAGGTAAGCGAATTTTTACAAAAATTGACTTGATTCAAGCTTATTACCATATACCAATAACAGATGAAGGTAAAGAAAAAACGTCAATAATAACGCCGTTTGGCTTGTTCCAGTTTAATTTCATGCCATTTGGGCTACGTAACGCTCCTTCTACATTTCAGAGATTTATCAATCAGGTGCTTCAAGATTTACCTTTCTGTTTTTCTTTTTTAGATGATGTGTTGATAGCTTCACAATCTGAAGAAGAGCATAGAGATCACCTTAAGGCGGTACTAGAGAGGCTGCACAGGTTCGGCTTGCGTGTAAACATGTCTAAGTCTATATTCGGTGTTGCTGAGATCACATTCTTAGGCTATCAGATTACAGCACAAGGTACAAAACCTGACCCAGAAAAAGTTAAGTCGATCATGGACATAAAACTTCCAGAGACTGTACATAAACTCCGTGCATTTCTTGGAATGGTAAATTTTTATAGGCCATACCTGAAAGATGCCAGTAAGACTCAAGCTATGCTGAACGAATATTTAAAAGGAGCAAAGAAGAACGATCGCACAAGAATAGATTGGTCAGAAGAAGCCGTTGAACAGTTTGAACAGTGTAAGGAAGACCTAGCAGACGCAGCTTTGCTTGCCATACCTAATGCAAATCTTCCTATTACATTATTTACGGATGCTTCGGATTTTGCAATTGGCTCTGTACTGCAGCAATTTGAAAATCAAGGCTGGAAGCCTATAGCCTTTTTTTCAAAAAAGCTCAACCCAGCTCAGAGAAATTATAGCACTTATGATAGAGAGCTATTGAGTATTTATTTATCTATAAAACATTTTAGACATATGATCGAAGGAAGTGACATTACTATTTATACCGATCACAAACCCTTAATTTTTGCGTTTAAACAGAAAAATGAGAAAGCATCTCCGAGACAGCAGCGTCATCTACAGTATATATCCCAGTTTTCAACCAAGATCAGACACGTCAGTGGAAACAACAATAGTGTTGCTGATACATTATCACGACTTGATGCCGTGACTGTTCTAGATTATGACAAAATTGCAGCTAGTCAAAAAGATGATCAAGACCTTAAACTGCTACGTGAATCTGATACTTCCTTAATTTTGAAACAACACCCCCTTCCGAATGGACAAGTTCTTTGGTGTGACATTTCAACTTCAACAATTAGACCCTATATTCCTAAACAATATAGACAACAAGTTTTCAACAGTGTACAGTCGTTGTCTCATCCAGGGATTAAGTCCACAGTCCGACAAGTAACAGCAAAATTTATATGGCCCGGTATTAACAAAGATATTAAGGAATGGGTTCAGGCTTGTATTGGTTGCCAGAGCAACAAGGTAATACATCATACAAAAACACCAATAGGAAAATATGAAGAGCCAGACGATCGATTCAGTGTAATACATTTGGATATAATCGGCCCTCTTCCACCATCCGACGACAAGATATACTGCCTCACTGCGATTGATCGGTTTACATCTTGGATGGAAGTCATACCATTGCAGACCATAACAGCTGAGTCGGTGGCTCAAGCGTTCTACAAATATTGGATTTGCAGATTTGGCACACCTGTTAAAGTTATTACTGACCAAGGCCGACAATTTGAATCGGAGTTATTTAGAAACCTGGCTAGCGTTTGCAGTATAAAGCTTCAGAGGAGTTCGCCATACCATCCACAATGTAATGGCAAAGTCGAGCGCCTACATAGGACTCTAAAAGCTGCTATTAAAGCTCACAATTCTCAGAAGTGGACAGAAACCTTGCCTACAGTCTTGCTTGGCTTACGTGCTGCTCTCCGAGATGATGGCAATCATTCGGTTGCTTACATGGTATATGGAAAACCTCTTCGACTGCCAAGTGAATTTTTTGAAGAGAAGACATCTCGCATGGAACACGGCACTTTTCTCTCTCGGTTACAAGATCAGATGAATGCTCTTAAACCAATAAAGTCAGAAAAGAAGAATTCAAGAAGTGTATTATACATAAAGATCTCAAAGTGTGCACCCATGTTTTTGTAAGAGTAGATAGAGTAAAGAAGCCCTTTGAGCCAGCTTATGAAGGACCATACCTTATAATATCAAGGCAAGAAAAGTACTTCACCCTTCAGATCAAAGGAAAACAGGTGAATATCTCATTAGATTGGTTGAAGCCTGCTTACATTTTGGACCCTGATGACCCAACATGTAGGATGGATCAACAACCAAGATTATTGACAATGCCTATGAAGCCACAGCCCTTAATGACTAGTCAGGATCTTCCAGCTTCAGCGTCCAGAGATGAGGTAACAACAAGAACTGGTAGAAGAGTCAGGTTTCCCCAGCGTTACCTACAGTGATCAAATGTGAAATGCGCCTCTAGTGATTAATATAGGTAATGAGTGAAGTGAGTTATTTTGTTGTTGTATTTAGTATGGCATTTTATAAGGCTGACTTTTTTTTTATGTAAAAAATGTTATAATTATGTTTTGTAAACAGAAAAAATAATTATGTTATGAAAAATATGTTAGATAATTATATTTTTTTTTTTATGTATCAAAGTTTTGTGTAATTAATATCGTAACATACTTCATGTTACTGGGAGAAGAGTAATGTAGGGTAACAATAGAATAGCAATAAAATTAATAACTATTATTAAAAATATCGATTTATCAATGATTAAATATATCGATTGAGATGAGTGAGTGAGGAGGTAAAAGAGAGGTTATAGTGAGAAAAACTTAATGGAGAATAAAAGAGTTTCACAGTGAAGTGTTTTCTTTTTATTTTGGCTAAAACCTTGTGCAAAGTATAAAAACAGCAACAACTGGTTCTCACCTCCATACTGATGACACCTAATAATATACCTTACCTTTCCACCCTGTGACCTTCACTCCATTTTGTAACATATCTAGAAAGACCTGAATAGTATTGAGGCTTTGGTCTGACTCCATAAACTCAGACTAAACCCAGAAAAATTGAAGGCTCACATTATCTATTTAAAACCATACCCAATTTTCTGACTCACTAGAATCCGGCCCTATTAAGTAATTTATATCTGTCAAAAACCTTGTCTTGGCTACTGGCATAAACTCAACTTGAATATACCACATATTCCAAATCATTCATTGCTCAGTATCCATTCTCAAATAACTTCAATGCTGCTATCTTCTACTGCAGAAAATCCACCAACCTGCAGAAATTTTGCCCCTCAGCCTTCCCTATTTTAACTATTGTTATGTGGTTTACTGCTCGTCGAGGATCTAGAGGCTTGACTTAGAACAACTTTTGAATTGCCTTCTAAGATTTCTCCTTGGGATCCTTAGTCATTTTCAAATCGCACCACTACTCTGAGTTAAGATAGCTGATCTCTTCTTACCACCACCAGCACTTCATCATATCCTTAACACCCTTTTCTCCAAAAGTCACTTTTTTATATTTATATTCACTTCTCCAATTCAAATCCACAGTTAAAATCTTGCAATACAAGATCCTCCCTATCTGATATATAACTACCCTCCTATAAAATCACCTCTTTTGATTGTACATTCTTAGTTTATGCTACAAACCTCTCGAACTTCATCCCAAGTCACTTCCAGTAATCAAAACCAAATCCTTTTAATTCCTTTTGTCTTCATAACCATCAACATATAGTTATTTTATTTTTCAATCACCTATCATCACACAATTTTTATTATTTAATTAGTACATTTATTTATGTTTTTAATTTCTTCTTCAATATCAATCTTTATTTCATTGTTCTCAGGTAGAGAATAATCTTTACTTTGCCTTATCAGAATCACTTGCGAATTGAATGTTGTCCAGTAAGAAAAGTTCCACAATATTACCCACTCCTAACATATTTTTGGTGTTTAAAATTATGATCTAATGAAATATTAAGGGACATTAAAAGAATAGTCAACCATAAAATGTGCTAACTTTGGTAAATGATGGAATCACTTAATTTTCCTACTCAGTAGTATTGTATGATCTACGATGAACAGTTGAAATACGTATATAATTGAGCTTTTTCTTGGTATTGAAGATAAAAGATAGGATAGAAGAAGTATTTCTGGTTATCAAATGTTGATAAAATACTTGAACTTCATTTTTAATGTAACAATAATGCTTTCTTTATATTCTAAAAGTATACTATACATTAAAGTATACACTGAGTGTTATTTTTTTAACTATTTATATAATTTGCCATAAAAATTCCATTTGTATGTTAGTTGTATAAAAATTAAGGGACGCATTCAATGTCATTTTTTTTGTTTATTAAATACCTAAAGTTATTGTTTATATTGAAATAAAATAATGGGTGATAGAAAAAATTAGTAGACTCTGGTAGTGAGAAACTGACAATGTGTGAGCACAAAGAACAAACAAAAAATGTTTGTATTAGGTAGTACTAAGCCCAAAATAAATATACAAGAAGAGGTCAGTTACTATTTACATGGTGTAGTGATAAGGTCATCTCTGCTAACTGTGAAGAAATGGTTTGTCTCTTGATGCCCCTAAGGATTTTTCTCTGTGGAGATTGGTCTGACTGGAGTTCTCTCAACCTAAAAAAACACACACAAAAAAAACTAGCATAGAAATTGTGAGGATTACCTACCACTGGTACTACATTACTTCAGTTTTCTTCTACAAATTACAGGTGATCATCTCAGTAGACCTTATCTCTTTAAGAGATTTCAGGAGAGATCAGCAGATGTTTAGTCAGAAATGATTCAGACACAAACAACTCAGCACCATTACCAGAATAATAATGTGGCTATCACCTATCATCCGGCATGTTTTTAAATAATCTTGGTAATACTGGTTCTTAGTGAGTAAACAAATACTGATTGGCTTTAAACCTTAACAGGGTTTCCTTAAAATATTATTAGGAAGTAGATAATTCATTAATTTTTAATTGACTTATGTTTGTAATTAATTGATGATTATTTGTATACTGAGTATCTCTGAAGGAGCATTATTAGTTTCAGATTATGTAGTATTGGTTATTCTGAGAAGAATAAAAATTATGCAAATAGTTCATTTGATTCAATCCATTTCAGCAATAGCGTGATTTGTTTGTACATTTGTGAACTTATTGGTAAAAAAGTGGTATTATGGTCTGTTTTATTAATAATGGTAATTATTATTTAAATGTCAAAAGATGGTCCAGTTCAATACGATACATTTTTATTTTAAAATCCACTACAAATGTCTTCCCAGAATTTTGCATTCCTTCAAGTGTCAAGCCTGTGAAGTCCTTCCAGGACACCCTGTAGTTTTATTTTTATCTGTCAAGATATACCTAAATAAATACATACATTAATTTTCTTTCACTAATTTATGTATTGGTAGTAGTAACTATATTTATTGACTGTAAATTGATGTATGTTTATATCAATTCAGTAACTTAATATAATAGAAAAGAAAATGAATTTTTTGTGAATGTGTTTTGGCACTGAGACCAAAACATTTCCCTCTTATATGTTATAATTACAATGTATAAAAAACTTAAATTTTGATTATTTAGTTAAGTAATGATTCTGTCATCATTATGATTAAAGTAACATGTGTATGATTTTATATTAAATCATTTATAAAAACAAAAAAAAATTGTTTAATGTATTTTTAATCTTATCTTAATAATATGCTGGCTAGTTAGTAGTAGTATGTTATGTAATTTAGTTAGTACAGCTCTTCTTTTCAATTGTAGCAATCAGTTCTAAATTTGCTATTATTATTACATTGACATCTCTTCTTGACATTTTTGTAGGCCTTGGGGAAGAGGGAAATTCCTTGTCTAGAAGTTTAGTTTGTGCTCCTGGAACTACTACTAGACTCCAGGGCAAATTGGTAAGATCAGCCTGGTGCTCAAACATAACTAATGAACCAACCATCTTCTTAAAACTTATTCTTAAATGAAGTTAATTTTGATGTTTTATCTGAAATGGAACTTATTTTAGTTTATTAATATCAATTTTCCTCCTTTATAGACACATTATTTCTATAGTTATATACTAGATGAAGGTTGAAATGATTATGTTATTAATGCATAACTGTTAATAAGTGTTATTGTACACTTCTGTATGAAATTATTGGTTGTTATTGATGAGCTTATTTTTATTATTACTTATGCCATTCATGACCATGTTTATGCTGTGAGTATGATGTATGGGAATCAATTATAACTATTACAGGATACTTTAACGAAGAAGAGAAGTGCATATTTGTCAAATAGAATGTTATAGATTTAGTTCTAAAAAGTGTGAATGATACAGGTTTATGAATTTCTATAATTATTAGTTCTCATTTCTGTCTTCAAATAACTTAAGGAGGTGAAATGGAGAAACTGCCTAAAGCATGCTCATTCCTTAAGCAGTGACAACTGACGTCTCCTTCGATAAATGTTCACTATCTTATTGAACTAAATCGATTTTGTAAAATTGATTGCTAAGTTTTGAAAATTAAAAAGAAAAATTACTTGAAAGAGACTTGTGGCTATTGGGTATCTTCAGGAATCAGCTGTGAAATATGAAAAATGTTATGTCCTGAACTGCACTATTGTAACATGTATAATTAAATTCAATTTACCATTCTCACCTTATTGTATAATTTTTAATTTATTTGTGAAAATATTGCACATATATTCCTATTCATTTATTCACACTTCATAATTTGCATATACTGAATATCAACTCCATAAAAATAAAACCATTATTCTTGTAAAATGTCTCATACAATCCTGAATTCAAATTTAGCCTTGTCTTATATTCTTAAGTATTTAAATATTAAGGATCAGGAATTCTCCCCATTTTTATCCCAATTTTTTTTTCTGGACTATTTTTCTGTTCTCAGAATCAAAAATATGATTGAAATTTATTAAATGCTGTGTGATTGTTATCTGTGTTTTTAAAAATTCTTTCTGCAGATCTTGATACTTGATACCATTAGTACTGTTTTGGTACACTCTCCTGTGTAAAAATCAGATTACGATATCATCAATAATTAAAATTAATTTACAATGCAATAGTAATTTTTTTATTTATTATCTTTTTTTTAATTTTTCTCTTCAGTCAACAATAGATAAAATACTTTTGAGTTCAACAATATAATTCTGACCATATTAATTTTTATTAGTGATGAAATGAAAACCAGTCCATCTTTTCTATTTTAATTTGAGAATATGTGTAAAAGCGTAAATTATGAAATATGACTATTTGACTAACCATTATGTGCAGTATTTTCACAAGAAGTTGATCATTTTTTCCTTAAGGTAAGGATCATTTGTAAGTACGCATATTACATGTAGTTTTTGACATGGGAATTTTTGTACTTTGTAGCTGACCTCTAGATATACAAAATATCCATGGTACAATAGCTTTTTAATTAAAAAAAAAGTACCATGAAGCTATTTCAGTGAAATTTATTTTCTTTCTAAAAAGTTCTCATAAGTGAAGTTTATATTTTATTGTTCTAATTAAAATTTGTCATTTTAATTTCTATCATTTAAAAATGTCAAACATTTAAAAATAATCATAGATATCACACTAAAGGTGTATGTATGAGAAAACACACATCTTCATTTAAAAATAACTAGGTAGGTTTTCAACAAAACCTTTTTTAAGTTCAAAAAAAAAGAGTACCTTAATGCAGCCAGACAGGAGGGCATAGTAGTCAAACTATTGCAAAACAATATATGATACAAATAAATAATTATATATTTATATGTTAATACAGTTTTTTTGTAGAAAAAAAAAACCTTGTTAAATCATGTATGAAAACTAATCGTTTTTGTTTCATGGATATCTTGAGCCCCCTAAAAATGCCAAACAACTTATACTGATGCTCTTACTATGCTTCAACACTGTTAGATGGTACACTGTCTTTAGAAATTAGGAGTAAGTAGGACCCAGATTGTACAGAAGACCTATTGTACATGAATTCCTTATAACAGATTTGTGTCATTTTAGAATGATTATTTAAGTTTTATAAAAAAAAAACATTCTTTTCCAGTTTAAAATTTTTTATGTTTTAAATTAATTGACCTATTTTTATTTGGAAAAAGTGTTTCTTACATGAGACCCTGAAAAACAATGATTTATTAAGAGCTATGATAAGTAGTGACAAAAATTAATTACAGAATTTGATGAAAGACCTAAATCTACTATTAAACCTGTTTTAAACATGCTTAATTCTTTTATTTATCTATTGTACAACTATGTTCATGAAACATGCATAATTTCTCTTTATTGTCCTATATATTTTCCCTATAATTTTCCCCTTATATTTTCTTTTTATTATAGAATATTCTTCCACAGCTAACATAAAGTTCATCAAGTTATTACTAGGGATTGAATTTAAATGTATTTGCATATTTTTCCTGAACTTAATATTTTCATTTACTAGCCAGCTAAGGCTGTCCTCCAATCAGATTTATTTGTGTGCTACATTTTGAAATGCAATGAGTTGTCTCTGGAATTGGAGCTGCCAATACGAAGATGTTTCAGTAGTTTACTGAGTGGTGTCACTTCATGAATCATAGGTTTATTTTAATGATCCATTCATGTTAACGGTTCACTTCAACGATCCATTTATTTATCTCACCCTAACTATAGACTTACCAATTATTAGTACTAGAACATGTTATTAGTACAAATAGTGGTTGTAAAATCGTGATTTCAATGGCAGTTTTAACAACTTTTTGTCATTATAACAGGTTAATTGGTCCTATATAACATTGGTCATAATTAAAAATTCCTTAAATTATCATAGGTTATTACTTAGGTCAGTAGGAATTTTAATTTGATACCATGAGATAGGAAACAATTTCTGTTTTACTGACCGATTTTCTAAATACATTGGATTATTTTTATGGAGTTGGTTATATATTTCATACTATTTTCTCTAGACCCTCAAACTCCTTGGGGAGTGTCTTCAGGTCTGTCTTTATTTCCCTTCGCTCATAAGTCCTATCCCCCTAAGCCTTGTTGTTAGGCTACTGGCCAAAATCCCATTCAAAAGTCCCTGACATAATAGACCATTTCATGACCTCTGGTCTGAATCATGTTCCTTCCAACTTATCCAACCTATTTGCCCTATCCTCTGATCACAGCCCCAGCCTTCTTTCATTCAATGCCGATATTAATCCCTATTACTGCAACCAAAGACCCTCCCTTATTAAAGGGTTAGTTGATATGATATCATTCCAAAATATTTGCGATTCCTCTCTTGACCTTCACTCCCTGCTCAAAATTAAAGATGAGTGGCTACAAGTTATAGATATACAATGTTGTGATATTTGATGGTGTTTTTGAGATAAACTCAAAAATTAGCGAGCGTTGATGAACAATATACGACTTGTGTACCACGATTCACGAATGTTTAAACACTATTCGTTGCGTTGAATCTACCATTAATATGTATAATATAAATATTTTAATTTATAAACTTCAAAACAAGAAAAGTATAAATATCCAAAACAACTGGATGTCCAATGCCAGTTAAAAAAGGATCAAGAAGGCAGCAGAAAGGACAAGGAGATATAGAATACCGAGAAGCTCAGGCACTCTTTCATCGGAGACCGAGGAGACGAGACCTAGGTACTGCCTCGTGGTGCACAAGAGAGGACGGGCCCCAGACTTTCACCCGGCACGCATCGAGAACCAAGGACACTCAAGACGCTAATCCGAACCACACAAAGAAGACGAAGCATCAAAGAATATCAACAAAGACACACTGGCCAGTATCGCGTTTAATAATTAAGGTACAAATTAACTTTAGTTTTTAATAATGTTATTTTATTTCGTACGTACTTATTTGAATATTAATTTAATAAACTTGTGTAAATAAACAATTATTCCTTTTGCCAGAATTATCCTATTTTTATTAACAGAACCTTAAGATAAAGTAAAAGTTAAATATAAAGATTAAAAATAAAATATAAAAAATATATAATTAAAATATATGAATAATAAATATCGTAATAACATATTGGAGAGATGTAAGGCCTATAATTTGATCATTTCTTCAATGTTAGCTTGTGAAAAAAATGATTGTTGGTAAACAAAAGATTAAAATTGATTGAAAAAAACGACAGAGGGAGCTTATTTAATTTTTTTGTCTCAGGCTGGGGGAAGAGCTCGTGCTAGAATAATGAATTTGATGCCTTGCATAATATGAATGAAATTTAAGCCATTAAGAGTGGAAATATTAAAATCTGCATTGTTAAACACATATTTTCAAAATGTTTTTGGAGATATAGGTTGCTTAGAGTGGTACAGAGTTGATAGCTCAAGCTGTTGCGAATCATAATATGAACCAATGAATCCCAAACTTGCCAGTAGATTTAGTAAATGTATAGACCCCAATGTTCTGTGAATAAATATAGCAAAATTATGCAGGATAGTGGATATAAAATATGAAGTTCGAATTGCAGTGGTTAAAGCATTTTCAATAAATACTAGTTACCTCTTTAATTTATCCTGTTACCTTCTTTTTCCAGGTAACAGATAATCCAAGAACACACTAAGGGTCTCTGGAGCCATCTCTTCAGTATTGTCAAAACAATTATCAGTTGGTTGGTAAATGTTAGTTTGGTATGACTGCTATTCTATTGGACATCGTCTCTTATTATAGCAGCAGCGGTTTGTAGGATTCTCAATCTATCTTCTCTTTCATCCTGATATCTTGATGAATACCATGTCTCATTCAAGATTTTGAACTTCAAAAAAGCACACAACTGTTATTCATATTTTCAAGTTAGCAAAAATTACACGATCACCATATTTTTCTGTTAACCTCGTTCTGACAGTAGCTTATGATAGTTTTTCATCAGATGAAAATAGCCAGGAGGGTGAACCATCGAATCTCAAGACTGAGAGGTAGGGTACTGATGTCCAAACAAAATACTTAATTTATGGTCATGTGTATATAGTAGTTACTGATGTGGTCATATGTTCTATTTTATATGTGTACAACGTTGTTCTCTTTACTAGTATTGGTATATTTATTAAATTTTTTTTGGATTGTTCAATATTAATTTTTTCTTTTTGTCATGAATAAACCTCTATAACAAAAGTTGTGAATGTTCCTGTTTTTTAATGCTTACTACCTCCTAAACCATTGATCCAACTAAAAAAAATGAATAGGCAATTTTATATATTTTAATTTTGTATGCTGAGTACATTTTTCTAAAATCCCTAGTTTGCGTGATATTTTTAGAAAAACTGAACAAATTGACCTTTAAACCGCCCCCCCCCCTCGCCCTCACCTCCCATCCTCAGGGACTTTTAGTATCTTGTACAGGACACTCCTTCAACAATCTTACTTTACTTAAGTTTATATTTCTTATCTTACCTGTTTTTGCCTTACTTGCACGGCTGTAGAATGGCATTTACATAAAAGTTCATGGCAATAAATGGGTCATCTCTTTGAGAAGTAAGTGACTATGTCTCCTTGAATATTCCTCTATCTGTTGATGATGAAAAGCCCTTTTAACAATGGAATATTTGACAATATCTTATGCTGACTTCTTCCATTTTTCAGTAACACAACTATTTTTTTTTTTTTTTAGAATGAGATAATTTATTACATTTATTTATTATTAATTTAAAAGTGACCTGACTGAATAAGACATAAAGATAAACAATATTATTGGATTACTAACTTTATTAAAAAAAAAAACAACGAAAACAGTGAATATTATCAATGATTTGTTTATGTTTTGATTCTTATCACTTTATTTTCAAGTTTTTATTGACATGCTGACCTCAAATTATATATATAATGTTCACTATTAAAGTATAATGATTAAACATTCTTGTATGTAGGGTGGCCACTTTTTTTCCCCTCTCAGTGTATATATTTAGTGATATTTATATTTGTTTATTTTGATTGAAGTGATTTGACTTCTTTATTTGCCTAGTTTGTTTTGTGTTAGAAGCTGTTTATAACTGATAATGTGTCCAATTTCAGTTTCTCATACTTTTATAGTATTCTGATGCAGTTTTTAAAAATCTGTAAAGCTCTAATTAATTTTTTTCCCGATAAACATAATTTTTTCTTAATTTATTATCCTATCCATAAAAATAAAATGAGAAAAGAGACATGAATATCCTAATTGTTCTATCAGAATTAAAACTTTTTTTCATAGTTAATTGATATTATTTACATAGTGTATGTAAAGTTAAGAGATCATTAGTATATTCATGCTAAATTTTAAAAATCTGTGTGTACCACCAAAGTGAAATATAGTAGCATTTATATATGTTTATTTTTTAATTTGTGATAAACTAACTCATCTAATTTGTCTTAGAAGTTTGTAATTGTTTGATTCTACATATATTATAAAATATTTTAATGAATCCTAGTGTTGTATGTAACTGCCTGTTTCTAAATTAAATTCTCATGTAAATGACTCACAAATACTTATATTTTTAACATCAGTCCAAATGAGAAATGAGTTTATATAAAAGAAACTTACTATTTCATGAACAGAGGGATGTTACTAATGCAGAACATGCTTAGAATGATTTTTCAACAAAAGGCACTTAGCTAAAAGTAGATATTAAAGAAGAGGGACCTTCTCAGTTTTTCAATCCCATGTAACGTAGAGCTTCTTACAGAGTCTTACCTTGGTACTTGCACAGTGTGGACATTCCTCTGAGTGATTGTTTGGCCTATTCATATGTTTTGATCCATCCTGCCATTCTACAGTGAATTTTTAGGATTATGCAGAGATGGGTTTCACCCAAAAACCATGATACCAAAGAAAGGAATCATATAGAGAAGAAATGGCGTAGCTAGTAAGAATTCTTAATTAAGACTGGATTAAAATTGTTATTACATTGGTAATTAGTAATCTGTTGCTGATTAAGTGTTACATTTGACAATTTAAAACACAAAATAGGACTAAGAAAACCTGAATTTTTAATTAATTGTTTCAATAATATTTCTCTCTTGTTCTTCTTTTGTTGCTAATATAACATTTTTCTTTGAATTGCATGATTTTATGTTTATTGATTCCTTTTAAATTTTTGAATAATTATTAAATTCAGTACAATACATATATTTTGTTGTGTTTTGTTATCCAAATATGGTATGATTTCATTTGAATACTTACTGTTGCATATTTAACATTCTCCTTATATATTTTACAATTGTTATGTTCTTAGCACTTTCTTTTATGCTGGGTGTCATGTAGGTGTGACTTTTGTTACCTGTAATTGGTATGCGTTACCTTTAAATATATTTTTTCTCGCTGAATTTATAATAAAAATAGCTCTATAAGAATTTAAACCTGAGGATATTACCTATTAGTCTCTTGCTGAAGGGGGGCAATAAAAGTGGCTTTAGGGAGCAGTCAAAAGAAAATCTGTATGGCCACATACAGTTAAGTCTTTACTACAACATAAGTATTTCACCTCAGAGTGGAAGCTTTCACAAATGGTTCCCATCAAAAAGTGGTTTAAACTTTTTAAAGTGATAATTATTTATCTGAAGAGGATTTCATCTTAGACTTTATTTTTATAGATGATACATAGACAGACAAAAAAAAACATTTCTGCAGGCTTTTGGTCATCATGCCAACCCCCCCCCCCCCCAAAAAAAATGTATATTTTTATAGATAAAAAAAGCTCTTTTTAGCTCTTTTAGCATTATTTTGCTAAAAATAGCTCTTTAAGAAATTAAACCAGAGGATACTACCTATACTTAATGTTATTATCATTTGCATGTTAAGTAAACATTACAAAGGCCAACAGGTGTTTTAGTAGTGGAGTAATTGGAGCTAATTTCATATGAATTTTGATGCCCTGAATTCAAATATGACATTAGTTTTTCCCTAGGAGCTTATATCTCTAAGATATAACATTTCAGTGAAATATACATTACACAAGTTAATGTGTATGCCATGGATCAAATAAAAAAACTAAAATTGGAATTTTTATAATTATATTATACAAATATTAATATATACAAAGATAGAGGGTGGCTGTTGAAACCAACTAGTCACTGAACATTTTGGAAGCTTCTTTTCCATGACATTCTTAAATGCATTTTGGAACAGTTCCTTTGTAAACTCTAACAGTAATCTACCATCATGTGCGTTTCCTATCTTCCTTGGTAGCTGGTCTCCATAGTTTTGATATCCTAGTGGAATCTTTCACCTTTTTCCTCACTGTTGTCATCTAAATTTTCAGGAAAACAGTCTAAGTGGCTGTGTAAATAGTGCACCTTAATAGTCATGTTACACCCAAGGGATTTGAAACTGTTAACCATCTCGTTTACTAGTTCAACATAGTTTTCATTGCATTTTCCCAGAAAATTAACCAACTGCAACAAATGAAGTCCAGGCTTTACGTTCAGCCTCATTCATCGAATTTACGAAGGCAGGATTCTTAATGAGTTGTCTTATTTGTGGGCTGTCAAATATTCCACTTTAATATTTTCCGTACTTAACTGAGGGATTCCCCCCCCCCCCTATATATGCAAAGCATGATCCGTTCTTATCAAGGGCTTTTACAAACTGCTTCATAAAGCCCAGCTTTATATCCAGTGGAGAAAAGATGATTTTTTCTCGTTCAACTAAGGGGTCGTTAACGACATTCTTTTCCCCAATGCCCATGTTTTGTTTCTTAGGCCACTCTTTTCTATCCTAGTGGTGTGTTTTGTCTCTGCTATCCCAGAGGCACAAGAAACAAGGATATTTAGTGTGGCAACTTTGCTGTCCAAGGAGAAAGTTTACGATTTTTAAGTCCACACAAATCACCCACTGATGTTCATGATATTTTATCTTCTTCAAGACGATCAAAGCTATGGTGTTATATTCTTTTTTTATTTTTATTTAGTGAGGAATTGGTATTGAACCATATTTATTCCCATTGTATAGAAGAATACTTTTTAAACTTCGCTTTGATCTGTCAATAAATAGACGCCAATCATCTGGAAAATAATTAGGAAGATCCATTTTTTTCAGAAGTCCTTATAAACACAAGATTGTCTTCTTGAGAGAAGAAGGAAGGGTAGCAGACCCTTTTCTCTTGTACGGTAAAAGGTAATTGTGGTTCCTTGTACTAGCAAATTTTTGTCCTTCAACCTGGAAGCCAGTAATTCAGAAGCTTCTTGTTCTTGTGTTGACATCTCGAGGTCTGTGGTAAAGTCATTTAGCTCATCCTGGTTGAAATGCTGAGGAATTGATGACTTTACCTCATAATTACTATCACCTTCATTAGTATCATAAGGGGGACAACACTTGTCCTCACAGAGCTCTGGTAGCTGATGAAACATTGGGTTCGGCACTTCATTTGAGTGAGGTATGAGGCATCTTGCAGAAACTAAATCAGGATAAGTCTATTTGCTTCAGTTGTTTTTATTCATTCCAGTAATATTTATCAGGTAATATTAGTCATTGAAGTGGTTTTGGGGTTCTCTCCAAACCATCGGTACGCCAATTTCAGACTTTTTCTTTACCCGGTAGTCCACTGTTCCAAATGTTCAGTACAAGTTTTACAGACCTGATGTGGTGCCCAGGTTTTATATTGATCACCAAGCCTAAGACCAAAGTATTTAAGATAAGCTATCTTTACAAAGTCACTAACAGTTTTTTCTGTTTTCTTTTAACATGTATTCTCTGCATATGTAGCAGAACACATCAGGATGATTTACACAACTTCTTCTACTTGAACTCATTTTATTTCTATTCATCAACACAAATACTATACAGTTCGTTTTAGGTTAACTGTACAACTCTTTCCTAGACACAAATATCAAGCGAGGCCAACTTCGACCTACCCTGCACAGCGAGAACTCACAAACTAACGTCAACTCTAGTTGAAGCATTGAAGGTAACTTTAGTTACCGGATGCTTACTCCATCTGGTAGATTTTCTGGGAACTAACTAGACAGCAGACTGGCAATAGGGCAAATATACAATAACCAATCCTTGTATATGTGATTTAGAACTGCATATTTTGTGTAGAACTGCACATTAAAAAAAACTCATCTAAAAAAGTAGAGCAGATAGAGAAAAACTGATTTCATATTTAGATTCGGTGCCCCAAATATAGCTAAAATCAGTTCTAAAATCCTAGGCACCAAAAAAATGTTTTTTCTTGTAGGCCTGTGTTATTGGAGTAGCAATCTCATACTTATCAAATTTTATGGTGTAAAAGGCTGTGTAGGTAAGGAAGGTAAGTTTGTTCTCCTACACCGGGCAATGTTACTTTTCTTAATTTGATAGGACATAGGGCCATAAAATTTTCTCCTGGTATTGCAAATTAATAATAAATGTTAAATAATGTTCAAGATTCATTATTGGATACTATTTTAGACCCACTTGCCGCAGAGTTAAATATGTGCTGTTATCTCCAAATAATAGGATAGATAATATAATTAAATATGCAAACTAAAACCACTAACCTGAAATTGTTAACTGTAGGGTGAGTAATAAAAAAAAATGTTAAAACCATTCTTATTTAAATATTTACATGTTGTAGATGGCATCTTTAGCAGCAACAAACTGGCCATATCCTTTGGTTCTCGTCCCTTGTTTGTCTTGGTCAACTGCTTCTGGTGTATTTACTGAAGTAAGAAATATATTCTTAAACAGTTTTAAAACATTTTTGTTTGCTACTTTTGTGAAGAGCCGTAATTATTATTAGAAAAAATATTCTAAATAATTTAAAATATATCAAAAATAATGATTATAATCAAAATAAAATATGAATTATTAAAATTATGCTAAAGCATTAAGTGTTTAAGTAACTGTTTAACATTGAACAGTATATATAGAATGACTGCTTTAGTAGAGATAAATACAAATATTTTCTGCCAAACCAATCGTCTATCTTGCCAGAATATTAACACTAACTATGGAGATCTGGATTGTATTTTCAGCTTTCCTATTTTCCCCACAATTTATTCTGAGGTCGGGTCTGGTCAGGGTTTTATCTGCCTTGTGAGGCGAAATGTGTAGAAACTTAAATGAAGAAATAATGAATCCAGTTACAAAAACCCCAAAATAAGGTTTGAGCGGTACAGTGCAACCTCGATTATCCAAGCACTCGATCATCTGGCTTTTTTTGGATGAATCAAGGGTTTTTTTTAAAGATTGTTTTTTAAAGAATTCTTTCTTAATGTATGAGAAAATCAGTACGAATACGGACTTACTGGACAATGTGCCATTTTCACCCAACTGAATTAATTTTAAAAACAGATGAACAAATTTTCATCTACTATCTACCTAACTTTGCTTGCCTAACTTGTAACTTTGCTAATTCAGCCCATAAATCAAGGTGCGATAGCCAGTTTAAAAAGAAGGTACAAAAAGACTTTTCTTTACTTTATTTCTGAAGAAAACTGTGAATTCCATGAAGGATGTCTTGAAAATGTGGACAATAAAAGAGTTCATGAAACATACTTGAAACGCTGCAACTTGCATGGGGAAAATTTTTAGAAGTCGATGAGGAAGTTGAAGAACAAAATCCACAGCATGTTGATGAACAAAACAACATTGAAACACGTCTTGAGATAGTACAAACAATTTCTGATTTCAATAAAGTAGATTAAGACGATATGGTTCAGTGGATGGAAAGTGACAAGAATGATAAAAGGCACTAACAACTCACTGATAAGGAAATACAATTATTTCCTCAATGTCGACATTCATGTGTAAAGCAAGCCTAGCACTTCCCAAAGCAATATTTTGGACATGGTGGGAAATTCATTTGATTCATCCTTAGAAAAAGTGAGCACTAGAGGTAGTGGACCAGCTTATCACCTATTTTGAAGATCAAAATTCTGAGTATGGAAAAATTATAGCTTTAAGAACTATGATAACAGAGGTTAAAAAAATCAAATCTGAGAGTAAAAAACGAAAACTGACAACATATTTTTATTAAGTTGTGTATGATTTATTTTTGTCTATATGTCCTTTTTGAAAATAAAAATATCTTTGTGTATATTATGTCAAAGTTAGACTATAAAAACGTGATTTTCGAATATCCGTGTTTTTTGATTATCGGTAATACTCTCGCCATCATTACCCCGGATAATTGAGGTTGTACTGTAATATCCAACCACACTAGCTCCTCAGCACTATCTACTTGCTACTGCGACCTTGGTCGACTGACCAAGAGGTAAGACCTACCTTTTCATGAAATTTTGTGCCACAGATTTAATTTTAAAAGTATTAGAATTATTTATATACTATAAATTCGGTATTGTTTACAGGGTGTAATGAGTAGAGCTATAAATTGGGACATGTTACAATGTCAATATAAAGAAAATGAGGCATTCAGGACTGAATTATACAAAATGGTGCAAATAAGGGAAAGTGTAAGTCTCCTTGTTATATATCTGGTATAACTGATATTTTAATTATAATAAATAAAACTTACTATTAATATTAACTTGTTATTAAACTTATTACTATTTATTTTGTTTGTAAAAATGATATTTTTAATTTGGAGCATGATTACTTTCCTTAACCATAACTTCCCATGTGAAAAACTCTCTGTCCAGCTCAACCACAGTGATGTTCCATTTGGTAACATTTCATTAGCAAAGAATTAATAGTATTTTCTTCGTTACAATTGATTATTAAAAAGTGTATTAGTAGCATAATAAGACATCATATTTTTATTGATGTAACTCATTGATATAAATATAGTTAAATTTTTTTCTTCAAAGTTAAGTATAAAGATTATTAAACATTTAATAATATATTAAATTTTAGCAATGAAATGAATTTACCTTTAGTATCAATAGAATTAAATTAAGTAAAAATATTTAAATAAAATTCAAGAATCTGTTGACTCTTTTCCTTTTGTGAGTATATATTTATTTAACATTGTTTGTTGGCAGGATGCATTCCAAGCTGGCAAAGAATTTGTAAAAAATTTTCCAGAAAGTATGTTACCTTTAAAACCAGACTCCTGTTCAGGAGCAAAACAGGAGCTAACAAATTCAAATCCAAAAACTTTTCCTAAGAAATTAGTAAATTTTTTAAAAGTAAATTCAAATAAAACTGAAGATTCAACTAAATTTACCAGTTCATTGGAGAAAATTCTATATTCTAAGAATGCTGGTGAGAAGACAAGTTATTAATTGTTATTTTAAGCTATATTTTCTAATTCATTTTAGTAGGAATCTGTTAAGTAATTATAATTTTCCATATATTTCAAGTAAGCCCTGTACCTTGCTTTAATTTATCCTTTAAGTAGGTAGGTGGGGTGGCTACTCTGCACCTCAGGCAGTGTTTTTCTAAATTAAATATTCAATTATTTTTATGTCAGGAACAGTACTCATATATTTACTACAGTCCATTTCATAAGTAGTTAAAACAGATTAAGTTAGTATTGGCTTTGTCAGTGTTTTTTATGGTAATAAAAATTTGTATTTGTTAATATCACAGATAAAATGTACGTTCTGTAAATAAATGATTGTAAATTTTCTTACCATCCAGTTCATGAAGATTTGGAGTTGGGTAAATCACGGGTTATGTTCATAGTTAAGGGAGTTGATTAATGAAAAAATGAAGGTGGTATCGTCTACACAGCTTGCCAGGTGACATCTTTGGTTACATATTTAAATTCACAACCGCTTGTTCTAGTGAATGTAAAACTGACATATGTGCTGTATTTTCCTTTCAAATAAATAATTTTTTACAAATCGGCTACATATACCAGTTATGGGGATGACGCACAGGTTATGGTCATGTGACCAACATTTTTTAAAATAATTGTTTTTTATTATTTTAAAAATTACTATACATATAAACACTCCAATACTAACTTAGTCTAAACATATATAAAAAACTAATAAATAAATTTAAAAACAAAATCACTCAATTCATTAATTTACAAACTTTTTGACTACATTACTCTTTTACAGACTTTATGAAGAAATAATGAAAAAATTATTCAAAAGAATTGGTAAGAAAAAACTAATCATCACAGTCTATTTTTTAGCTGGACTCCTTGTAGCTTTCTCTGTATTGAAAACAGTGAGGGCATACAAAGTGCTCTTCATCCTCACTGTCATTGTACGACTTTGGAATGCATTTTTTTGTGGAAAATTTTCACGCGCATACATTTCCAGTTGTTACCTATAGTGCAGCGGCCACAAACCAATGTGTTCTGAAAATTAAACAAGAGTAAAATTATTACTTAGGGCCATACTTAACCCAATAAATAATTCATTACCAGTTTTTTTTTGTTTTCTTCTCTTCTCTTTTCGTTTAACTCAAAGCTGGTTTCTTTCTGCTTTTTGTGCTGAATCTCCTTATAAAAGTTTCCATAAACGAGAAGAAGTGACCAAGGGATATCTTGGAATATTTCTTTTACCTTTCCTCTTTGGTTTGGTAACACAGGAAAATGTAAAATGCTTGCCAAATGGGAATTTTCTGATTGATTGGTCAGAAAAAGTTCTCTTCTGACAAGTTTTGTACTTGTGTGGCTGACAGCAACTTGGTTTTCTTTTGAATTAATTTCCATTACATTTTCAATTCTACCCGCTGTTCCTCACTTTAATGGGATAAATTAATCAATCTGCCGACGTTCTGAGGACAAATAAGATGGCATATCATTTCGGGGTTTGGTGCAAACTGTAGCCTTCCCTTTATTCTTCAAGCTAATGTCATTATTGGGATGTTGTTCCTGTTATAATAAAATAAAATAAAAAAAATTGGCAATAGGTATGTTAAATGTATATCTCTTTAGGTAAGAAAAATATACCTTTTAAAAACCCATACTTTAGCGCTGTAGATTTTACACATACCCCTTTGTGAATTTCATCTTTTGCCTTTGTGACATCACCTTCAGTGTATGTATGTCGTTTTTTAGGCATAGTTTCAAGTATTAACTGCAAAAATAAAGTCAAAACCAGTTACCATTCTGAGAAAAAATAGTAGTCTCATGGGCAAACAAATAACACACATTTAATGTAACCCTGTTTATTGTGCACAGTGAACATAACATCTGAGAGAACAGCGTACACACAACCAGTGTCCCCAATGCCAACTGTATTACAATGACCAACATGATTAACAATTACAAAGAGAAATAATATATATATAATGAGGTTTCACCTTTGGTGGAAATAGAGACTGAAATGCGGTTCTGAAAATACAACAGTTTATTTATAATTCGTATTTACAATTTTAAACAAATTTACAAAACATTCATCTCACCTGAAAATACAACAGAAACGACATTAAAAGTCCCTATATCGGTATTTCAGGTTCTTTTTGAAAACTAAATTAAAATAAAATCCTTCCATGTGGTTAACAGTCTATCACAGCTGTCCGACCTGACATCTGGTGTCTATAGTTAGATGCTCAGCGGCGGCAAATATAAACTTAAGAAAAGCATGTGTTTTCTTTACATCTCCCCCCCTTTAGAAAAAAACCTCAATCTTATGTTTTCTGACTAGTTCTAATTTCAAGTGATTTATCTCTTGTTTGATTCTATCGGCACAGCTTATTTCTTGATTTTTCAAGGAGTTTAGGTTTCTTTTTAACTCAACAATATTTCCTTCTAGCTCCAATTTTACTAACTCAACTGCTTTCTTATCTTCCATAACTTTTTTCATACTTTTCTATTTCTGTTTGCAATGAAAGAATTACATTCTCCTGAGTATTAATTTTTTTCAAGTAGATCCTTGCTTTTTAAGCATTTCCTTTCCAATTCTTTCTTTTCGCTGATCCACTTTTCTTCTTGCACTTTATTTTTTTCAAACAAATCCCCAATTACATTCTCATGATACTTAATATCTCCATTTAATACCTCACATTCCTCTTCTAACTGCTCAGCCTTTTCCGAATGGCAATTTGCTTTAATTTCTTCGAGCTGGGCCTCTTTTTCACCAAGTTCTTTCTTTATGAATTGCAAGTCACTTTCTAGATTTATATTTATTTCCTTCATTTTTAATAAATCAGAATTTAGAATACAGCAGATTTCTCTTTCAGATTGCATGTTTTTATGATATTCCTTCATGAAAAGTTCTTTTTCATTATTTAAATTTAATAACTCAAGGCTTGTTTGTTCCAATTTAGCTGTAATCAGTGAATTTATTTCTTTTTCTAATTTCAAATTGTTAAAGTGCTCTGACAATGAGTTTTCTTTTTCTTGAATTAATGTCTTGATTTTCATTTGGCAATGCTCCAACTCCTCAGTAATGGATTTAATTTCTTCTTTATATTTTTCAGCTTCAATTTTCTGCTCAAGTAAGTTATCTCTAGCTTCCTCAGAAGAAGCTAGTTCATTCTTGATGCAATGCAATTCACAAAGCATTTTCTCAACTTGTTTCTGCATTTGTATTTTTAAATTTTGTTCCTCACACAGTTCATTCTGAAGAATTTCAATTTCCTTTCTCAAATGATCAACAAATGATTCCTCATTTTCTGAATGAATTGCTAGTAATTGTTCTAGTGCTTCTTTGTCCTTTAAAAGCAATACTTTTTTGTTCTCTAACACATTATTTTGTTCATTTAATTCAACTTGCAATTTTTCAATAAGGCTATACTGCTGCATTGCATCTTCTTTCTGTTTTAGAATTACAGCATTATTATTTTTTAATTCAGCATTTAATCCATTAGCTAAATCCAATTCTTCCTGTAAACTTTCTATCAATTTGCTTTGATTTTTAAAGTCTTCATTAAATTTATCACTTTGCTGTTTCAGTTGGGAATTTAACTCTACTATCTTACTGTTCAATAATTCTATCTTTACTAAATAATTATTTAATGAACCTTCAATAATTTGCCCTATTCCAAACTCTTCATCAAAATCAGTAGATACAGATTTGGTGTTTGTTTCAGTTTTTTTCTGAAGAGTTATCTTTTCTTTCAAGTTAGCTTCTTGATTATCTAGCATCATATTATGTTGTTCAATTTGAAGTTTATAATTTACATCATTTTCTAAACTTATGTTATCGTTAAAATTATTAAGATTTAATAGGACTGGTTCTCTTAAACTTTGTACTTCCTTTTCTAAAATAGCATTTTCTGAAGCACATTTACTTAGAAGTTTTTCCAAATTAAAAATACTTTCAGCTTTCTTTTCCAGGGAGGAGTACATTTCTTCACACTCTACTTTTTTCTTTTAACTTTTCATTCAAACTAACAAGACTAAGTTGTACAGTTTCTTTCTCATTTACAGCCACTTCTAACTGATTTATTGATTCTTCTCTTTCTCTGATGCTCTTATTCATCTGTATACTCACTCTCTGCATTATTTGGTTTTCAAGATCATTAATTTTATCTACTTTTAATTTTATATTGGATTTCAAAATTTCATTGTTATCTTGAATCTTTTTAAATTCACTTATCAAACGGTCATTTTCTTTTTCAATTTCTTGTACCCAATTTACTCTTCTTTTTTCTTGTTCTTTTAGTTGCTGAATTTTATCTGTGGCGAAGACCGGTTTATATTTTTCTATCAACTTGTCAATTTCTATTTTTTTGTATAAATCTAGATGGTCTACTATAATTTCAAATTCATCTGTGTTAATATGTTCATTGAAATTGATTTCACATTTGTCCATGTGTCTAGTTTCTTGTTTTTCAGAATTGAACAAAACAAAACCTTCATTTTGTTCACCTAGTTTATCAGGAATGTAATCATTACCTGTTAAATTCGAATTGCTATTTTTATTGTAGTTATTGTTTTTTATATCCTCTTCATTTGAAGCCATTTTCTTGCTATCTGGGTTGTTACATTGTATGATTTTTAATTCTCCATTTTGTATCAATTTGAAATGTTTGATACAATCCAAACTACGATTTGTGTTAAAGTTATCATTATCGACTACAAATATATCCATAACTCTCTCTATATTGTAAATTTTTATTTTTAGTGTTATCATACCTTTTGTTTTCTTCTCACCATTGATAGTCTTCAAGTTTACTATTTGTGTATTACTTGTAAATTGTTTTGGCTTTATTTTCAGTAATTTCGCATTAATTAATGACACATTCGAACCAGAATCATAAATTCCAGAAACTTTCAAAGTATCATTCAATAGCAATTTGACTTTGATCAATGGTGGCACCTCTAGTTTTTTTGGATTCTTCTCATTCAGTTCAATTTCTAATTCAGAGTTATTCATAGATATCACAGCTGCTTTTTGATTTTTCTCTTTAAACCAACAATTTTCCTCAGGATGGTAAAATCGTTTCCCTTTTTTCTCAATGCAGATTCGGCGTGGCTTTTTTTCTTCAATATGTTTAAATTTTGAGTCAATCTTCTCAACAAGATGTTCTAATTTCCCTATTTCATTGTACAGATCTTCCGTTCCTTTTAAAGGTGCTCTGTCAATTTTATCAGCCACATTATTAGGTAATCCGAAAGCTATTAGGTCTATACATGTCCCAGTATCAATTGATTTCCTTACTTCAAGCAATAATTTTTCCTTTTTTAGGGCATATTCAAGCAATGAGCCCCCTTGATATTTAAAAGCGAGAGCATATCTAATGGGTGACCACCCTTTGTTTGCAAAAGTCCCACAAAATTTTTTTTCCCATGTGTCCCATTCAGATTCCAATGTAAGTTTCATTAACATGCAGCTGTACCACTCCATACCCGAGTATTCCAGAAAATGTTTTAAAATTTCAATCTTCTTTGTGTCGTCTTCGATTTTGAAACGTTGACATTCTGTATTAAAAACCCCAATCCACTGGTTTGCATCTTGGCTTCTACCCGAAAATTTATCTATCATGAAATCTTTTGATATGTTACCTAAATTTTTTGTTTCAGATTTTGTTTGTTTATCGTCAAGAAATTTCTCCAATAATTTTTCTAGCGTTTGACCACTAGGTTTATGTTCTGAAGTATCTGAATTTTCGATATTTTCCTCTAGGTAGATATCATTAAATTGTAAATTATTTTCATTATCTAAGTATATTTTTGATAAATTCCCCGTTAAGGTTATCCATATTTTTCTTGTTTGATGTCTTTTAGTTAATGATTTTTTTACCTAGGCATAGTTTGGAGTGTTTGTGATTTCTTGATGTAGATCCGCAAGTTGAAAATCGGGTGGTATTTCAAAAATCCGTCCATCAGGCGTAGCTATCGACGTAATGCACATAACATTTGATTTTCCATCTGCCGTTGGTTTTATAGCAAAATCAAACCTCAATTTCTCCATCTCTCCTGAATTAGTTGCAGATAATGTCGTTTTATAATGAGGTTTGGTGGAAAATAGAGACTGAAATGCGGTTCTGAAAATACAACAGTTTATTTATAATTCGTATTTACAATTTTAAACAAATTTACAAAACATTCATCTCACCTGAAAATACAACAGAAACGACATTAAAAGTCCCTATATCGGTATTTCAGGTTCTTTTTGAAAACTAAATTAAAATAAAATCCTTCCATGTGGTTAACAGTCTAACACAGCTGTCCGACCTGACATCTGGTGTCTAAAGTTAGATGCTCAGCGGCGGCAAATATAAACTTAAGAAAAGCATGTGTTTTCTTTACATATATACAAAACACTCTCATACCCCCTCTCAATTTCAAGTCCATATATAAAACACAAACAACAAATCACTTGAAATTGTAGCAATTAATTAAAATCAAACAACAAAAAAATTAATTTAAACAAAGCTGAGATCTAAAAAATGAAAATTTATTGCTATTGAGCGATTTAGTAAAAATGTCTGCTATGTTTGAACATGTATTTACATAACCAATACTAATTAAATTCTTAGAAACAATATCTTTTATAAAATGAAACTTAATATCTATATGTTTTGAGTGGCTAGTGTTTTCATAGATTTTAATCATACTCAAAGCACCTTGATTATCAACAAGTAAACTACACTTAATGTTCTCATCTTTGCCTGGGTACAATTCACTCAATAGTCCTTTTAAGTATAAAAGTTCAGCTCCAGCCAGATTGCATGCCACATACTCAGCCTCCAAAGAACTCAGCGCCACAGATTGTTGCTTTCGAGATCTCCACGATATGATGTTTCCACAATGATAAGCTGCAATTCCAGAACAACTCTTCCTGTCTATCCTGTCTCCTCCCCAATCCGCATCAGAGTAGCAAACGATCTTGGGTATATCTTCCCAGTTCTTTGTTTTTCTATAGATTAACTTTTTCTCGATAGTCCCTTTTAGATACCGCACAACTCGTTTAGCAGCATTCCATAAAGTTTTTGTTGGCCTGTCCAGGAATCTGCTCAGAAAAAATGTAGCAAATGTAATATCAGGACGACTTATTTGGGATAAATAAATTAAACTCCCGACTAATTCACGAAAGGGAACTTTAATTACTTCATCAGAGTCGTTGACGTCTAATTTATCTTTCATCGGTGTAGGACTCGATTTGGCTTCCTGTAGTCTAAATTTTGTGATCATTTTTTGAATCAGTTGTTGACTTATTTAAATTTTTTCCTCTGAAAAGTTTAACTCAATTCCAATAAAGCATTTTAAATGTTCCAGGTATCTTGCAGTAAATTCTTTTTCCATGCGACCGGAGAATATATAGTGTCATGGATGGTATCAGCTTGAAAACCCTTTGCCACTAACCTGGCTTTCTTTGTTCCATCACTTTTGGTTGTAAATACCCACTTTGTCTCAATAGGTTTTGAAGTGGATGGGATGTCTTCAACAGGTGTTCAAGTTTTGTAATCCTCATGTGCAGTCAACTTCTTTATAGCATCAGTCCAACCCCTTTTTACTGGCTCCGCATAAGTTTGTGGATCATCCTCAGTTCAAAAGACAAAAGGCTGTACGCAGATGAAAGTATTTAAGGTATGAAGTAATTTTTCTTTGCCTTTCCGGTCTAATTTTCTTTCTATCACGGTTTCCTTCCTCAAATCCATAGAACTTTTCTTCACTATCTTAGAGTACTTTCTTCTCTGTGTCTTCCCTTTCATTTTCCTCTTTGTTGTCTTCTTCATTAGATGGAACATATGCAGGTGTCCGAGAATTATTCTCCAAATAGTTAATCTGGGTCTCATCAAACTTCACATCACGAGAAATAATTATCTTACCCTTCTCTGGGTCCCAAATCCGATATCCAGCACCAGAATAACCAACCATTCGTCCATCCCGACCTCTAGGTTCAAGTTTGCTTCCCTTTTTTGGCAGTTGAAGGTACCAGACTTTAAATCCAAAAACCCGTAGCTTCGACAAATCGTTTTTTCCATAAAACATTTCAGCAGGTGTCTAGCCATTCAGTGCGACTGTAGGGGATAGGTTAAGTTGATATGCTGCGGTGCGAACCGCCTCCCCCATAGATACTTTGGCAAATTAATTACTATCAACAAACATTGTTCTCACCTTATTAAGAAGTGTCAAATTCAACCTCTCCGCAGCTTCACACTGTTGAGGTGTATACCCAGCTGTAAATTCATGTACAACACCATTAAATCTGCAAAACTCCTTAAATTTGTTTGGTTGGAATTCTCCACCCATATCAGAACGGATTTTTGATACATTGACTCCTTTATTCTTCATCATTCTATAAAAATCCATTAATTTTTCTTCAGAATCTGATTTTTCTTTAAGTAAATAGATGGTTGTAAAATGAGAGAAATCATCTAATATTGAATACCTTTCGCTGTCCATTGTTTTTCATTGACAGGTTCCCAAATGTCTGTGTAACTTAGTTCGCCTATTCGTGTAGATCGTGGGTATTCTTTTCTATTAAAAGGCTGTCTTTCCGCCTTACCTTTTTGACACGAATCACATACCCTATCCGAGCATGGTAGATTCAAAAGTTGTAGTCCACGTCGATTTAACTACCCAAGTCTTAAATGCCACAAGTCATCGGATTTTTCGGACAGTTAACAGTCATTTCTTTTTGTATTAAGTTTAAAACGGAACACAAAAAGATTGTTAGACATTTCACTAATTATTGGTTCGGCTTTCATCATAATTTTTGCAAAATTGTTTGTAAATACGACATCGTAACCGGCTTTGTTTATCTTCTTAACTGATAAGAGGTTATACGGAAGGTTGTCCACAATCAGTCCGTTTATTTTGAACTTCACGCCTGTTTTATCGCAATACACTTCAAGGATACCTTCTTTCTTAGCAAATATATTTGAGCCGTTAGCAATTTTTATTGGAACTGGTTCAATACACTTCACTTCTGACATTAAATCCAATACATCACCTCGAAATAAATTATGACTCGCTCCACTGTCCAGTATGAAATTAACATAACTATGCTTACTTGGTTTTTCCTCAGCAAGCTCCGTAGATAATGCTATAAATGTAACATCTTTGTGATTCATTTCGGTCTCAGCCAAATAGCCATCGTCATATCTCGGTTGATAATCACCTCTTGGCGGGTAACTGCCTCCTCTTGACGAATAACTTCTCTCTTTCGGTGGGAACTTTCCCCCTCTTGGCGGGAAATTATGACTTTCATTATTCTTAATTCTTGGACACGAATTGTTTAAATGATTCGTACTTCAACAACCGAAACACCGTTTAACTTTAGCTCCGAACGAAAACTCCTCCGAAGGAGATGAAACAGCTTTAGTATTATTAATCTTCAACTCAGCATCCAGAAGTTTGCTCTTGACGAACTCTATTGTTAGTTTTCTATCTGATGTTTCCAATACCGTAATTACCGTGTCGTATTTTGGGGGCATCGTCAAAAGTAAATAGCAAACTTTATCGTCCTCATCCATTTTTGTATCAGCTGCCTCTAGCTCAGCCATGATCTCGTCGAATTTTACGAAGTGGTCTTGAAGTGCTGTGTTTTCACCACACTTTAATTGGATTAACTTTCGACGTAAATACAGTTTCGACAGTACACTTTTACGTTCAAAAACGTTCTCAAGACATTTCATCATCTCATACGATGTTGAAGCATTTTTCAAGTATTCAATATGCTTGTCGGATACACACGCGATTATAATAGACGGAACCTTGGCATCATTCGCCTTTATTGTCTTGTCCTCGTTTGATATGTCTTTCTTTTTTACCACATCCAGTATTCCTTTATCCTCGAGAATACTAAATACCCGAAATTTCCAGGTTAAGAAGTTAATGTCACTTAATTGCAGGAATGGTATCTGTGAAGCCATGATGCCGTCAATTCACTCTTGGGAATTTTTAATGATCACACTTCCTAATACCGTTAAACTAACACCGACTGGGTGACTGGGCCCATAACCTCTGAGAACAAATAGTAGTCTCATGGGCAAACAAATAACACACATTTAATGTAACCCTGTTTATTGTGCACAGTGAACATAACATCTGAGAGAACAGTGTACACACAACCAGTGTCCCCAATGCCAACTGTATTACAATGACCAACATGATTAACAATTACAAAAGTTTCCGACCTAACAAAGCTTTTATTTCACTAGCTTTTATTTATTTTATTATCATCTTCATGTTGAGGTCGGAAACTTTTCAGACCAACTGTGTATATATACAAAACACTCTCATACCATAATACATTATTCACTGACCATAATACCAATGATGTCTGACCACTGACAGCTGTATCATTGTCACCTTTGACCAAAACTAGTAAACGACATTATATTAAAGGTTTACAGTATTATAAATAAACTAGGGGAAATCTGTTATTTTTTAGCAGTAAAAACAATTGTAACACCAAAAAACTTAAAATGGTCAGGCCATGGGTGACCATAACTAAAATCTTGGATATTTATAAACTGGTTGTGGTCAGTTGAAATTTTAAATTAATTATAATGACAAAATGCAAAACAATGGGGTCTGTATAAAAGAAGAAATTCAAATAAAAAGACAATTACCTTAAAAACCGAATATTGATGGCGAATATCCAAAATAATTCCTTAACAATTTTCACTGGTCAACCACATGTACTACACAAAAGAGGTATTGCACAACACTAATTGGGGAAATATTTTAAACACCTAAGGGAAAGGGATGGGGGAGAGGGATTCACTAGAAAGTGAATCAAACATCTCCCGAGGGGCCATCACTAAAAAATCAAGTAGTTGCTTATTGTGAAAATTGTAAAAGCTTGGCCATAATTGGTGAGTAAACCATAACTTGTGATTTATCCTAATTAAAAGAGAGCTTTTTGTTCAAAATATGAGATTAAATTCTTTTAAGATGTTTATTAGAAAATTACCATTTGCTTATACAGCATTATTAATCGTGATGTAACGATTCATTCATACCTATGTTACATTCCATTCATACCAATATTCATGTAACTGAATGAGATTAAATTGAGTTTTTTCAATGTTCATAAAAATTAAATTTCCTAAAAATCTTTATTACTAGTATAATTATTAGCTATGTACTTACCTCATTAACTAGCTCAATAATCGCAAGCATACCTGAGTATGTAGTTAATTTTTAATATGTATAATAATGAATGATCCTTGCTGCATTTTATGGAGTAAGGATTACAGGACCCTTATCGCATAAGATTGTAGATACAAATAAAAATAAAATATACGACCAAAATCTGACAGATGAATTTAGATTAGAAGATTTAAGTCACTCTACATCCTTCACAATTCCTCTTTCTGAAACTAAATAATTATTTGGACCTAATGATAAAGGCCTCCTTCTAAAAGTTTTGTTTGCATCACAAGTCACTGATTAAACCCTATCATTTTCATAGATGTTTCCTAAGGTTATAGATAGATTCAAAATAATTATATATAGAAATTTATGGTTTTCTATTCTTATTTCTAAGGTATGATTAAGTGTGTCATTATTACCTTCATTTATAACATACATGAAGTTCATAAATTTCTAGGTTCATAAATTTGGAATGATTAAATTTGGAATGATTAAATCAAAATATATGACAAATCGCACAGAGGATAAATATCATGAAACAGAAGTTTCCAGTTTATTCAGAAAACAGACTGATAAGCCTCAAAATTACAAATGTAATGACAATAATGAGCCATATCATTAAAAAACCAATATTCTTTCGATTTCGACTCGCCTATAACTAAATTCAGAAAATAATCTGAAATCTAGGAAGTTCCCTCATATAAAAAATAAACTCTGTACAACAAGAAATAACTCTGTACATTTTAAATGTAAATAGAACAATAACTAACCATTTAAATTTATTATTTCACGATACACACCCACATATAATCTCCATTCTCTTCAAGTAAAAGTTCCAGAGCACACAAAATTATATAGTAACGCATTTCTAATAGTTGTTATAAAAATAACCATTTTCCTGGTTGGAAAGGATTATCAAGTTTACTAATAATGCTCAACACAAAATGGTCCTAAAAAATATTATATTGTTTGATTCATGATTAATGACCATTTTAGTTTTATTATAATGACAAATATTTAATTTTAAATGATGTTTGATGATGAATGATATGTTTTAAACATAGCAATTTAAATAAATCAATTAATAGTGAAGGATTGTTGGCATTTATGTATTTCAGTTTGCATTAAATCACTAATTTTTTTTCTTTGAAATAATAATTATTTGTTGTTCAAACTTAATATAATATATAACTTATTTGTAACTCATGTAATTTTTAGATCATACCTCCAACAAGCACGAAGCAATAAATTTTATGAGAGGAATTATGGATGAATGCACACACCTAAAGAATTTCTCCATTCCTGTTGACACTTCACTAATTATAAGTGTTTGTGCTCGTGACGATGGTTATGTCCCTAGAGAAGGAGTGTCTGATCTTTCTGAAATTTGGCCTGGTGCAGATGTGCGTTTTATTGACGCTGGACATGTCTCTGCTTTTGTTTTACATCAGAAAGAATTTCGGTATGTTTTTATATTTGTATGTTAAAATTTATTTTATACCCTTAATATTATAAGAATTTTTTTTTTAAATTTAAAATGCTGAGAAAAATGGCTTTCAAATCATGTTGTAGATGTCCAATGTCGGTTAAATGAATTTATATATAAATAATCCTGTCATTCCATGAGGTCTTCCTTTCTTAAATTCTTGATTGTGTGGCTCATGTGAGAACCTTCAGTCATTAAATAAAGATGTTATATAAAGAATATTTATCAAAAATGATTTTCAAAGAACAGAATGTTTCTTAATTTAACAATTTACTTTTATTTTTAATTATTTATAAACGATACAATTGATAAGTATATGCCAAAAAAGTTTAAATAACTGTTAATTAAGATTTTCTTGATCATTTATTTTTCAGACATGCCATCATTGAAGCATTTGAAAGATACAAAGCAAAATATATACTTCATTGAAACAAAGAAGTTCTAAAAATTGGTTTAAAATAAAAATGTGTGTACACCAACATTTCATAGAAGTTACATTTGTATAATTATGTTAAATATATTTTCATAATTTTGGAATAATTTTCTCATCTGATTAGTAACCTTTAATAATTTTTGTTATTAGCTACTTAAGTCAACTTATTCTTTTGATACCTAGTGTTGCTCTTAATGCTTAGATTAACTAATTTTCAGTCATGAGTTTATACAGTTATTAAATGCATCATTGTGTCTTATACCATCGAGATATTTTTGATTACATAATTTGGAACAAGTTTACAATTTCTCACTAACAAAAAACTATCAATTTTATTTTACAAAAAATTGAATTTATTAATGGAAATCTAATTATGGTCTACTTGTCAGACTGCTAGTTCCCTAGAAAATCGTATTTTATGTCATTCAATTCTAAATTCTGACCTATGAACTGCACATGAAATTCGGTGCAGTTAATGAATACTAGATATGCCACCCATTCCTTTACCAGGAGTTACATTTTATTTTTGTTACTCATTGGAACAGGCAGAGTTGATAGTTGAAAGTTAAATAGTATTAAATTGAAGATAATTTTTTAATGTTACTATATGATCTTTTGCTTGCAAAATCTTACTTAAATTGTTAAATTTGTGTTGTCAAAATTTAATATTTGGTATTATTTTTCTTTATTCATATTAGATTATTTTATCAGCAACCCAATCAAAATTGGGCAAACTCTTATTATTTTATAAATAAAGAATTCCTCTCACAATCCCTGATAATATTTTACATTTAATTAAATAATATTAAACATAAGCTTACTGCATTTCACTTATCTTATCCTATTTTATTTTAAATTTAGCTGAAATAATGATATTTCCTGTATTATTTCTAGTACAGTAATCCATTATTATATGCATTTTTATTAATTGCAGTATATTTATACATAATTTGGACAACCAACTAGTAGTGGGAGAGTGGAAGTTTAGAAGGTTACTTAACAGGTTTATGTCCTAATAAAAACTGGGCATTTTACAACTCTTACAGATAAATAGATTTAAAGATATAGATAGATTTAGACAGACATCATTTCTTTAAAACATAAAATACGTATAGTACAAAAGAAATGATTTACATTATGCTTGTAAACAATGGACTATTTGTGAGTTGAGGTGTTCTATTTTTACAAAATATTGCTGATTAAATTTGTCTAATTATACTGAAATACAACTTTTTTTTTTTTACAAAAACTTAAATGAATAAGAGATGACATAAATGTGTGTGATTATAATAAGGAAAATAAAAAAACAACTTGAATGAAAACATTTAAAAAAAAAAACTACATATGTATCTACCCTGAAATATCAATAAACTTAAAAAATAAAAATATAAAAACTTATGACCAAGGAAAGTTTAAGAGAGTTCAGTATATTTAAAGTTAAGTATAATTAAATGGATAAAAAATCATTCTTACTACTAAACATGAAAAACTTATGTTTTTGTCCATTAGACAATTAAATTAATTTTAGAAAATATATAACTGACAGAAACAATCAAACATTTAAGAAAGTTAGATGCATTGAGATCACTCTTATTTTGATCAGAATTTCCTTAGGAATTCTGCTTTTAATTTAAGTTATTTTTTTATACTTTCTTATTTATTGAGAGGTAGAGTAGGTTAGGGAGAGTTCAAAGTAATGAGGATTTCGAATTTGTGGAATCGTCACTAAATCAAAGGCACTGACAATTACAAGAAGGTGGGTGTTCATCATACCCCTATGTTACTAACTAAAGGTTCTCTTAGTAGTTCTCTGGAGTATATCTGATGAGTAGTATACCTTTCTTGTTGGAAACCACTTTGATAGTTAGCCTGATTATCTTTCAGCATAGGGAAGCTAATTGTTGGATAGTATTTTTTATCCACATGAAAGTAGAGATTCCTCAGAAATTTGACTAGTGAGATATGACTCAACTGAGTAGATGCACTATAATGAAATATTTGTTGGAGTGAATGGGATCCTTTTCTAGGAGTGACCTATAACTAACCTAAAACCAAAACTGGGAACCTAAACTTAAACTTACATTCACTTGAATGAAAATCTAAAAATTATTAATGATACATGTCCCAATTTGTAGAGTCAGAGAGCAAATGTCTACTCTAAAATGCTGCTCAAAGTGAAATATATAAACCCAACCACACCAGTAGCATAAAACTTAATTAAGATTATCATTTCATAGTTAACCATAAGGTGAATAATTTAAAATTGTTAAAAGGTTGTTTATGTTTAAAATAAACATGTGTTTCTATAAAAATTTTTTTTTTATTTATAGTATATTATAACTGTACTTCATGTGCAATGGTAATCAAATAAATACAATTTAAATCATTGTTTTTGTACAAAAATTATTATAAAAAAAATTGTTTACTTCCATAAACTAATCAAGCCAAACAACAAATAAATAATAATAAGAATGTTATAATATTTACAGCTTGTAATACAGGTTTAATGCTTTGTTTCCAACTTGAAAAAAGATTCTTTTATAATATTTATAAAATAGATGGCTAAATTGTTTTTGAAGTCGTCATACCATTGTAATAGCTTTTTTCGCCGTTCCAAAATATTTTTCAAATTCAAAGTCTTATCTGTTTGTAATATATGATTCAATGTTTTCCAATTTTTAACAAATATAAAGGGAGGATTGAAACTTTTTAGTAGTCTTAACGGTGAAACACAAGCGCCAGGTGTCATATTATCTTCAATAATGGGAATACTTCCAAGTGATGCGGCTTCATAAATGCGATAACACTCAGTGTTCTCCCCAACTGGATTTAAAGTGAAATCTGAACTTTGAAGTACATCCAAATATTCAGTAAGACTTTCTGTTGATTCTTTAGGCCTCCACCTGAATGAAACAATTTTTAATGTGTAAAATGATATTTAAGAGAAACATTCTTTCACATAATTAATAAGGGACAAACTTATAAGTACTTAAACAATAAAAATATGCTTGCATTTATTAATTAAACTCATTTTAACTTATCTAAACTGTAATTTTAATAATTATTAGCCAAGTAAAAAAATATTTTGACTGGGCCAGGTTTTTACTTGGCTAATAATTAATTAAAAAAATATTGGGATCAATAATTCTTATGTTGATTATTATAACTAATAATTCATAATGTTATTTTAATAAAATACACAATAATAATGTGGAAAGTTAAACAGATCTTAGTTCACCAATATATGTTTAAACTGTTCCAATTTGGCTTCATCCTTAAAATATCTCATAAAATGTATAGTATAACTATTTCATACATAAATCAGCATGGAAAAAAAAAAAAAAAAAATTGAAAAATGCATTTTCTTTTATGAAGAAAATTTCCTCCTGTGAATCATTATAATGTTACTGGGTTATGGTATGATACCAAAGTAAACCAGCTTCCGAGAATAGGGACCAATGTCTAAACATTCTACAATAATTGACTGACTAGACATTATCAATATCAACCTAAAGGTCATCAAACATCATAAAAGCACTAAAGTGATATCTCATTAATATTCTCAATGATACCAGAGTTAAAAGTTAATTATTTGTTGTAAGAAAGAAAAAAAATATTAAATATAGAAAAAAAAAAATTAAATATAGAAAAGAAAAAAACTATGAAATATAGAAAAGAAAAAAAATATGAAATATAGAAAAGAAAAAAAATATGAAATATAGAAAAGAAAAAAAAATATGAAATATAGAAAAGAAAAAAAATATGAAATATAGAAAAGAAAAAAAATATGAAATATAGAAAAGAAAAAAAATACCATGCCAAAGATTCATTTGTAAGCTGTGACAGACAGCAATCTAACAAAGTTAAATAGCACTACAAAATAATTTATTTCTTTTCTCTTTAGGTCAAAACGTCATTGATAAATACATTTGTAGGAAATCTAAAACTTTTTTTTATGCGTCTAAACGGATTCCCAACAAATATATACACTCAGACACACTTAAAATTTTGAAAGCAAATAATTATTAAAACTAAGGTATTACATACAAACACCAATAAGTATAAATAAACATTATCTTCTAACAAAAACTAATGAATACTTTTACTCATTAAGTATTAAAAAGTAACTGGGCGGTGTTAGAAGAATGTATACTCGTATGTTGACTATTGCCTACATGTTCAAATTGAATATTGAAATTCAAAACAAGTCATTTTAGTAATTTTTCCCTATATCAATTATTAGTAAATGCTTTGTTGTTCCTTTGTCAGAAGAACGATTTAAAAACACTTTCCTCTGATTTTTATCTAAAAATGTCATCACTGCAAAACATCTCAAGGTATGAAACAATTAGCGGATTGACTTCAGGGACAAGCACACTATTTTAGATTCTCTTAGATCATCAAACACACTAAAATTACATTTATTTTCAATAAAATAATACACACATCCATTATAACAATTTACTAATCTGGAGTATTATCATCAAGTTCACATTAAATAATTTATAAAACCTAACTAAAATAATATTACCTTTCATTTAGAAAAGAACCACACCAAATAAAAACTTTATCTTAATTATCAGAAATAGTAATATAAAATGCAGTAACAAAAACGTTGCAACCATTCAGACTGTCCATATTTTATTTATTCCTATCAGACGTTAAATTATTTTTTTCAGCTCAATTTGATACTTAAATTATTTTTCAATTGGTTATTATATGTGTAAAAATAACTCATTTATCAATAATTTTGTACTAAGTTGAAAGGAAAATGTAATATAAACAATGCTTACTTCGTCCGAGCTGATAAGTAGCACATGTTATTGAGTTCACTATTTCTTAATGTAACATTAACTATCTCTCGTGATGAATTTTTGTAAACTGTTCCAATAAAGTTGCATTTATATTTTCTAGGACTAGAAATATACTTTATTAGGTTAAGAGGTAAATTAGGAAAACCACGGTATCTGAAATAAAACCACATTTTTTATGAATGTGAAAAAGTAAAACAAAATATAAAAACAATTAAATAATACATCAACTTTAAATCCAATACATTAAGTAAATGGATAAAACATACTTGCTTGAATCGGAAAAGAAATAATTATAGTAATAGACATTTCT
Organism: Acanthosoma haemorrhoidale; assembly: GCA_930367205.1. Classification (NCBI taxonomy): domain Eukaryota; kingdom Metazoa; phylum Arthropoda; class Insecta; order Hemiptera; family Acanthosomatidae; genus Acanthosoma; species Acanthosoma haemorrhoidale. Next base: position 94,910,525 of record OV884009.1, read on the forward strand.
TTGTTTGTTTCAAAACTTCTATTTAATGAAATTATTATTACAATTTGCTAGTATAGCATTCAATAAAATTTAGAAACACTTATTTCCTTGAAAAATCAGGTTGATAATGGAGGTGTCTTGTACACCATATGCTTAGTTAACACCTTGTCCCTCAATTTTCTTAATTAATAATTAAAATATGTTTCACTTCTAAGTAATCTCTTAAGTTAAACATGATATGAAAAACATGCTTTATAAAGAACTCTTTAAGTTGTATGGAGTATCGGAAGGCTGTATTCTCAGGATAAGGGCCTTCTTAGATAATATCATTTTTGGATATAGTAAATTCTTGTGTATATTTTATTATATTATATTACGTATTTTTTGTAATACAAGAAGAGACCATATCAGGAACGAAATCATTAGAGAGGATCTAGGAATAGTGCTCATCAAAGAATAACTGGAAAGACAACTGTGGTTGTTGGGGCCATGTGTGCTAGATACCTGAAGAATGTAAAGCAAAGTTGTACATTGAATCAATACCAGAGGGGAAAATACAAGGAAGATCAAGGCTTTTGCACTGGGGCCATATGGAAAGGTGTGACTAAAAGGAAAGTCAATGCAACAGAAGAAAATAATGCTCAAAGAAATAGAAGAGTGGAAAAAGTGGACCAAGACAAGCAGAATCCTAAACTAAAAGGCACTGCAAGGGTAAAGGAAACAGTTTATAATGCTTACTTTATGTAATTTGAAATAGAGATCGATTTCACTAAACTTCAATAATTTTAAGCCACTAAGTCCAAGCAATTATTTTAACTGTTTCAAACCATTATCATAAGCTTATATTCAGTATTCTGTGTTTTGACCAGAGGTTATTTTAGTTATACTACAGTATTGCAATGGTAATTTCTATCAGACCATTAACAGACAAATATGGGTAAAATGAAATCTTATCTGTCAATGCCTACTCCAATTCCCTGTGAGTGACTCCATATTTTGTCACGAGTGTCAGACAAAAGAATAAACACTAGAGCAATTATCCTGATTGTATTTATATTCACACAACCTAGCTAGAGTTTGCTTTGGACTCACTGCTTATAGATTTGAATGAAATTCTGAAGAAAAATGGACACTGGGGACTCAATAGTACACATAAGGCAATCAAGGCCAATTTATGCTGGCGTCTTTTCCAAGAAGTAAAGAGTAAATTGTAGATGCCATTTAAATAGATACAATATTATTTTTTATCATCACACAAGCTAATTACTTACTAATAATTTCATTGGCTAATTGTTGATTAAATTAAGCGATGCAAGCAATATTTTAATTTAAAAAGTGCAACTGATAGGGTATATAAAATATGCAATTCTTTTGTCTTTCTCCTGACTGAGAGAAATCTTACGTGCTCTGCATACAATATTTTGGACAAACTATAAGATATATTATTACTGTATTTTATTATGGCATGGTATTATATAGCTTTTTTTGTTTCCAGCTGGCAGTAAATTTGTATGCATGTACTGCTATCATATCAGATGCGTATGAACATTATAATACAAGATTTTAATAAACATAATATTAACCATTTACAAATAAACAAGTATCTATCACATAATCATTTTTCAATTTCCTTGTTTATGAAGACACACTTGTTTAGTGGACAACTGATGATCCCTTCTTCAAGACACGTTTTGATCAAAACTGCTCTGTTGCTTTCTCAATTCTGACAGTTATAGATAATGTTATGTGTGGTTTGAGGCAGGACACCATCACATATATGCTGGGCTGTCCATAAGGTGGAAGCAATATTGATAGGCCTGGAAGGCTTGTGGTTAGTTAGGAACTGGGTCAATTAGAAGTTTAATTTTATGTGTTTCAGATAATCTTGACTTTACCATAGGGAAGTAGCATCTAGTTTCTGATACATTTTGTGTTGCAGACCAATCACATTCCCATGAAGATGGTGATTTACTTCCTGAAAATTTGGCAGGGACATCATAAAAAAAGAAAAAGGTTTTGCCTTTTTTTTTTCAGAATAAATATTCATTGCTTCATTAAACTCACATGATATGGGCTTCATTCAGGGTAACAAACAGGCAGCCTCATAAGATACAGCTCTGTATTCTCTTATTATTGTAAGAGCTATCATATGCTTATAGGACCCTTCTTTATCATAGGAAAGGGCTCTGTTTGATTTTTGTTTTCTATAAAGCATCATGCCAAACAGAAGCTCCAATAGTCAAGACAGGTAGCAGAGAACCTTAATAAATTTTCCTGATAGATTCGTAACTCAAATTTATGTCAACAGTTGGAAATATACCGGCTAAAACTTAAAAGCATTTCTGAGTTATGTAGTCTATATAAATGTTCGTTCAATGATAACACCAAAATATTTTAGCTCAGCAACAACTTCAATTTTCTCACCTTTTATTCTTATGTTATCTTCTGGGGCTTGATGTTTCCTGTAAGCTAAACGAATTCTTGATTTTGAAACAATGAATATGACCTTATTTCTATGTGAGCAATCTAAAGTTATACCAAGAACTGTATTTGAAGTTAATTCCAAATCTTCTTTATGTCAACAATCAACTATTAATATCAACTCAGCTGCAAAGGTAAGGGTTTGTCAGCTTTCAGTTGTAGGACTGAGACATACTGAAGATTCTAAAATGCAGGACTGCAACAAGCACCTTTTGGACATCCCCCTGACGCTTTTTTGAAAATTTGATGGGCACCATACACAAGGGTAGCTTGCCAATTGAAGAAATAAATGGCTAATTAAATTAAACAAAAGTATAGGACACTTTAAATTCCCTTTCAGAATCAATTTTCTAGTCAGCGCTATGAGGTTGGGTGCTTGCTGCCAGGCAAAAGAGGACAACACAGAATGAGAGCCCGGAAAAAACAAGTGAAGATCAGGTATTGAAAACAAAGTTTTTACAACAATCAGCAGTGGAGAATAGTCATATTTTTTATTAGTTTAATATTCAATTGTAATAGTGAAAGATTTAAAGAATAACTTTATGTATCCACTGAGAATCATTACGAACCCCTAGATATATTCAATTTTAAAATAAACTATTATTTAATATGAAGTATTTTTTCCCTTACCTCTAAAAAAATAAAATATTATAAAAACGAATCGTGAATCACATCGAGTAGGAATCACAATATATTAAAATTAAAGATAGTCCAGATTATGATTTGGTTAGTTTTGTTGTAGTTTCTCTATTTACAAACAAACCAACTAATAATGAGAGAAAACATTAGAATCAAAATTTTAAGAAGAGAAGTGTCATCAGTGAGCTTAAACATAATGTAACTCAAGGATTTTGAACAAATGGTTCATAACATTGTGACTAAACTGCATTTTTAGAGTCCTACCAGATAAAATCATGCAAACCACAAAGAAATTTTCAATTCCCATTGGTGTCTATTTGTAGGAAGTTCCACTGTTTTGAATCAAAATAATTATAATTTGTATATAATAAAGCTAAGAATACTTACGTGGCAACACCAAGAGGCCATTGGAAAATTGCCTTATTATCAACTAGATCTGAATCATAAACTAGAAATAATACATCAATAATTCCTCCCTTGGATTTCATGTATTGTGAAATCCATTGATTTTGGCATTTTTCATTACCTAACAAAATTATTCCAATTTTTTCAAGAAACTTCAATTCAGGTAAAAAATCAAGCCATTGCTTTGCTTTGATGACATGTTTAGAGGTTCTTCCATTTAAAATTAGAACCAAAAACTGTATGTCTTGAGGAATTGAATTTTGTATATAACCAGGACCACTTAAGTAATGAAATATGATGTTATAAAATGTTTTATTTCCATTCTGGAAAAATCCATTCTCAATAGTACTTAAGCTCCCATTAAATAGATGTAACCATAAGTATTGTCCAATTGCAGCCTTCCCAATTATATGAACTGTGGGAGTTATTAACTTGCCAATATTTCTATGTGATTTTAATAAGCCTAAAAAACAACCATTTATTAAAATAAATTTTAAATTATTTCTGTACCTCGGAGGGATACAACACTATGTCCATTTTCATAACTTTACAGGAGAGGAGTTTTAAACTTTTTTTCAACAAAAAGTGTTATTGGCACAGCTATTGGTGTTGTTTTAAAACATGCTATATCCGGTTCTAACTGGTTTTGGACATAGTGCTCAATATGAAATATGAGAAAAGCTGATTTTAACTCTGTAATAAAGTCAATATGGAAAAAAATGGACATAGTGTTGTATCCCTCCGAGGTACAGATTTATATCATTCAGTGTCTAACTATATTGTACTTTAATGCAAATGATGTTGAAACTGCTATGTTATACAGGTTAGTTTCCTGTCATCCTGACCGACCTGTTAGAGGGAAAGGTAATGTTTTTGTTATATCATTACTTATCGATTAATCTTCATATACGAGGGCAGTCTGAAAAGTTTCCGACCTAACAAAGCTTTTATTTATTTTATTATCATCTTCATGTTAATGTCGGAAACTTTTCAGACCACCTGTGTACACCAAAAATGCTATGTTTATAGTAAGGTGAGGCTATTTTATGTTGATTTCTGTTTGAGCTTATTGTCAGCTATTTATTAAGTATTTTTGTATGTTGTCTGTCAACCATTTGTTGAACACTTATTAATGTACAAATACCTGTAATGCCAAGATCGCATAATTATTGTTGGATACCTGTGGTGGTACATTAGCATCAACCGCAACTAGCTGTTTCTTCCTAGTAATAACTTACTAAAAAAATGATTATTAATATTATCATCATCATCATATCATCCCTGTCCGTTGTTTTATTTTAGAGTGGTCTACAGCATCCTTTTCATATCACTCTTGAGGCAGTATTGAGTAAGTAACTACTAAGTCTGTGCTGTGTTTTTGTCTTAGGGGTTTTGTATGTTAAACTTTTCTGTTTTTAATTTGTAAACTTTTCTTATTTACAGAGTTCTTTTATATAACAGTAGACTAAATTCAGTAAAATACAAAAGTATTAATGCAAATTAATAATCATTAGTTGTGATATGTTTTCAACTACTTTAATAATTATTAACTTTGTCACTATCTTAATTTTTGGCTAATAATTATTAATATAAATATCACAAATGAAAAATTCTCAACATTCATTTGCTATTGTTTACCTACTGTGGTAACACTGTTTGTAACAGCGGTTGAACCTTCAGATATAATAAAGATGTCATGTGTTGTCATGCTCCAAACTGGACTGTATTTAATAAAGTTATAAACAATGACTGGAGAATTAATTAATAATTCCATATAATACAACATGGTGTCAGGTGAAATCCTAGTTATTTAATAAAGTGAATAAGTGTCATAGTGGCACGTTGCAACCAACCGCGTTGTGTATGGAGATTAAAAACCACCCGCTGAATTAACGTTTTCGGGTAGTATTGCAGAAAACTGGAAAAATTGGAAGCAGAAATTGGAATACTATCTTTTAGCAACTATAAAGTTAAAATAGCAATTTTACTCAACTTGATTGGTGATGAAGGTTTGGTTATTTTTAATACGTTTGGACTATCTACTGAAACGTCGACATATGATGCTGTGATTACTAAATATGAAAACTACTGTAAAGAAAAGAAGAATGTGTTGTTTGAGCGGCATAAATTCTTTAAGACATTGAGAACTATTGGCAATTATGTGACAATGCTTCGCACTATTGGAGCAAACTGTGAATTCGGTGATCAGTTAGAATCTTTAATTAGGGATCAAATTGTTTTACACTTAACAGATCAAGGGCTACAGGAAAGAATATTAAGAGAAAGTGAACTAGATTTACTTAAAGTGGTTGATTTTGTAAAAGCATCTGAAACTACAAACGAACAAGTGAGAGTAATACGAGAGAAATCCATAGAAGTACATGGATTAAAGAGAGGTAATAATAAATCTAATTATAACGCAGCTAATGCTGAGGACAGGATACTTAATAATAATTTTAGGCCTAAATACGGGAATCACAGTGGTGTGAACATCAATATTGATGCAGTATACTATCAGTGTCGGAAGTGTGGAAATAAACATAGACCCAATAATTGTCCAGCATATGGAAAGTATTGCAGTTTATGCAATAAGCCAAATCATTTTGCAGTTGCATGTTTTAAAAACAAGAAAAATATAATTTTAGTACAGCAAAATAAGTATGAAAGTGAACAGGACTATGCGGATTCCCTTATTAACTCTTGTGAATTAGTTGAGAGCTCAAAGAAAAGTTTTAAAATTGATAGTTTACAGTGGTCACAAAATTTAAATATTAATAACAAGGAATTGGAGTTCAAGCTTGATACAGGAGCTGAGATTAATGTAATGCCTATAAGCTGTCTGTTCAAATTGGGAATAAGTACTGACAATATGTGTAATAATAGACAAATAATGCTGGAGGTATTTGGAGGCAATCAGTTAAAATCTTTAGGAGTTATTAAATTGAAATGTAGTGCCAATAATGTGAGGAATTGCCAACTTAGTTTTGTTGTAGTGAATGATGCAAACAATAATAAAATTAAACCCTTACTAGGGTTGGAGGGTTGTGTTAAATTAAACTTAATTAAAAGAATAAATGATCTTACAGTTGATAATCAAACGAAAGTGGAAATTTTGAAGAGAAATGAAGACATATTTCATGGAACTGGACTGATAAAAAATTATGAGTGTCACATTAAAGTAGATAAATCTGTAGCACCAGTTATCAGACCTCTTAGAAGAGTACCTATAGCTATTAGGGACAGGTTGCAAGAAAAGTTAAATCTTTTGGAGAAGGAAAAAAAGTATTGAAAAAGTGGATTGTCCAGTGACATGGCTCAGCAATCTTGTGGTAATCGAAAAATTAGATGGAGGCCTTCGAGTATGTTTGGACCCAACTGATCTAAACAAAGCCATCATTAAAACACCTGCGTTAATAGCTACCTTGCAAGAAGTAACTTCTCAGTTAGCAGGTAAATGTTGGTTTTCTTTACTTGATCTTAAGGAGGGCTTTTATAATATTAAACTGGACAAAGAATCGTCTAACTAGTGTGCGTTTTCAACACCTTTTGGGTGCTATAAATTCCTCAGACTCCCATTTGGTGTATCCAACGCCCCGGAGGAGTTACAAAGAGTTTTTCCATATTTCCATATTTGGGACATTTCCATATTTTCAGATATTCCTGGACTTATAATATATTCTGATGACATTTTAATTGCAACTGAGACAGAAAAAGAACATGACGAAGTGCTAAATAAAGTATTAGAAAGGGCCAGGTCAAGTAATTTAAAATTTAATCCTAGTAAATTTCAATATAAAACCAATAAAGTTATATTTTTGGGGTTTGAGTTTGAAAAAAATGGTATGAAAATTGACCCACAGAGAATAGAAGCTATTCAGAGTTTAGAAAACCCTAGTAATAAGAAGGAATTACAGAGAATTTTGGACATGCTTAATTACATACGAAATTTTATTCCAAACTTTGCTGACTTAACTTCTAATTTGCGTACCCTTTTGAAATGTAATGTGGAATTCATTTGGACAGAAGCTCATTCCATGCTTCTAAAAAATATAAAAGAATTAATTACAAAAATTCCAGTATTAACACATTTTGACACATCTAAGGAAATTACTATTGAATGTGATGCATCTAAGGATGCAGTTTAATGCAGGAGGCACAACCTATATCCTATGCGTCAAGGTCGTTGTCACCAACAGAAAAGAATTTTGCACAAATTGAAAAGGAATTATTAAGTCTTCTTATTGCAACATCTAAATTCCATTTATACATCTATGGGTGTAAAACTTGTGTCAGAACAGACCACAAACCTCTTGTGTCTCTAATTAAAAAGAATGTTGGAGAAATACCATCACCCAGATTGCAGCGGATGATTCTTAAATTAATTAAATATGACTTAGATTTGAGATATGTGCCTGGGAAGGAATTATATATTGCTGATTTGTTGTCAAGAGGTTGTGAAAATGAGGAGAACGTCAATTCTGAGGAAGATTGGATTAGTGAGATAGTTCATGAAGTAGCATCTAATAATTATCAATTGCAGTTCACACCTAGAAGAAAAAAGTTTCACGAAGAAGAAACCGCCAAGGATAAGACATTACAAAGCCTAGTGCAGTACTATATGAAGGGATGGCCTGCCAATAGTAAAGATGTGCCTGAAGAAATAAAAGTAGATTACAAATTTAAAGATGAAATTTGTGTAAGTGGAAACTTAGTATTTGTGGGCCGAAAGCTGTTGGTGCCTATTTCCTTGAGAAAAGAAATGTTGAGAGCTTCATAGTCCGCATTTAGGAGTCAGCAAAACACAAGCAAGGGCAAGACAAATATTTTACTGGCTGCAAATGAACTCAGATATTGAAGAATATGTATTAAAATGTAAAATATGTGAAACTTATAGGAATAAAAATATAAAGGAACCTTTATTGCCTTACCCCGTACCATCAAGACCTTATCAACGGGTCGGTATGGATATCTTCCAATTAGGAAACTATTCCTACTTAATAATTGTGGATTATTTATCAGCCTGGTTTGATGTAGTAAAGATGCCATATAAAACAGCATCAGAAACAATCAAAGCTATTAAACCAATATTGGCAACACATGGAATACCTGATGAAATTTTGGCTGATAATATGCCTTTCTCATCCTTTGAGTTCAAGCAATTTCGTCAAGGATGGGAAATAAAATTAACTAACACTAGCCCACACTATCCACAATAAAATGGAATGGTGGAGAAAGCAGTTAGTATTTGCAAAAGCCTCATGATAAAATGTTACAAATCTGGACAAGATTTCAATTTAGGATTAATGGAGTATAGAATCTGCCCAATCACAGGATTGTCAGTAAGCCCAGCACAAATACTGATGAGCAGACAGCTAAGAACGGTCATCCCAACTATTGAAGAAAACCTTCTGCCAAATGGCTAGGGGTGAAGGAGGATAAGGAGCTTAAACAGCAAAAGTCTAAGCTATACTATGATAAAACATCACAGCAGAGAAGAGGTTTCAATGATGGTGAAAGTGTAGTCCATAGAAGAGGAAGGAGATGGGAGCCAGCCCAGATTATTAAATCTAACAATGCGCCTAGATCCTACATAATAAGAACTGAGGAGTTCCTGGACGCCAACCTTACCCAGGTTTCGGATAACAGGATAATTATGAAAAAGTACTTAAAACACTAAGATCTGAAGCCACTGGCAAACGTTGGAAAGTAAAAGTAAAGGAAGGATATTTTGTGACATGAAGTGAGCAAATGTTCACGACTATCTGGCTAAGAGCCTCTCTATAAAATTTTAATCTGAGATTCACCAGCAAACCTGTTATATCCAAAAATATGACAACAGTTAAAGAGAGGAAAGCATTGAATGCTCCGCCAAACTTATGAATCTAAACCATCTTTATTTCTATGCTAGGCATCACATAGTAGAATAGTTTAAGGTTGGCATAGGATGAAAAAAAAGCATTGCTTAAATGCAACACTTCTATTTCATATATCTCCCTCCTGAACCATACCCTTCTCCATCATGACCTACATCGTCAACAGCCTAAACAACTGAATCCTTGATCACTAAATTTATTATCATTGAGATCGGTAATTCCCAACCCTTTCTCCTAGCTGTAGTGTCCAACCTTTACAATTTTAGAGCTGATATGCAACCAACCTCATTGATATCCTTAACACATGAGTTCTTCTAAATATATACTTTTTATTGAGTGCCTACTCCCAATGAACCAAGAGATTATGAACCTGCAGAGAAAATTAGAGGCTGTTTGAAGACATATCTGCCACACAAGGCAGATAATAAGTCTTTCAGTGTGCTCTGAAACTTAACGTGGAATAAGTGGGAGGATCTCATTATGCCGCTGGCTAGAGAAAGGGGTTGTTCACTGAATCAAGAGCGAAGGGTAGCAAATGACTGTAGTTTTAAGAACTTGGAGCAACGGTGACCAGACAATATGGTAGATATCCCCCAAGTATATTAAAAGAAGCAGAAGTATAACTACTTCTGTCAATTTGCACTATTAGTTTAAATAATTTTGCTATGGCAGATATAAGTACCGAGATAGATCAGGCCTAAATCTAGATAGCCTAGATTTGATTTGTGACTTGATATATAAATCATGACAACAGTCATAAGTTACGAAATAACAGAGTTTGTGTGATAATTTCATATTAAAACTCAGGAAAATAAACATATTTAATATTTATGACATATTCAATCAAGAAACTGATAATCTAATCAAGTAATTCTAATGTTAGAAGCCCTAAACATAAATTAAGGCATTGCTAGATAAATATCAGTAGTACCTCAGACCCTTACCTTCAGGAAGAATATAAAAATATGAAAAATATAAAAATAGGAGGTACAAAATGAAGCTAATCACAATAACAACCTTCTTATCAAATAAATAGGCATTCTTTAAAATCAACATTCACAATCTAAATATTTTATCTTAATATGAAAGATGTGTGTCTCACAAATAATTAAAAATTTATTCTGTTAAAATGGTCAGTTTAATGGCAACGAAACATTACAGATAAGTCGGTCGTGAACGAACAGTCGTATTCTTGTAACAAACAAGAAATTCTTATGTACTTTGACGTGTGGTTCTAGTGAAACCAAGTAAGGTAACGTCTTTGTCTATAATCAGAATTGCCTAATACCGGCAATCCACCCATAGATGGTGGCACATATTTTGAGGCGGTATTTTAGTCAAAATTATGTAACAATAAAAAAAATAATGTAATCAACAGAATCAGTGATTATAATAAGTATGCAATTTAACAAAAACTTGTGCTGACCCCGGGTGCCCCACTCGACGCCAACATTTTTACACTTAATCAATGAAAAAACAAAACACATGCACCCTAAATTTAGAATTAGCGATAATTACATAAAGATAGGTCGCCTGGTAGTAGTAAAAAAACAGACTAATAAAGAAAGTAAGGGCCACTTTTTTCAAAAAAAATATTGCAAAGTCGAGATACTTAACTCAAACTGCTATATTTTTGGTTGCTGGTATTTTTGGTCGAACTTTAAAAGTTGGATTGAAAATTTCATCCAAGACTTTTCCAACAAAAAAAAAAAAGCATGACAAATAAATATATAAACACGGTTACATTTTATCATTATGTGTACAATATGTTTTTAAAAAAGGCATAATTATTCTTATTTATGTTCAGTAAATGTTAATAACCACTCTCGATTTTGATTGACTTTGAAATGGTGAAAAATTAGGGGCAGCTCCAGGTAGCAACAGTTCTGTAAACGCCTCCGAGTATGATATTATGTTTTACTGGTATTTAGAATTCTTAGCGCAAAATGTCTTTGTTAGAATTCGTCGTTTTTAATTAACCTTTTTCTTTTGAATTTGATATCAACCTTCTCATTAAAGTGTCATTTAAATTCTATTAGATATTCAACATACATGCCGATATTGTCTTCTAACATGTTTCCACGTTAAACAAAGTTAAATAATTCAAATCGTCCTCTTCCACAAAAAAATATTTTAGTATTCTTACCAACAATTAATTTCTTGTTTCTTCCTTTATTTTCTCATGTCGACTACTATCCTTACTTCAATTCTCTCAAAAGTCCTCTTGGCTCGTAAACCTACGTCCCGTTAAAAACTCCCCGACATTGGTGACTATTTCATAACCTCTGGTCTGAATCACGTTCCTTCTAACTTATCCAGCCTATTTGACTTATTCTCTGACCACAGTCCCGTCCTTCTTTCATTCAACACCAGCATCAATCGATATTACTGCAATAAAAGACCCTCTCTTATTAAAGCTTCAGTTGGTTGAATGTCATTCAAAAAAAGTCCTGATTCTGTCCTTGACCTTCACTCCCAGCTCAAAACTATGGACGACATAGACGACGTTGTCTACAAGCTCACAACTCCAGTTAAAACGAGTGCACTCAAATGAACTAAGCGATACTTCTAAACAAACAAACAGACAATCCATGTAACCACACATACAACAGCTACTGACCAATGGGGTACTAAGACCTTGGGCTCGTTTGATATGCCTACTCCTTCTTCTATCTCTCTATATGAATTCAATGACGACACGGCCGTCCTCTCTTCCAATCCTGACCCCATCCTCACTACCCAAGCTTTGCAGGAACACCTGGTATTTCTAGAACCATGGCTCTCCAAAGGAGATTCAAACTGAAAGCTGACAAGTCCTCTCTATCACTTTCACCCTCAATCGCTCATCCTGTGCTTCAGTATTGTTGTCTAACCAAACAATAACATTGTTGTTGGTCTGCAATTAAATCCCATACCACCTATTTGACTTTTCTTTGACTTTTGCTAGACAAGAGACTCACTTGGGGTCCTCACATCACATCCAAACAGCAAGAAACTAACAGATTATTCAAACTACTTCTCCACCTCATAGACAACCGTTCAAAAACAGCAATGGAAAACAAAAGACTGATTTACGCAACTGTACTCCAGCCTACCTGCTCCTTCGGAATTCTACGACCAGAGATCGAGGCAACGTTCGTCAGAGAGTCAGTCAAGGATGAGATCATTCTTCAGAGAAAATCGATAAGGAATTTCTTTACCCGGCATGTCTACTGACAACCCTACATACCTATAATACATCAAACTACATAAATAAGTAGCATACCTGACATTTCTATAAAAAACATCGTCCACAGGAGATTTCATTCAAACAGGGTTGAGCGTTGTGCGGATAATATGGAGTATCGGGGACGGGCTTGACTGGAAATGATCATGAAGACTGGTTTCCTCCAGGAAATTAGAGACTGAGGATTGCACTAATTTTTTGGAAGGCTTGGAGATTTAAGAAAGGATAGAGATGGGGTGATAGTCATTTGAAGAAGTAGGGCTGGCTGGGAATCTTTTTTTAAATGTTGGACTACACACTTTTATCAAGAAGCGGGAAAGACTGAATTTGTGAGGAAAAATTTGTGCATATAAAGAACAGGCCTGATATCAGTGTGGCATAACTTTATTAATTTAACGTGAATACTATCAGGGCCAGCAGTATTAGTGAGTGATTTCTTTACTTAGGAAAAAAGGTCAGTGGAAGTAATAGGAAAAATAGATGTAGTCGCAATTCCCGAAATAGAAGCAGAATTCCCGCTTCCTAAATTGAAGACTTACTAAATAAATTAAATGGGTCAAAAATATTGTTACGTTATGCCTAAACCGCAACTTACCTCAGTGAAAACGGATTGGGTTGAGTTACTTTATGGTTAAGTCAACGCAAAATGTCGGACGCCACGTTATTTATTTTATTTTTTTCCAACCTTGCTTGCTAATAATTTGTGTCAGTTTCGATGAAAATACGAAAACCAAGAAATTATAAGATTGCTGATTGGAGAAGAGGGGTGGAATGAATAATAAATTAGAAGTAGCGGATTAACCACTTGTACAAAAAAAAGTATTAGGCGGGTGAGGGCGAGTAGAAGGCAACAACGATTTCAAGTTTTTCCTAAAAAAAAAAATAATAACCAACTGTGAATTTACATACACATAAATGTGAGGCTAAAAATCTTACTCCTTACAAGTCTAAATAAACATACTAAATTATGTTTATTAATCTTGCTTCCTCTAAGCAAATATACCATACAAATATAGTCAATACAAATAGAAAACACCAAGGCAGGCATGCAATAAAAACGAAAAAAAAGAGAATTAAAGAAAACCGGCTAAGTATATTGACTAACCTGAACAACAAAAAACAAATAATTGAGTTTTCCTTCTTAAACTGACTATGAACCTCTTCTGAAAATTCAAAATAACAAAATAAAAAGTAAATTTTTCAGGCTAGGCTACGGGTTATTAATTTAACCATTCCCTCAATCACTGAAAAGTTAAAAAAAAAAAAAAAGAAAGAAATAGAGTACTCTGTTTACTGGTAGTGATATCGGGAGCGGGGCCTTCTCTGTCTGATATTCTTAATCCTCTCTACAATTAACTTTGAGAGGTTTAATGTAATTAGGAGTTTTAATGATTCCCTTTGGACTATGTAATACTCCCCCAAAATTCCAGAGAGCAATAAATGCTCAGTAATACACTTAACATTCTGGTATAGATGGAGGACTTTATTTTCTTCTCATCCAGTTATTGACGAACTGTTTCAATTCAAAACTGTTAACTGTTTTTGAAAAACTATGCAAACACGCACTATCCATCCAGCTCGTCAAAACTGAATCCCTTAAAGAGATTCCTCCCGTTTTTAGGTTATGTGATTACAGCCCACAAAATTAATCATGACAAAATTGAAGCAATAGTAAAACTCACACTTCCAACAAATCAAAAAGAGATTAAACCATTTTTGGGCATCACAGGGTACTATAGAAAATTTATCTATAACTATGCATACTTCACAAAAACAATTTTATTATTTCATTATTTTATTTTTTAATTCAATAATTATCAGTTTTTTAAACAGGAATTCTAGATAGATCATATTAATAATTATCCATATAAAAAAACTTATAGCTAAATATTGTAAGCATTATACAATAAATATAACATATTATAAATAAAGAAATGTATTATTTTATTTATTAAAAACCTATAGATTCAAATTTTCAATCAGATTCATCTGAGCTTTTATTTTCTCGAATATTTTTTTTTGCATAGTCTCCGAATCTTATGTTTCCTTGGTTGAGGATAATTTACTCTGTATTTTATGACACCAGTTTCTACCAAGCGCCTCTCCAGCATCTTTATTGAAAAATTAGCATCATTCTTCCGACCAGAGATTGTGCATATGTGCTCCTTAAAATCTCCATCAAGTATAATTAGTAAGGTTGGAAACGACGAAATTTTTAATTTCTCTGTAACATAGATGAAATTATTCTTGAATATTGTATTTTTAGAATTAAAATAAAGTGAATTGTAAAACTGAACAGTGAGGACTATGCATCACTCACTAAGAGTGGTTCATAACTTTAGCACTATGCTATGAATATGAGACAGTTGCAAAGTTCATAAAGATGGCAAATTATGAAGAATGTAATTTTATGTCATAGTTTGTAGTACATAACTATTATTTAAATTATTCATAAATTTCTATAGCCGATTATGTTAAGATACAAAATTATGCACTAGAACCAATAATACTCTGAGATCATATTAAATCAAGTGTTATATATATATATATATATATATATATATATATTGTAACATTCATGATATTTGAGAATATCATGGCCTGCAACCCTTCCAGCTGGTAAGCATCATCCCTTTGTGCTCTTAGGAGTGGGGATGAGATGAAGGGCGAGTCTTAGTCAGTCTTAGCCTAACAGCCAGAGGGCGAACAAGAGCAAGACCCCGACTTGGCGGTATCCAACAGAAGAAGAGGAGAAGAAGAAGAAGAAGAAGAAGAAGAAGAAGAAGAGGAGATCAACAGTAACGTTGATTGGATTAAACGGAGATCGTCGATTGGGTGATATAGATATTGTTTTTTTATTATTATGGATCCATTAAAAAGAGATTGAGCTCAATTTTCATTTTTTTTATATAACTAATTAGTAGTAACTATCCTTGTTCAAAAGGAATTGAACATTTTTTTATATAATTAATGTCAGCACTATTTATAATTATAATTATTTGTTATAACCATTTTACTTGTATATATTTCACAATTCCCAGTTTCTCAATTTATTAATAACTAGAACATTAGCCTTGAGATCGGGCGATTCAATCGGGATAAGTTCCTATGTCAAGACATAAAACAATTTGAATTAAAGATCTCATGAAGGACCTGCCAAATTAGTTAAGGTAAATTGATTTAATAAATTAGGAAAAGAAATGGTAGAAAATGAGGTAGGTTTCAATGGGGGCCGCTCCGGGATTAACTTCAAAAATTCTAAAGAAACCAAAGGAATTGTGAGGTATTGCATGTTAGAATAATAACTAGAACTAATCACTAACAAATTTTATTTTTACATTTGTTACACAAACACGAACACAAATATGTCCGGGTCAGAGTCAGGTATAATAGCGGTTGGGTCAAAAGACCCCCCAGCCCCCGACCCCGAACCCACGATAAATCATGTCAAGATGTTGCAACAGGTCCTTGCCCAATTAAACGTACTTAAAGAAAGTAATAAAGAAATAAACGAAAAATTAAACAGTCAAAATAACGCACTTAAAGAAAATAATAAAGGACAGAAAGAGTTGAGCGGGAAGTTTGATCAATTAAGGGAAGAACTAAAATCGGAAATATCGGCTAAATTCGAACAATGTTACACGGATGTAAACGATAAATTAGATAGACAATTACAAATTTGTGAGGAGAGAATACTCCAAGGAAATGATAATTTAAATTCAAAGTTAAATGAAGAAATCAATAAAAGGGACCAGGAAATTCTTGAAGTCCAAACATCAAATTCGAACCTCAACGATAAATTAGACCGAGAAGTCGAGAGGATAAAATGCCAATATAATTATTTTCGTACCGATTTCGATAGCAAAATAATGTCAATGCAACAGGAAATTTCATTGATTCCCAGGAAAATCGAAGATGGCATAAAAACAGTTGGGAAGCAAATTCAACCGAGAGGACCAGATAAGCATGCCCCACCCCGTTTCGAAGGAACTCATCAAAGACATCCGCCCATGTTGGAATACGTGGAACCCTCTCAAGATCAGATAGTTACCCAAGAGATAAAAAGGGACATTTTTTCTGCTATACCATATGACTACAGAAAAAGAAAAAAATTATAGTTTTCTTTTATTATTTTCATTATTAAATGAAAATAGTATTGATCGGATGACACATAAACTTTAGAAAGTTTATACAAACAAAAACAAAACTATTATGAGAAATGCTGACCCTAGTAAAGTCTATGGAATTATCGGCAAGTGAAGCTTCTGACTTCATTATCACTTAATCTATAGAACAGATCGTAAATATTCCTTGAATGCTTAAGTCCATTTAATTGATTTATTTAATATTATTTTATACGCGACAACGATGTCCCTATCTTTTCACTCAGGTAAAATATTCAAATCACCCACCCACACACACACACACACACACAACAATTTTCTCTATTGTTACTAATTACCAGTAGAATTGTCTAGTATTTTAATTAAAAACCAATATGTATTACTAATCACACTCAACCGTCTTCTCAACAAATGTTTTCCAAATCGCGTTATGTTCCATAAAACAATGTACCTTCGAACTAATCCATACTAATTAGCATAATAATTTAGTTAAGTAAAAAAAAAAATTAAAACAACTTGTACGCTTTTCAAGCAATTTAAAACCTTGCAAAATTTGAACTATTATTACTATAAACTTTGTAAAATTTCAACACCCGTTATAAACAACCAATTCAACAAACCGAACACAGCAACATAATATTGTGGATCCACTTAAAAAAAAAAATTTTCATAAATTTTTTTTTATTTATAAGGGAAGGCAATTGTAACATTCATGATATTTGAGAATATCATGGCCTGCAACCCTTCCAGCTGGTAAGCATCATCCCTTTGTGCTCTTAGGAGTGGGGATGAGATGAAGGGCGAGTCTTAGTCAGTCTTAGCCTAACAGCCAGAGGGCGAACAAGAGCAAGACCCCGACTTGGCGGTATCCAACAGAAGAAGAGGAGAAGAAGAAGAAGAAGAAGAAGAAGAAGAAGAAGAGGAGATCAACAGTAACGTTGATTGGATTAAACGGAGATCATCGATTGGGTGATATAGATATTGTTTTTTTATTATTATGGATCCATTAAAAAGAGATTGAGCTCAATTTTCATTTTTTTTATATAACTAATTAGTAGTAACTATCCTTGTTCAAAAGGAATTGAACATTTTTTTATATAATTAATGTCAGCACTATTTATAATTATAATTATTTGTTATAACCATTTTACTTGTATATATTTCACAATTCCCAGTTTCTCAATTTATTAATAACTAGAACATTAGCCTTGAGATCGGGCGATTCAATCGGGATAAGTTCCTATGTCAAAGACATAAAACAATTTGAATTAAAGATCTCATGAAGGACCTGCCAAATTAGTTAAGGTAAATTGATTTAATAAATTAGGAAAAGAAATGGTAGAAAATGAGGTAGGTTTCAATATATATATATATATATATAGATGTACTATTTTTTTATTTTGAAAATTTTTGTTTGAGCTAAATTGAGACAGTGACAAAATCATAGAAAATTAATTTAAGTTTGACAAAAAAAGTTTGGATTTAACAATTTGAAGCTTAAACTCTAAAGGTAGGTGGCACCTAACATCCAATTGAACAGTTGAGTATGAGTTGTATTGGTGAAGTTGTATAAATGATAATAAAGTTAAAAATGAATACGGATTAAATGAAGTCTATATATATATATATATATATATATATATATATATATATATATATATATAGACTTCATTTAATATAATATATATTAAATTTAAATATATATTATAAAAATACAATATTATATTTATTGTATATATATAATATATATATATATGTAATAATAATTTTTTTATTTTGAAATTTTTTGATTTGAGCTAAAATGAGACAGTGACAAAATAATAGAAAACTAATTTAAGTTTGACAAAAAAAATTTGGATATGATTTCAAGCTTAAACTCTTGGGTAGGTGGTACCTATCACCTAAATGAATGGTTTAATATGAATTGTATTGGTGAAGTTATATAAATAAATAACAAGTAAAAATAAATAAAAAGTTGTTTTCATCACATGTCTTAATAAATAATTTTTTAGCGGTAGCTTGCTTGAACTCTTGTATATGATATCTTCTATGTTGTAACGGTTTTGAATGACTCTCTCAACGTCCACTTAATAATGCCTCCTAAATCTTTACAATATGCAACATTTCCTCACTCAATATGACATTAACACTATTAAAATGAAAAATATGAATTTGTTAATTCTTTTCATTTATTTTTTTTTATGAACCATAAATACAAAGTGAATTCCTATGCGAGTGATCACAACAAAGCCCTTTATTGAAATAAAAACAAGTCACTTCCCTTCAAATATATTTTTGAATATACTTTTTATTAAAGAATGAACTTTTTATTGTGCTCTCATTCTAAATAACTTTTATAACGAGTTTATCTTAGTTCGCTACTTTTTTTGCGGAGCAGTATATGAAAAACAGTAGGATCAAAAAACACAACTAATTGTTATTAATATTATAAGTGAGTAATATTAATATGCATTGATATTATTTTACAATAGATACCTGCGAGGTCTGTAGCAGTTTCTGCATTAATTTTAACAAATTTAGCCTCAAGGTGCCTAGCAGCCAGTGTTTTTAGGTGGCGATCAACGATCCTACACCTACGAGCATCCCTTGAATAGAAATGTACCACCATATTTGGCATTTCCTTATAAGCTGAGTAAAATTTTTTTTCGTCAATTTCAGTGTACTTCCCATCGCTCTGAAAAATAATAAGATATTTATCCGTATTAAAACAAACAAAAAAAAATTGGTATTAATTGGTGAAATTATATAATTTATTGATATAATAAAATATAAACTATTATATTCATACAGGATAACACCGAAGCGATTTATATTTATTTTATTTTCACAACACTTAAATTAAAGCAGGAGATATATTTATTTAAATCACTAATAGATATGTCACTAATTAGTCTACACATTTTTATTTCAATCTTTATTTTAGCAACAAATAAATTTAAACAATGATAAGATAAACAGAATATATAACAAAAAATCTTTAGATAAATTTTATCCGGAAGGAAATCTAAGGAAATCCTAACTTTCATATAATTATATTTATTACCAAGTATTGTTAATAAGTTCCTGCTGTAAGGCAGGAAATTATGACAACTGTGCAATAGACTATTGCAGCCAAATTAAAATTTTATTCTCCACGCAATTAGATAGTTAAAACTTAAAGCCACTTATGAAATAACAGAATTTGATGTTGAGATAAAAAGTGCAAAAAAAAATGTTTAAATTTTATAAGAAACCAAAAACTACTAATCTATTTTATTCAATAACTTTAGGAACCTTATAAATCCAATCGTGGCAAAATTTGCAACAAAGCTGTGCTTCCAGCATTGTTTCTCCATCCTTTGTTTCAAAATAACTATTATTCCAATCAATATTAGATTCATCTGCAACTTTCTCTTCGATGGGTGAAAGACTATTTCTCATGGTAGCTGCTTTCGGCTGACTGCTCATAATTGTTGTTTCTGAAAATAAATAATTATTATATATTTTTTAATATAATGTGTGAGACATAACTCAATACACATGCCAGTTTGGTTGCTGGAAAAATAATTATACTTCCATTATTTCAATACAATTTCAACACTAAGAGCCCGGTTGGATAAGCACATAAATATGTAATTAATTTAAAATGTTTGAACTGTTAGATTTAACACAAATAAGTTATTAGTTTATTAAGATGCTCAATTCAGTTTATTCTACACCAGCCTCATTGGCTTTTTGCAGGGAGTAAGGTTTAAGATTAATTTAATTTTACATTCATAGCTCATTATTTAATTATGTAAAAAATAATGCCCATTTATAAATTACATAATAGGTTTTAATTATAAACCAGATTTCATAGATTTGTTCAATATCTAAAACTGAACGCAATTATATGTTAAAAAATATACAGCGACATAAATTAATTTCAGAATTTAATTATTACATTTTCCATGACCGAAAATATTAAAAACATATAAGCAAACTAGCTCCAAATATGTTTCACCAGGATTCCAAAAGGTTTTTGAGATTTGACATCTCATTACCTTCGTGTAAATAAAAATATAATTGATTTAGGTAAATGATTTACCTTGCAAAGAATGAAGATTGCATATAAAATTGTACAACTCTTTACTCTTCTCAGCGAACAGAAGTAAAAATTTTGATGATTAATAGTGCTAAGCCTAATGTATAATAAATTCCAACAGCTGACATAACACTTTTTCAGGGACCTACTTTTTTCGAAATTATGTTTATAAGAGACATATATATGCTTGTATTTAAAGTTATATATTGGGCCAAGATTATTCCAAAGATATTCACATTAATCACTTTGATTCAGCTGTGAAATGTAGTGTAGAAAGGAAGTATTTTTTTAAATATTTTTGCAGGTGATGAGATATAGGCACCCTTTCAAAACAAAGCAGTTGGTCAGAAGGGGGGGGGGGGGAGCGCCATTACCGAGACTTGAGATCGTTGCCAGCTAAATCAAAATATCCCTAACCCCTCTTCGCTACTTGATTTAGTTCTGTTATTTGCAGCATTTTTCATGTGCAACTCGCAAGAGTAATTAACAATTAATTAGACATGTATAGTCGTTCAGTTCTCTCAAATTAATAACATACCCGATTTTTTTTATATAAATTGAAAATTTGAATATTTTGCAGGTGCAGTGTTTAGTTAAGAAAACAATATTCGGTCGGATATAAAGGATCGGTACACTGTGAAACTGAATCGGTGTTGGGCGGGAGGGGTACTTTTGAAAAGTACGCGCTCATACCATCGATTGTTCTTAAAATAATCGATAGAATATCTATATTACACAGAAATCGATCAATCTGTCATCCCGAATGTGTAGTACCCTTAGCCCCGTAGAATTAACTCTAAAAAGGGGGGGGTGGCTTGCAAAAGGTTGAATTATTTTGTTTCTTGAGGTTTGTTGTATGTTTTGGCAGTAACGCCGTTTTGTGATCTCTCACGGTGAACATTTATCATTTGTCGGACCTGAAGTAATTTGTGAAAAAGAACGGACTGGCGAAGAAACGTGGTGAAAATATTTTGTAAGCAGGAAACTGAGTTGGTATTCGTTCTCAGTGCCCCTCAAAAAACGCTGAATATAAATTCGGAGACAATTTTTGTCCTAAAAATTGTCACGCCTTTCTCTTTTTCTGTTTGAAAACCACAAAACTGCCGATAAGTGGAGAACTGACTTCACCAATCCACACCAAACATTAAATAGCTCTAGAAGAACATAAACTATACAGAATGACACAGACCAAAACTCCGCTAATAAATTAAAAAATGAGATAAAATGAAACATTAGGTTTTTCTTCCGATTTAATCATTATTTTCATTTCTTCATCTTGCTATTAAACCTAATTGCTGTTGTATTTTACTGAAAGAGAAGACTTTAAGCTTTACAACGGCAGCAATTATAACAAAAGTGGAATAAAATACATTAGCGAAACAGTTTCACCTCGGGCAAATCTATCCAAAAAAAATATTATTTTTTGATTTCCTAAAAAATTCCTATTTATATTTTTTTAGGGGTGTTATAAACGACTTTTTCCCAGTGAAAATTTCATTTTACTTACTTTACTTTGGAGTTTTAAACTTCAATTTTTTTTTTTTTTCTCTCTCTCTCTCGGCTTCTAGGGCTAATGAGCTGCTCGGTAGGAACGGTCGAAAGCCTGTTAAATATTTGTCGACCTAGTATCATCTGAAAAGGATTTATTGAGATGGGTGATTGAGTAATGACCGTCACTGGGATCCTTAGTTCGAGTTCCGACCATGCCAAGATTTTTCTTATGCCAAGTACCCATGGATTGGAGAAGTAGATATTTTTTTATGCACTACACTGATTTATATCAGTTGAATCCCGATTATCCGTGGTAAATGGAGTTGAGTGCTTCGTGGATGACGATAACCACAGATAATGAGATTTAGAAACTTATAAGAAGGATACGAAAAAATAAACATTTTTTAGATATACGAGTATCATATTTAAATTAGTAAGAAATTCGTATTTAATATTTACTGTATTTATTATTTTGGAAAAAACACCAGTTTAAATCCATTATTGTTTTAAGTTGTAGGAAAGCATGCATTCTGATATAATAAATCGACATTGTCAATTGATTTCCATAGGTAAATATGTATTTTTATTTTTTAATGCTATTGATTGGGTCTCCTGAATGACCTGTAGTGTGGATAAGCAGATGACCGCAATAATGGGGACTCGACTGTATTATACAAAAACATTTTTACATATAACATTTAAACAATATTTTACTACTCATGGAGAACAACAGCCCAAAACAAAAATTAATAAAATGAAAGAATAAAGATAAATAAAATAAAATATATAACTGAAAAGGACTATAGAATAAGAATTAATGCCATAAAAAGAAATAGTAATATCTTACAACTATGAAGTCCACTTACAAGAATGCTTTTACAGAGTGAAAGGACATGGACTTAAAGAGACAGTGACTGACTACGAGTATACACCTAATTATCTTTTTTTTTGTTATTTAAATCTTGTGAACTATTGCCCATATAAATAGCTAAATATTGGAAGAATTATACAATAAATATAATCTATTATAAATAAAGAACATGTATTATTTTATTTATTAAAAACCTAGACATTAACACTTTCAATCAGATTCATCTGAGCTTTCATATTCTTGAATGTTTTTTTTGTGTGGTCTCCTAATCTTAAGGTTTTTATGCATTATGAAGTGGTTGAGGATAATCTCCTCCGTATTTTATTACACCAGTTTCTACTAAGCTCCTCTCCAACATCTCCGTTGAAAAATTAGTTTCATTCTTTCGACCAGAGATCCTGCGTATGTACTCCTTAAAATCTCCATCAATTATAATCAGTAAGGTTGGAAACGACCAAATCCTTAACTTCTCTGTAACATAAATGAAATTATTTTTGAATATTGTATTTTTAGAATTAAAAATAAAGTGAATTGTAAAACTGAACAGTGAGGACTATGTATCACTCACTAAGAGTGGTTCATAACTTTAGCACTATGCTATGAATATGAGACAGTTGAAAAGTTCATAAAGATGGCAAATTATGAAGAATGTAATTTTATGTCATAGTTTGTAGTACATAACTATTATTTAAATTATTCATAAATTTCTATAGCCGATTATGTTAAGATACAAAATTATGCACTAGAACCAATAATACTCTGAGATCATATTAAATCAAGTGTTTTATATTATTATGTTCTGTTACTTTTAATATATTTTATTTGCTATTTACTATTAGGTTCTATCAACAAAATAATTCTGGCAAAAAGATGAATTTAATTTTACAAACATAAAAATATACTTATATTAATTTTATAATTACTTGTCCATTAATTTGATTCCTTTTCTTTTTCAATGGTCTTCTTTTTACATGTATCAGGCTGATTCCATACTAGAGTGAATATAATGCTCTGTATGTTTTCTCAGAACCACAACAACAACTCCTTATAACTGCTAAAACTAGAGAGTAATTTTATGTGTTCATCTATCTTCATAACAACCAGTATCTCTGTGTGTTTTTTATTATCACAACCACAACAATACTAATTTATTATCACTGGCTAAAAACTAGAGAGTAATACTGTGTGTTTTTCTCATCACAACTATCAGTAGACTGTCTTTTGTTTTTTCTTCCCACTCTCATTTGTTTTCACCTGCCCTCCCAATTCAAGGTTGGATTAAACATTATACAAAAACTCCACAATATCTAATATCACAACATTCGGGTCCGCTCCGATTTAAAAATTTTTTGAGCTTGTCGATAAAAAATTTTTCATTCCACTTTACTTTTGATTTCACTATTCACTTTTTTAGCACTTTGACAATTTGCATTTTCTTATTACTAAATGACAATATCAGATTATGTGTCACCAAAATTTTACATTTTTCATTTCAACCATTTACATCACAAATGTAATTGTACCTTACAGACATCTTAACTTTTAACTATAGTACCATAAATTTATAATTTCCAAGTTTTTACATTGCTGGGTTGACAATATTTTCATAATAAAGTATTAATTACTTTTAAATTTCAAACTTTTATATAGCTTTTAACATTTACCAACTTGATTGTACAAAATAAACATACTAACATTTTAGTACATTAGAATAAAATTCAATTTCAAAGTTTTTACATGTGTCCAATTGACACTATTTTCATATAAGGTTTTAATGAATTTAAATTTTCAATTTTTACTATAGATGTTAACATATTTGATTGTCCAAATAAACATTATACCATTTTAATACAATACAATAAATTTCAATTCAAGTTTTTACTTGTCTGATTTACATTATTTTATAATAAGGTTTTCAATTAATTTTAAATTTTCAAGTTTTTAGATAGATTTTAACATATTGACAAATTTGATTGAACAAATAAACATACTAACATTTAAACATTACAATAAACTTCACTTTTCAAGTTTTTACTTTTGTCCGATTGACATTTTTTTATAATAAGTTTTTTCAATTGATTTTAATTTTCTATTGTTTTACATGTCATCCGATTAGCATTATTTCATACTAATAAAATATAACTCTTTTTTCTTTTCTTTTTATAATTATACTCTATAGCCCAAAAAGTATCCCTGAAGTTATTTTTAAAGTCCTTCCTTTTATTTCCACTAAACTCGTAAAAGGGGATTTCACTAAAATGAAATGAAATTTTAAATTCTAATTTATCCCAATCCAAAATTTTACCTATAGTATTTTTAAATTTACTTAAGGTTTTTATTGGGTCAGATTTTTGAAATTGTTGAACCTCTAACTTATCATGATTATTAATTACTCGTATTATATCACTATTAATTACCGATTTAATTTCACTAGAATTACTAGTTATTTTAATTGTATTTTGTTCCTTTATACTTTTTATATCCTCCATTTCCTTCTCCTTTTTATTACTTTTATCATTATTTTCTTTTTTATTTGTATCTAAATCATTTTTAATTAAATTTTGTTCATGATCTATGAGTTTATTTTCGGTTTCTAAGTTAACTTCTTTAAAATCATTTTTCTGATTTTTCAGTTCCGGTTTTAAATCCGTTTCTAAAATATGTATTTTTTCATCCATTTCTATATTTAAATCATTGAAAGAATTTTGTAACTGTTGTTCAATTCTTTCACATTTATCGTCAATTTTTAAAAAAATTTCATTATTTTTATCTGCCAATTTATCGATTTTGTTAGATAATTCTAATAAATTTTGTTTATTTTCTTCTTTAAATTCTAATAAATTTTGTTTATTTTCTTCTTTAAATTCTAATAAATTTTGTTTATTGTCTTCTTTTATTTCTAATAAAATTTGTTTAAAATTTTGGTTATATTCGTCAAAATTTTCCATCATTAATCTAAACATCTTTTCCATCTTACATTCCTCCGGACTTGATTCATTTAAACTAAAATTTTGATCATTGTTTGATACTGGACTATCAAGTGATTGCCTTTTGCTAACCTCATTTTTTTTATTATCTACGTATCTATTTATTATAGTTTGCTCATTTGGATCAATATTGACACTATGCTTATCTTTTTCCATGACTGAATTTAACAATATGAATCTTAATCACAAATACAATTTTTAACCCTAACCTTTATATCAAATTTACAACAATTTTCGTGACACTATCTAAACAATCCTTTAGCCAGATTACTTCGTTATCAGCCCTTACATTGGGCGCCAAATATTATGTTCTGTTACTTTTAATATATTTTATTTGCTATTTACTATTAGGTTCTATCAACAAAATAATTCTGGCAAAAAGATGAATTTAATTTTACAAACATAAAAATATACTTATATTAATTTTATAATTACTTGTCCATTAATTTGATTCCTTTTCTTTTTCAATGGTCCTCTTTTTACATGTATCAGGCTGATTCCAAACTAGAGTGAATATAATGCTCTGTATGTTTTCTCAGAACCACAACAACAACTCCTTATAACTGCTAAAACTAGAGAGTAATTTTATGTGTTCATCTATCTTCACAACAACCAGTATCTCTGTGTGTTTTTTATTATCACAACCACAACAATACTAATTTATTATCACTGGCTAAAAACTAGAGAGTAATACTGTGTGTTTTTCTCATCACAACTATCAGTAGACTGTCTTTTGTTTTTTCTCCCCACTCTCATTTGTTTTCACCTGACTTCCCAATTCAAGGTTGGATTAAACATTATACAAAAACTCCACAATATCTAATATCACAACAATATATATATATAGATGTACTATTTTTTTATTTTGAAAATTTTTGATTTGAGCTAAATTGAGACAGTGAAAAAATCATAGAAAATTAATTTAAGTTTGACAAAAAAAATTTGGATTTAACAATTTGAAGCTTAAACTCTAAAGGTAGGTGGTACCTACCATCCAATTGAACAGTTGAATATGAATTGTATTGGTGAAGTTGTATAAATGATAATAAAGTTAAAAATGAATACGGAGTTGTTTTCATCGCATGTCTTCTTGCTTAGCTACCATGTGGATTAAATAATTTTTTGGCGGTAGCTTGCTCTACTTCTTCTATATCGTAACGGTTTTGAATGACTCTCGCAACGTCTACTTAATAACTTTCCATAAACATTACTAACACTGACTCTCTTTACTTAGTATGAATTGAAAACTGACTGACCCATCACTATCTCCAAACAACTACTGATGCTCCCACATGGCACACATTCTGTAACTCCTATCCAGCCAGATTAGTCTAGATACCAATTCATTGTCTATTACCATAGCTTCCTAAATCTTTACAATATGCAACATTGTTGAAGCCACAGATTTATTTTTACCTTGAAAACTTTGTTTAACGTGCTCATTGCACATTTAATTTATATTTCCTCTAGTTTAAGTTTGCGTATTTGCTTCTTAATTGTTTAAGAAAACAAAATGTTAAACCAGGCGTGTTGTTAAACTGTGAGCCCTAATCCCGGCCAAAATGTAAACATTGCAGGCTCGGCTTGCCCCTCTCTCTACACCGGGCTGTCTTATTCCATCTCTCGCCGATGTTACATCGGGTGAATCCGCTCGACATTTCTCTCCGCAGGCATAGTTCTCTATGTGAGTACGAACATTTTCACACCCAAACGGGGATTTGTCATCAAATGACCTACTGGCATTGAGCTTCAAGAAGACTGGTATTTCAATGTTTATTACTTTACGATCGAGGGATCTATAGTTTCGGGATTGTTAAATGGTAAATTTTGCACAATGTCGTTGCATCTAATTAAGCTCACGCTTACATTTAAATTCTTGCATATTGTTGTTATGGATGTATAATTTAGTTATTTATTCATTATAAAGTTATTTATTTATTCATTATAGGTTTATTTATTCATTATAAAAAAATTTATTTATTATTATTGCTTAAGCGAGTGTGAAATTGTTGATTCCGCTAGTGTGAACAAATATTATGTTAAAAATTATTGAATTAACTTGTTATTTCTACTATTTCAAGGCAAGCTTGCTCATAGATATTAATTCGTTTCCAGTTAAAATTTTGTTTAACTTTGCTATTTATTTTGAATATATATCAATTGTTAAGATTACATGTTTATTCTTTTATAATAATTCTTAAATACCCAGTTGCAATTTTGAGCCACATATTTTCTACGCTAGTAAGGAGGAAAGGTTCTACTGAACCTCTCAGGCTGCGTAAACAAACATTTTCCTCACTCAATATGACATTACCTAATAATTCTATAATTCTATTTATTTATTATTTTTATGAAACATAAGTATAGTGATCGATACAGTGAATTCCTCTGTGAGTGCGATATGTTGTCACAACAAAGCCCTTTATTCAAATGAAAACAAGTCACTTCCCTTCAAAAACATTTCTTGAATATTCTTTTTATTAAAGAATTAACTTTTTATTGTGCCCTCATTATTAATAACTTAATTAACCAGTTTTTATTAGTCCGCTACTTTTTATGCGGAGCACTGTACGAAAAGCAGTAGGATAAAAAAACACAACTAATTATTGTTAATATTATAAGTAAGTACTATTAATATGCATCGATATTATTTTTTACAATAGATACCTGCGAGGTCTGTAGCAGTTTCTGCATTCATTTTAACGAATTTGGCCTCAAAGTGCCTAGCAGCCAGTTTTTTTAGGTGGTGATCAAAGATTGTACAACTAGGAGCATCCCTTGAATAGAAGTGTACCACCATTTTTGGCATTTCCTTATAAGCTGAGTAAAATTTTTTTTCGTCAATTTCAGTGTACTTCCCATCGCTCTGAAAAATAATAAGATATTGTCACCTAAGTCAGGCAAACATACCCCTTCACCCCCTCATCCTTTGATTATCCACTTCCTCACCTTACCCAAGGCCCCTCCTCGATCCCCTACCCATCAGAGGAAGATCCAATCCGTTAAGAGAAGAGTGGGAGTAGCCCCCTGGTGGGGGGAGGTGGGGAGATGGTAACAGAGTGGGGAGTTAGTGAGTTGTAAGTAAGCAATAAGAGAGATGTGACGCATATTGGTGGAAGGAACAATAAACTATAAAAGGAACCTATAGTTGTTAAAGGTTTTTTTTTACTCTACCTGCTCCCGTTGCGTGCTCAAAATTGGGCACGTGACAATATTTATCGGTATTAAAACATACAAAAAAAAATGGTATTAATAAGTGAACTGATATAATGAAATAATATATAATTTATTGATATGATAAAATATAAACTACTATATTTATACAGGATAACACCGAAGCAATTTATATTTATTTTATTTTCACAACACTTAAATTAAAGCATATGATATATTTATTTAAATCACTAATTAGTTATGCCATTAATTAGTCTACACATTTTTATTTCAATCTTTATTTTAGCAACAAATAAATTTAAACAATGATAAGATAAGCAGAATATATAACAAAAAATCTTTAGATAAATTTTATCCGGAAGGA
The DNA here is from genome assembly GCA_930367205.1 of Acanthosoma haemorrhoidale. Lineage (NCBI taxonomy): Eukaryota > Metazoa > Arthropoda > Insecta > Hemiptera > Acanthosomatidae > Acanthosoma > Acanthosoma haemorrhoidale. Next base: position 94,940,223 of record OV884009.1, read on the forward strand.
AATCTAAGGAAATCCTAACTTTCATATAATTATATTTATTACCAAGTATTGTTTATAGCCTAATTATTACCTAATGAATCAAATCATGTTTAATTACGTTGTTTTGTTTTTCGCTTTTGACTGTAACAATCAATTGTCTAAAGCAATAAAATAAATATCGCAGGCAGAGAAATTATCTTACTTGTTTAACATTATTACTTAACAGTTCAAGGTAAATAAATGTCTGTGTTTTAGTTGCATTTCTCCAAACCACAAGTTTCTATCCGATTTTGTATTTATGGAGTCTCATGGTCAACCTAAAGAACTGAAATTTCACATGAAGAACCCATTTGAAACTGAAAAAGTGTGGAAAACAAGGTGCTATTCCGTTTTATAGCTGGGATGAGCTGCTACGGCTTTAGCAGGGATAGTGCTTCAACTACTATCCCTACCCCAACCTGCCACCATCCAGACTGTTACCTCTGTCACACCTCGGAACTAAGAAAATTACTAACTTTTTTTGAATGATGGTTTATTACTATACCCGGTTTATTGTCTAGCTCAAAGTATCTTGAGCTGGTTTAATGAGCATGGGAGCAGAAAGTAAACAATGTTCAAAGGCTTGCAGTTTAATAAGAATTACAGAATTTTGAGAGCTAATATGTGTTCACAGTGTTTATTAAAGTAGGGCAGGGATAGCTGTTGGAGCAATAGGAAAACAGTATTGTACCAAGAATACTCGCCTGCCATCTCTAAAAAACAAAATTAATTATAACAAAAACATAAATATTTTCTAGCATAACGAGTAAGGTATCAAATTAATCTCGACGTCATGATTAATAACATTTAGATTAGAAGAGGAGAATTGGGTGGTACAGTTTTAGATTTCTAAAATATTTATATTAGAGTAAATTTATATAAATATTATAATATTATATATATATTGGGTGGGAGGTGGTAATCCTCATTTTATTTTGTAAAAATTAACATCAGAGCGAACATTGGGTCCCATTTACCCATCAACAACTTTAAGGAGCAATAACACACCCCGTTTCTCTGACAAACTGAATCTAATCAATGTCAGTCAACTTTTTAATATGATTTAGTTTGAAGGTAGACTGGGGGAGGAATAAAGGACCAATATCGCTTTGTTAGTAGAGTTCTCGGTCAGATTGACCACACATTACCACTCATGGGTTTTGAAAGTAAGTGATATAAAAATAAAAGGTGTGAGGTCTAAAAAGTTAATTTTGAATAAGTACCTCCCGATTCCCCTTGCTTACCCTGATTCCTAATTTGTGTTAATCTAAAATTACAAAAACCAATTAAAACTATCATTAAAATCGTGTAAACCACCCTGAAGAAAAATTTTAAACCTTGGTGAGTAAAGTTCCATCCGAATTCATTGACGATCAAAAGAAATTGGTTAACTAAATTAATCCCACTGCATTGTGGAAAATCTGTCGGAAAATTAGGCCTGCTGTAAGGCAGGAAATTATGAAAACTGTACAATAGACTATTGCAGCCAAATTAAAACTTTATTCTCCACGAAATTGGATAGTGAAAACTTAAAGCCAATTATGAAATAACAGAATTTGATGTTGACATAAAAAATAGAAAAAACTGTTTTAATGTTACCACAAACCAAAACTATTAATCAATCTTATTCAATAACTTTAAGAACCTCAAAACTCCATTTGTGGACAAATTTGCAACCAAGCTGTGCTTTAAGCATTGTTTCTCCATCCTTTGTTTCAACATTATTTGTATTCCAATCAATATTAGATTCATCTGCAACTTTCTCTTCGATAGGTGAAAGACTATTTCTCATGATAGCTGCTGTTGGCTGACTGCTCATGATTAATTGGTGCTTCTGTAAATAAATAATTATTATATATTTTTTAATATCATGTGTAAGGCATAACTCAATACACATGCCGGTTTGGTTGCTGGCAAAAATAATTATACTTCCATTATTTCAATAAAAATTCAACACTAAGAGCCCGGTAGGATAAGCACATAAATATGTAATTAATTTAAAATGTTTGAACTGTTAGATTTAACACAAATAAATTGTTAGTTTATTAAGATGCTCAATTCAGTTTATTCTACACCAGCCTCATTGGCTTTTTACAGGGAGTAAGGTTTAAGATTAATTTAATTTTACATACATAGCTCATTATTTAATTATGTAAAAAATAATGCCCATTTATAAATTACATAATAGGTTTTAATTATAAACCAGATTTCATAGATTTGTTCAATGTCAAAAACTGAACAAAATTATTTGTTAAAAAATATACAGCAACATAAGTTAATTTCACAATTTAATTATTACATTTTCCATGAATGTAAATATATCAAAACATATGAGCAAACTAGCTCCAAATATGTTTCACCAGGATTCCAAAAGCTTTTTGAGATTTGACATCTCATTACCTTTGTGTAAATACAAATATAATTGATTTAGGTAAATGATTTACCTTGGAAAAAATGAAGATTGTTTATAAAATTATATTACTCTACTCTTCTCAGCGATCAGAAGTAAAACATTTTTATGGTTAATAGTGCTAAGCCTAATGTATAATAAATTCCAACAGCTGACATAACACTTTTTCAGGGAACTACTTTTTTCAGAATTATGTTTATCAGAGACATATGCTTGTATTTAAAGTTATTTATTGGGCCAAGATTATTCCAAAGATATCCACATTAATCACTTTGATTCGGTTGTGAAATGTAGTGTAGAAAGGAAGTATTTTGTTAAATATTTTTGCAGGTGATGAGATATAGGCACCCTTTCAAAACAAAGCAATTGGTCAGAAGGGGGGAGGGGCGCCATTAACGAGACGTGAGATCGTTGCCAGCTAAATCAAAATATCCCTAACCCGTCTTCGCTACTTGATTTAGTTCTGTTATTTGCAGCATTTTTCATGTGCAACTCGCAAGAGTAATTAACAATTAATTAGACATGTATAGTCGCTCAGTTCTCTCAAATTAATAACATACCCGATTTTTTTTTATATAAATTGAAAATTTGAATATTTTGCAGGTGTAGTGTTTAGTTAAGAAAACACTATTCGGTCGGATATAAAGGATCGGTACACTGTGAAACTGAATCGGTGTTGGGCGGGAGGGGTACTTTTGAAAAGTACGTGCTCATACCATCGATTGTTCTTAAAATAATCGATAGAATATCTATATTACACAGAAATCGATCAATCTGTCATCCCGAATGTGTAGTACCCTTAGCCCCGTAGAATTAACTCTAAAAAGGGGGGGGGGTGGCTTGCAAAAGGTTGAATTATTTTGTTTCTTGAGGTTTGTTGTATGTTTTGGCAGTAACGCCGTTTTGTGATCTCTCACGGTGAACATTTATCATTTGTCGGACCTGAAGTAATTTGTGAAAAAGAACGGACTGGCGAAGAAACGTGGTGAAAATATTTTGTAAGCAGGAAACTGAGTTGGTATTCGTTCTCAGTGCCCCTCAAAAAACGCTGAATATAAATTCGGAGACAATTTTTGTCCTAAAAATTGTCACGCCTTTCTCTTTTTCTGTTTGAAAACCACAAAACTGCCGATAAGTGGAGAACTGACTTCACCAATCCACACCAAACATTAAATAGCTCTAGAGGAACATAAACTATACAGAATGACACAGACCAAAACTCCGCTAATAAATTAAAAAATGAGATAAAATGAAACATTAGGTTTTTCTTCCGATTTAATCATTATTTTCATTTCTTCATCTTGCTATTAAACCTAATTGCTGTTGTATTTTACTGAAAGAGAAGACTTTAAGCTTTACAACGGCAGCAATTATAACAAAAGTGGAATAAAATACATTAGCGAAACAGTTTCACCTCGGGCAAATCTATCCAAAAAAAATATTATTTTTTGATTTCCTAAAAAATTCCTATTTATATTTTTTTAGGGGTGTTATAAACGACTTTTTCCCAGTGAAAATTTCATTTTACTTACTTTACTTTGGAGTTTTAAACTTCAATTTTTTTTTTTTTTCTCTCTCTCTCTCGGCTTCTAGGGCTAATGAGCTGCTCGGTAGGAACGGTCGAAAGCCTGTTAAATATTTGTCGACCTAGTATCATCTGAAAAGGATTTATTGAGATGGGTGATTGAGTAATGACCGTCACTGGGATCCTTAGTTCCGACCATCCCAAGATTTTTTTTATGCCAAGTTCCCATGGATTGGAGAAGTAGATATTTTTTTATGCACTACACTGATTTATATCAGTTGAATCCCGATTATCCGTGGTAAATGGAGTTGAGTGCTTCGTGGATGACGATAACCACAGATAATGAGATTTAGAAACTTATAAGAAGGATACGAAAAAATAAACATTTTTTAGATATACGAGTATCATATTTAAATTAGTAAGAAATTCGTATTTAATATTTACTGTATTTATTATTTTGGAAAAAACACCAGTTTAAATCCATTATTGTTTTAAGTTGTAGGAAAGCATGCATTCTGATATAATAAATCGACATTGTTAATTGATTTCCATAGTATAGTATAGTAAGTGATTTTCAATAGTATACAGGAGTACGTAATAAACGAAACCACATCTTTTTGCTATAACTGGTTGCAGAGCTATAAGCGATCGAAATATGCCACTTCTTTCATGCTCCATGTGGCAGTTGTACCACCATGATAGTGGTTAGCGAATGGAAATATGTTAACAACGCCCTACCTCCGAAACCGCTAGACAAAATTACATGAATCTTTTAGAGAATTTTAATTTTATATAGAAGTACTTAATAAACCAAACCACTTCACTTTGCCATAACTGGTTGCAGAACTATAAGCATTGGAAAAATTTCATTTCTGTCATGCTCCTATAAATGCCACTATGATAGTTTCTTAGGGAATAGGAACATAAATCCAGCATATGAAAGCTGATGATGAGGTGAGCCAATGTTTTTAAATGTTTACCTTCTTATTGTCAGCAGGCAAATGATGACGTCACTTAAATTAGTTTGTCTATGCCTTGTATAAGACATGTAACCTTTGTTTGCTGTTACAATACAGTTCTGTTCTAACATTCCATGAAGTCGGTCGTTCTTATTAACACCCTCATTCTCTATTTAATTAAGTCATTCTTACATGGTGCCGAAACCTTTTTATTTTAGTTAGTTTTGATTTATTAAATCCGCGAGTGATAATAACGAAAATTTTCTTTCGTGATGAGTGGAAACGAATCGGACTCGGCTGTTAGCCTTCGACCTCCTGGACCTTTAATGATTTCCCAGTCTCTACCGGCAAACGGCGTTTCCTGTCTCTTCCACACTGCTTTTGGGGTCCTGTTTCTCCTATATGGGATCTGGCTTCAATCGTTGTCATCTTCAGTTAAATCTTGATAAGACCAGAAGGAGTTTTTAAAAAGATTTATTTGAACTTTACAAACATAAACTATAATTGATAATAAATGTGACGGGCCTAGTAACAGTACAGAAGGAAGTGGACGTGAGAGGATAAGAGGAATGATATATAGGAAGCTGAGACTTGATAAGCTTTGCTGATGAAGTGCAATCTTGCAGATGTTGCAGCTGGCAGATGGCCTCTCTATCTCCTCCGTTGTTTAAGATTCTTAGTCCTCTAAGAATACTAAGAAATGAGATTGATAGCGGCAGGTGCATGAGGGCTGTTATCTGGTTGAAGATTCTGAGAACGTTGGGATGAACTGGCAGATATATTACTGTTGGTGTAGGGTTTCGTAAGGAATTGGTAGTTTTACATTTTTTAAGGTAGTAGAGGATTACAATTATAATAGCGGCCCCTATAATTAAATAAAAATAAAAATAAGTATTGGATTGATTAAATATAAGTGGTTCTAAAACTATGTCTGTTATATTTAGGTTTTCTATTTCGCTTATATTTGCGATTACATCTATATCTATTTTATTGTACAATTTGTTTATGGTGGAGTCTATTATATGTCTTGAAATTTTGGGGAGTTCTTTATAACAATCATTTTGGTCTAGGGTGAGTAAGCTAACGGGTGGTAGGTATACAGTATCATTAGTAAGGCAATTGTCTAATTTGGAGAGGTTAGTGGTTATAAAACTGTTTATATTATCTATATATCTAATGTTAGTATTGGCTAATTTATATTTGCATGCATTCATCGTTCCAGATGAAATAATATTATTTATACAAGTATTATTTAAAATAAAAAGGTTTTTACAGTAATATTCATTGTTTAAAAATGTACCATTTGTTGTATATAACATATTAAATTTTTTTATTATAATAGTTTCGTCTATATCTAAAGTCACGTATTGTTTGTTAATTTTTACAGGCGAAGGTATGAGTAAATAAGTCTTTATATTTAAATTTGCCTTAGGAAGGTCTACAAAGATATGGAGTGTTTTATTATGAGTAGTGCAGTGAATTTTACTCATTATCCACAGGATTTCAGGATTCCTAGAAGCTAGATTTACATTTTGGTTTATGTCATGTAGTATTTGGGACATTAATGATGAGTGTGTGATGCCAATTTTGCATAGTTCCAGTGTTAATGTAAGTTCATCTATTTTGTTGTGTAGGTGTGTCAGAATTATGTACATGTCAAAGAATGTCATTTCCTTGTTTATCTTCATTATGTTGTCTTGTTCTGTTTTAAAATTGTTATTAATTAATTGTATGTCCTTTTGAAAGTTTTTAATTACGTGTTTATTAAGTTTTATGTCTTGTTCTATGTTGTGTTCTATATTATAGTTGTTCCGTCCTAACTCATTTATTACTTCGTCAATATGTGATTTGTCATCAGCTGTCATGGTGCCAGTAAGCCAGCTGAGAGCTGTTCCAAGTCCGTTTATTAGTCCTCTCTTAGTTCGTTTGTTGTGTGATTTTAATAGGTTTAATTTGTTTTGTGTTTGTATGATAAGGTTTTTGATTATAGGGTATGTCGGTAGGTCCCTATAAGATGGTACATTGTTCTGTATATTGTTTAGTTCCTTGTCAAGTAAGCTAATGTCATAAAAATGGTATGTCCTGTAGTAATTTTCTATTACCTTTGCGTTCTTTATATTGTAATGTAGGACTCCGGGGTTATCACTTATATCAGTCACTGTCATAGTATATGTCAATGTCCATAGAAGTGTCTGGATCAGTACTGTCCGAGTAGGATCCATCTTCTCCTTCTGAAACAGTAATGTTTGGTCTCGGTCTCAAGTGTTTTTTACGTGGTCTTTTGATTCTATTAACGTGTGCTTTGTTTGTTTCGTTTCTGTCTTTGTACAATAGTACGGGTCTGTAGGGATTATTGTATTTGCGGTGATGGGTTGTTCTTATGAATATTTGGTCATCATTTATTTCGGGTGGATTTTCGCGATTTTTATTTAGTGTTTCTGTCCTATTTTCTTTTTCGTTTATAATTTTGTTTCTTGTTATTTCGTGTATTATGTTTTTTTCGTCATGATATTTTTGTACGTATTGTTCTTTTATTTCTATTTGTTGGTCAGGTCTTTTTGTTATTCCGAATGTTATTTCGTCTGGTGTCATATTTAGTTTAGAGTTTAAAGTATTGTTATATGCTATTGTTGCTAGCATTAGTCTGTTAGTTAATGATTTGTTCGTTAAGTCTTTGTAATTGAGTGTTCGTAATAGTTCTATTAGTGTACTGTGTGCTCTATTAAGTAGTCCTAGTGAGTTGGGATTTCCTGGGGTCGTATAGATTGGTTCAATTTCATTTGTCTGCAAAAAATTTAATACTAGGTTGTTTTTGTATTCTTTTCCATTATCCATTTTCATTGATGTTGGTGTGGGATAGTATGTCAAGTAAAGTTTAATAGTGTCACAGATGTTGATTCCTGTCACAGCAGATATTATGTGTGTAAATAGTTTTTTGGAAAATGTGTCGATTATTGTCACGATGTATTTTTTGTCGAAATGTAGTGTATCTATCATCAAGTCTTCAAATGGTTTGTTTGGTGTTGGTGTTACCATGTATTTTGCTTTTATGGGATTTCGTTCGTATTTAGTCTTTTTGCATGTCGTACATTTGTTAATGAAGTCGTTTATTGTTTCTTTCATCAGTGGGAAGTAGTACAGTTTTCTCAGTTTGTCATAAGTCTCAATAGTTCCTCTGTGGGATGTCTTTCCTATGTGATAATTGTTTATTGTTTCTATTTGTTCGTCTTTGTCCGTGATGTCGGTTACAAAATTTTTGTATCTTTTTAATTTTACAGTCTGGTATGAGTCTTGTATCAGTTTTGAAAATTCTTTGAACATTTCATCGTACCATGGTTGAAGTAATGGGATATTTGGTTCGCAGTATATTCTGTATGTGATTTTCGGTCTAATACTTGTTCTATTAGTGTTTGTAAGTCATTTACGTCATCAAGTATGATTTCATGTCTATGTTTATTAAATGGTTTAGTGAATTTTATTTCTTTTGGACCCTTTTTTACGATTATTTGGTATTTTTCAATATTTATGTTTTTGTCATTGTCTACAATCCAAACTTGTTCATTGGATGATTGTTGTGAATGTATAGTCGCTCTACAAGTACTAAGTCTGTCTAATTCTATTTGATCTAAGTCATTGAGTTCATTAAGTATTTCGTCTAGTGCTTAAGTATTGTCTATTGGTTGGTCAATTATGTTGTCTATATTGTCTTCTTCTGTTATGTGATTTAAAGGTAAATTTTCATTTTGTCGCGAAAGTAAGTCAGCTACTTTATTCGTTTTTCCGTCAATGTGAGTAACGTCAAATTCGAATTCCTGAAGTTTCCACACCCATTTCATAATGCGTGTGTTACCGTTCTTCATTGTATATATCCACTTTAGTGGTTTATGGTCAGTCAGTAGTTGGAATTTCGTACCGTACAAGTATGGTTTGAAATGGTGTGTCGACCAGACAATTGCTAATAGTTCTTTCTCTATCGTTGAGTAATTTATCTCGGGAGGCTGTAGCACTCGTGAGGCGAACGCTACAGGGTGTTCTGTCCCGTCTTTATCTTTCTGAGAAAGTACCGAGCCGATGGCCTTGTCGCTTGCGTCTGTCGTTAAGTAAAAAGTTCGATTCCAGTCAGGGTAGGCTAGTATCGGGGAGTTAGTCATGAGAGTTTTTAATGTGTCACAGGCCTCTTTGATTTCTTTTGTCTCGTATGTTTTAGTCTGTAGGGATTTTGATATGGGTTTGGTTATCTTCGCGTAATTTTTTATAAATTTTCGATAATATCCGGTCATTCCAAGGAATTGTCTGGTTGTTTTTTCACTATTTGGATATGGTAATTTTGTAATTGCTTCTACTTTTTTTGGGTTAGTTTTTAGTCCGTCGGGGGTAACTATGTATCCTAAGAAGGGGATTTCATTTTTGAAGAATTCTGTCTTGTCTAGTTGAATGGAAAGTGCGTGTTCTTTTAGTTTTCTAAATATGTTTTCAAGGTGTTCTAAATGTTAGGTAGTGGGTATTTGTCATTGATTGTCATGTCGTTAAGTTTTCGATAGTCTATAACCATCCTGACTTTCTTTTGTCCGGATGCGTCCATTTTCTTGGGGACTATCCATACTGGGGAATTGTAGGGGGAGTTACTTTTACGTATTATGTTGTTTTTCAGTTTGTATTAAGTTTGTCACTTCGTTATTTATTTGTTCTTTAAATTGTACAGGGTATCGGTAATTATGTGTGTAGCATGGATTTTCGTTTTTTGTCACGATTTTGTGTTTTAGTAAGTTAGTCGCTCTTAATTGTTCATTGTCTGTTTTTAGTATTTCTCCATAATTGCTTATTAGATTTACTAATTGGTCAGTTGTGTTATCGTCAATATAGTCTGTTCGAATTAATTGTTTGTTTGTCATCAATATAGTATAGTTCGTTCTTTTCTTTTGATTTATTATTATTATTAAGTTTATTGTTATTATTATTATTTTCCGGGTATGTTTGGTCCCTTTTGTTTTTGTTTATTTCCGGGTATGTTTGGTCCCTTTTATTTTTTAATTTATTATTACTATTATTGTCTACTAAATTTTCGTTTTCTAATTTAAATTTTATTTTATTTATTATTAATTCATTATTTTGACAGTTAATTTTAATGTTTAAATTTTGCATTGTCTCGTATCCTAATAAAATGTTGAATTTATTACTAAACGGGTAAACTAAAAATTTTGCCTTTGCAGAAATTCCTATCAGGGGATAGAGATCTATTAGAGCACTCTGAGTTCTCTCGGCTCTCCCTGTAGGGGTTTTCATCACGAAGTCTTCCGAAATGATTTTATTTCCTTCGGGTAAAGAACATGGGTGAATATAATTTTTTGATGCTCCCGTATCAATTAGCCAAGTCTTGCCAGTAAAATCTTTTAGTTTCGGTAAAGTGTCCGTATGGTTTAATTGGTATTCTGGTCGGGTGGTTGTTGATCGTTTGGTCCTGGTTCTAAAAAATGGTCATATTTTGTTTCGAGTGATTGTAATCGGTCCTGTAATTCTTGTATGTATAAGTCTTTGTCTTCTGTTTCGGTATGGTGTACGCGGTTACTGACTGCCCGCATTGAAACTGTTTGTTGTTGTTGTGGTATTGCAGGTAAAGCCGGTTGTTGTTTATTGAAGTATTGGTTTTGTTCTCGTGGTTGCCACGCTGATTGTATCGTGCATTAGGATCACGAGAATAATTAAAATTGTTGGGTTTGTCTGAATTATATTGGGGTTTGTTGTAATGGCGTTCGTTATTGGGAAAGGTTTGTGGTTGTTGGTACTGATTTGATTGTTCGCGTTTTCGCTCATAGTAATAAGGGTCAAAATTTTTGCCTTTATAACCGGTGCTAGGTGGTGTTTGTGTTTGTCTTGGGGCATATTGTTGTGATTTCGAGTTTTGTTGTTGTGGTCTGCTGTGAGAGCGTTCTCCGTAAGAACGTTCTATTATTCTCACAGCGACTGTCTTAAGTGCCCTTTTTAAGTCCCTTAAGTTTGTGTAGTCCGTGTGGTTTAGGAAAAATTCTAAATCTTTGTCAAATTGTTTCATACAGTGATGCGTTATTTGTCTGTCGTATATTTTTAGTTCGGTTAATTTTTGTTCGTCATTTAATCTATCGTCCGTAAATACTCGTCCTTCTAGTTCGTCTCGAAGGAGTAATACTCTGTCTACATAGTTTACGGGGTGTTCATTCTTGTAAGGTCTAATTTGTAAAATTTCGTCCATTGACTGTAGTGTCGACTTGTCATCGCGGAATTGATTTTTTAATTCTTGAATTAATTCTTGTAACGTGTTATACTTTCGTAATCCGCAATGTTCTGCCGGTCCTACAAGTTTGTTAGTGGCGTGTCCAAGTAATTGTTTTGTATTGTATTCACAGTGTGGTTTGTCTATTGTGCATATGTTATTGGCCACGAAATTTATTTTATTTATGAATTTAATCAAGTGGCTTGGGTTTCCGTCAAATTCCGGTATTAGTTTTAAGTCTGTGGTTGAAATAATGTGGTTGTTAGTAGCCATATTTTCGTCTAATTCGGGGATGTTTCGGTTAATGTTTAGTCTGTCTGTTAATGGCATGTAAAATGTGTACAAAGTTATATTACCAATTGATGTCTTCTGTTGTGTAAAGTCCTCTTCTTCTCCTCTGGCGTCTCGTAGATAGTAACAAATGAGTGATCAGAGCCTCGGTGATGTGTATTAAAATACACCAGCTGATGTCTTGGGTCTTGCCTAGCCAGACGGCGGTGATCGCGGAATGGGGAGATTCTTCCAATGTCTCAAAGTTGCTGCCAAGATCCCTGTTCGGGCGCCAGTTAAATCTTGATAAGACCAGAAGGAGTTTTTAAAAAGATTTATTTGAACTTTACAAACATAAACTATAATTGATAATAAATGTCAGAGTGACGGGCCTAGTAACAGTACAGAAGGAAGTGGACGTGAGAGGATAAGAGGAATGATATATAGGAAGCTGAGACTTGATAAGCTTTGCTGATGAAGTGCAATCTTGCAGATGTTGCAGCTGTCAGATGGCCTCTCTATCTTTCGTTCATTTTTACTTCTTCTTCCCTTGCGCTAGCATCTATCATCGCCTGGGCGCATTCGAGGAACGATCGCTCATTAGGGAACCCTTCCTTCCTTCCCGTCTCCTTCGCTAATTGTATCTTTAAGATTGTAGACAGGAATCCCATCCTGCCCTCCACTTCATCGGCGCTAGTTGTCTCCCTCATTTTTTCATTTATTTTATTGTAGCGGACAACCAGGACTGCAGCATACTGTCCACTATTCTGTCTCGGAGATTTCATTTCTCGAAACATTTGGAATATATCCTCCTCTGGGGTCCATCGTCCCCCCCCCCATATGCTTTTTTCAGTCTCGTCTTTACTATCTCCCATGGGGTTTCCTCGTCCGCCTGTATCAGGTTCAGCACCTTCCTTTTCACCCTGCACACCAGGTCTGCCTTTATTGACTTAGCGTCACCTGGGTCGAGTAACCCTTCGTCCATCTTGGCTTGTATCCTCTCCATAATCCTATCTCCACCTTTGAGAAAATGATTTAACTCACCTATTTCCCCAGAAAATTTTTCGAGGTCTGAGATCATTTTCCTCATGTAAAGTATATATATATATAAGTTAAGGTTCGGACGTCGTAGGCAGCCAGCCTAATCCTTAAGTCATCGGGATGTAAACATCCCGAATGTATTTAGAGAGGCTTTAAAAGGCTCAAATAAAAACAGTCTTGTGACAACTCTCGTTCAGTAACTACATTCAACCTCTTTCCTTTTTCTTCTCGTTTTTCGTTGACAATCGTTAACTGGTGCCGAAACCCGGGAGCGGAGTGTGTTCGAGTCATTAACGTGCGAGTTGGTTTTTGTTTTTTTTTTCCTTCTCATTCACTTTCGTGTGATTTAATTAAAGTAAGTAATGGTGGAATTGCGGCCGGCAGCGTTTGAAGTTCCACAGTTACCTAAAGAAACCATGGCTGCCCATGCGAACTCACTGGCATGGATGAAGGTGCGGGCAGTGACGTCACAGGACATGAGGAAAATGATCTCAGACCTCGAAAAATTTTCTGGGGAAATAGGTGAGTTGAATCATTTTCTCAAAGGTGGAGATAGGATTATGGAGAGGATACAAGCCAAGATGGACGAAGGGTTACTCGACCCAGGTGACGCTAAGTCAATAAAGGCAGACCTGGTGTGCAGGGTGAAAAGGAAGGTGCTGAACCTGATACAGGCGGACGAGGAAACCCCATGGGAGATAGTAAAGACGAGACTGAAAAAAGCATATGGGGGGGGGGACGATGGACCCCAGAGGAGGATATATTCCAAATGTTTCGAGAAATGAAATCTCCGAGACAGAATAGTGGACAGTATGCTGCAGTCCTGGTTGTCCGCTACAATAAAATAAATGAGAAAATGAGGGAGACAACTAGCGCCAATGAAGTGGAGGGCAGGATGGGATTCCTGTCTACAATCTTAAAGGTACAATTAGCGAAAGAGACGGGAAGGAAGGAAGGGTTCCCTAACGAGCGATCGTTCCTCGAATGCGCCCAGGCGATGATAGATGCTAGCGCAAGGGAAGAAGAAGTAAAAATGAACGAAGATGACAACGATTGGAGCCAGATCCCATATAGGAGAAACAGGACCCCAAAAGCAGTGTGGAAGAGACAGGAAACGCCGTTTGCTGGTAGAGACAGGGAAGCGACAAGAGAGAGAAGATTGGGAGTGACGAGGCCTAGGTACGCACCTCGGAAAGAAGAAAGGAAATGTCATGGTTGTGGAAAGACGGGCCATCTGGTAGCTCAGTGCCCTCGCACTAAGTGCTTTGAGTGTGGGGAAGAAGGACACATTGCAAGACAATGTCCATACTTGTTTCGTAGAAGGGAATTTCACAAAGCAGAACCAATGGAGGTGAATAACCAGGAAATCCGGGAGAGGCGGAGCGCGACACCAAGAGAAATTGGATCATCGGGCGACGAGTCATCAGGGACGTCGGAGACAGACGGAGAGGAGTCGAAGCGCAGCGGGAGCAGACGACGAGAGTGGCAGAAGAATCCCTCGCGCAGATGGGAGCGGCGTACGGAGGCCTGAGGAGAGTGGCAGCAGAGAGGCGACCGCAACGTAAGGTGCAATACAGTGCGGGAAAGGATGTGTGGTTTGCCAATTATCGAGTTCGGGAAGGGGGAGAGGTGCCTCATTGATACTGGCAGCACCAATACAATAATATCTCGTGGTGCGTTAGAGAGGTTGCGTGGAGGAGAGAGGGCACACCAGATCAAGGTATGTAAGTGTAAATTACTTACTCTTGGGGGACTCTGCGAAGTAATGGGAGAAGCGGTCGTGGGGCTGGAAGAATGGGCGAAAGTAATGGGTGACATAAAAGTACACGTCGTGGAAGACATGCCACGGGAATACCAGATAATAGTGGGGTGTGATTTACTGGGAAAAGTAGGCGCGCGCATCGAAAACGAGGGTGAGAACTGGAGGATCAAAATAGGGAAGCTAACCTATCGAAGCCGCGGGGCGTAAGGGGCGAAACGGAGCAAATAGGAGCGGTTAAGAGAGTGGAGGATTGGAGGGAGAGTCTGAGGAGCGAGTTTAGGGATATTTTTTTCGCTGAAGGGGACAAGCTAGGAGCAACGGGGAAAACGCTACATGAGATCCCGTTAAAATTAGAGTGGGTGACGTATGTGAAGGAGAGGCGGTATCCGCAAGCGCTCAGACAACACATTAGAAAGGAGATCGAGGATCTCAAGCGCCAAGGTATTATCAGAGATAGCACGTCTCCGTATAATAGCCCTTTGTGGGCAGTGAAAAAGAAAAGTCGACCGGGAGAATGTGAGGAAAAATACCGAGTCGTGGTGGATTTTCGGAAACTTAACGATAATACCCTGGACGAAAAATATCCGATCCCGCGGTTCGAAGACATCCTAGACAGACTAAACGGTGCAAAAATTTTTAGCACATTGGACCTAAAAGCAGGGTACCATCAGATCAAACTAGCTGCGCATGACCAACATAAAACGGCGTTTTCGTTTGAAAGAGGGCATTTTGAGTTCACGAGAATGCCGTTCGGTCTCAAAAATGCTCCAATAACCTTTCAGCGTCTCATGGACGAACTTCTGAGAGGAATGGACGAAAATATGTGCCAAGTTTACATGGATGACCTGCTGATCTTCAGCCGAACGGAATCGGAACATATTCAACACCTCCGGAACGTATTTGAGAGATTAAGGGATTTCGGGTTGAAATTGTCAATAGACAAATCGTCACTGGGGCAGGAGCAGATTAGTTTTTTAGGGCACACAATCTCACAGGAAGGGGTTCAACCAGACTCGACGAAAGTAGAAGCGATCCAGAGAATGGAGGTGCCAAAAGATGTAAAAGGGATTCGGAGATTACTGGGCACGCTCAATTACTACCGCCGTTTCGTGCCGGACATGGCAGAATATATGGTACCCATTAACAATTTACTACGGAAAGGAGCACGGATAATGATCACGCCGCTGATAGAGCAGAATATCCGCAAATGCTTGGCACGTTTGCAGGAGGCGCCGATTTTGGCTTTCCCTAACTTTGAGAAGGATTTCA
This sequence comes from Acanthosoma haemorrhoidale, assembly GCA_930367205.1. NCBI lineage: Eukaryota > Metazoa > Arthropoda > Insecta > Hemiptera > Acanthosomatidae > Acanthosoma > Acanthosoma haemorrhoidale. Next base: position 94,955,724 of record OV884009.1, read on the forward strand.
CGATCACCACCGACGCAAGGGACTATGCCTTGGGGGCAGTATTGTCACAGGAAGGTGAAGACGGGGAAAGACCGGTGGCTTACGCGAGCAGACGCCTGACGGACACGGAGGCGTGGTACAGCGCTCTGGAACGAGAATTCCTCGGGATAGTGTGGGCCATTGGGCACTTCCGTCCGTATGTATTTGGCAGAAGGTTTCGAATACATACGGATCACCGACCTCTTCAATGGGTCGGAAAACTCAAAGAATCCTCCTCAAGGGTAACAAGGTGGAAGGAATTCTTAGCCCAATACAATCTGGATATTGTATATAAGCCAGGCAAAGACAACGTCGTGGCAGATTGGCTGTCGCGCGCTATTATGGTGAACGCCATAGAACAAGGGGAAACATCGAGCGGTATGAGGCAGTTCATTGAGGAATGGACGCCTGGAGAAGCGGGCAGGAGCAGCACGTGGAAAGATAGTGACAGGAGTGCGGACACACCATCAAACGAGTCTATAGGAGAGAGACCGCGTGATATGGAGACGACGGACGAAATTATCAATGATAAGCGGAGGCAGATCATTTGGAAAACTCAAACATCGGGTGCTCTGAAAATACTCCATAGTACGTACGGCAGGAGTCAGATCGTGACGATTTGGTCACCACCGGGAGTTCGAGGAGATCAAATTTGTCAGGCTCTCAAGGACGTGTCCAAACCCGGCAAAACACACCATTTATTCGTGGGCAACGCGACTGTGTGGGACACAATTAAAAAGCTGTGGCAGAAAGAGCTGTTGGGGGTGGATCGCTCGTTCATTCGGCGTCTTTCCGTAGTCCAAACCCTGCGGGACGAGGAGCAGCAACGCGAGGTAACACTGGCGTATCACCAAGGAAAAACCAACCACCGCGGTGGGCAGGAGACGGCACAAGCACTACGAAGGCGCTATTTTTGGTGGGGGATGCAGCGGACTATTCAGGAGGTAATCGGAGCATGCGAAGTTTGTCAGAAGACGAAATATGATAGACATCCCCCGCAGGGACTCCAGGAGGAATCACCCACGGCAGAAGCACCACTGACGGAGATTCAAGTGGACACCTTCACGTGGCGGGGTTTTAAGTGGGTCACTATCATCGACCCATTTAGCAAAGCTATGGCCTACGCGGTGGGAGACAAGGCATCAGATTCCATATTACAAGCCCTCAACACATGGTTTCAATTCTACGGCATACCAGAGAGGATCTCGTCGGACGGGGGACGGGAATTTGACAATGCAACCGTGAGAGCCGAAATGCAAAAACGGGATGTGGCATGGCATTTTAATACCCCCGGGCATCCCAAGAGCAGGGGAACCATCGAAAGGTTACACAGCACCCTCAGCGACCACTTACGCGTGTACCAGGTGGATAAAGGCCTGTCGGCGAACGTAGCGATGCCAATGGCGGTGGCGGCATACAACCACTCGATACATGCCACGACGGGGTTAGCACCCTTCGAAATTTTGTTTGGATTACGAGTGAGACCGAGGAACTGGCCAGAGACGGTGGCGGATGAGGGAATGGTGGCACAGCTCCATAACACCCACATACAGCTCGGAAAGATGTGGTACAAAGTACGCGATAAGATTATGCGCGAAAAATCCAAGCGCGTGGCACGGGAAAATTTGAAGGTGCGGGATCGCATAGGAGCAATATCGATTGGGACCGTTGTGTACAGAAAAGTCGTGTCAAATCGAAGTAAGGAACTTGTTCGGTATGAGGGGCCCTTTAAGGTCATCATAATTCGGGAACATAATCTCGTGACCATCGAGAGTATGACCACCCCAAAGAAGAGGCGAACTGTTCACATTGAACAGTTGAAACTCCCAACACAGGGGGGAGGGTGTTGAATGTGCGTAAGATGGTGTGCCCTCGATCCGATACGGAGCAACTGATCCGGAATCATATACTTCACATGTGCTGCTCAGAGAGAGTTTTTGTTTTCATTATTTATATTGTGGATGTTCCATTTTTTTTTTACCTGGCAGCCACCGGGTCCAGGGCGAATGTATTATTTTTTGTTATTATTATTTTTGTTTTATTTCTGTATTATCTCTTTTCTTTGTGTCCTGTTTTTTTGGGCGGACTATGAATATATTAGACCGTAAACGTGATGTAAGGGATTACAGGCTGTGTGCTGCGTGCGGCGGACCTTGGAGTTTACGAAGAGATATGCGTAAACTGGCAGGGGGGAGTTAAGGTTCGGATGTCGTCTGCAGCCAGCCTAATCCTTAAGTCATCGGGATGTAAACATCCCGAATGTATTTAGAGAGGCTTTAAAAGGCTCAAATAAAAACAGTCTTGTGACAACTCTCGTTCAGTAACTACATTCAACCTCTTTCCTTTTTCTTCTCGTTTTTCGTTGACAATCGTTAACTGGTGCCGAAACCCGGGAGCGGAGTGTGTTCGAGTCATTAACGTGCGAGTTGGTTTTTGTTTTTTTTTTCCTTCTCATTCACTTTCGTGTGATTTAATTAAAGTAGGTAATGGTGGAATTGCGGCCGGCAGCGTTTGAAGTTCCACAGTTACCTAAAGAAACCATGGCTGCCCATGCGAACTCACTGGCATGGATGAAGGTGCGGGCAGTGACGTCACAGGACATGAGGAAAATGATCTCAGACCTCGAAAAATTTTCTGGGGAAATAGGTGAGTTGAATCATTTTCTCAAAGGTGGAGATAGGATTATGGAGAGGATACAAGCCAAGATGGACGAAGGGTTACTCGACCCAGGTGACGCTAAGTCAATAAAGGCAGACCTGGTGTGCAGGGTGAAAAGGAAGGTGCTGAACCTGATACAGGCGGACGAGGAAACCCCATGGGAGATAGTAAAGACGAGACTGAAAAAAGCATATGGGGGGGGGGACGATGGACCCCAGAGGAGGATATATTCCAAATGTTTCGAGAAATGAAATCTCCGAGACAGAATAGTGGACAGTATGCTGCAGTCCTGGTTGTCCGCTACAATAAAATAAATGAGAAAATGAGGGAGACAACTGTCTCTGTATTATCTCTTTTCTTTGTGTCCTGTTTTTTTGGGTGGACTATGAATATATTAGACCGTAAACGTGATGTAAGGGATTACAGGCTGTGTGCTGCGTGCGGCGGACCTTGGAGTTTACGAAGAGATATGCGTAAACTGGCAGGGGGGAGTTAAGGTTCGGATGTCGTCTGCAGCCAGCCTAATCCTTAAGTCATCGGGATGTAAACATCCCGAATGTATTTAGAGAGGCTTTAAAAGGCTCAAATAAAAACAGTCTTGTGACAACTCTCGTTCAGTAACTACATTCAACCTCTTTCCTTTTTCTTCTCGTTTTTCGTTGACGATCGTTAACTTATATATTGAAGCATAATGCCGTCGTTTGCATTCAGCATGAAATTAGTCAAACAAGAACAACGTTTTTCCATTATCAACTTTTCACCAGTTAAAGTTGATTCAGAAGGGAGACATAGTGCATTATTACCGAACACCATTCGGGCATCAATTTGCGGACCTAGTGGTTGTGGAAAGACTAATATTATTATTGCACTTTTATTAAATCCAAAGGGTTTAAAATTTAAAAATGTTTATCTTTTCGGAAAAACATTACATCAGCCTAAATATCAGTATTTAAAGAGTGTCATAAATCTTGTTCCTGAAATAGGATTATATGAATTTGAAGATGCAAATGAATTGCCTCAGGAAGTTGAATCCAATTCGGTCTGTATATTCGATGACGTCACTATGGAAAATCAAGATGTAATTAAACGATACTTTAGTTATGGTCGCCATATGAACCTTGATTGTTTTTATTTAACACAAAGTTTTGTTTGTATCCCAAGACACCTTATCAGATGTAATATTAACTTTTTAATAGTATTTCCTCAAGATGAATTAAATTTGAAACATATTTACGAGGAGCATGTAAGCACTCCGGATTTAAGTTTCACACTTTTTAAAGAGATGTGTTCATTATGTTGGAAAGAGCCTTTTAATTACCTTGTAATTGACAAGAGTAGGGACCTGAACAATGGACGTTTTCGAAAAGGAATCGATTCATTCATTGTAGATATATATAAAGAGCAGTCGTGGTAGTAATTGCCATTAACAATCATGGACCCAAAAGTCACTCGTGAGATTAGAAAAACTAGTGAGATTTTGAAAAACAAATTTCGGTCATTCAAGCGTACTCTCCAGGATGTCGAAAAAGGTCGAAGAGAATTTTTCACACCCGTGCTCCAATCCACTAGAAGACGTTAAACAATCAGTAAAGTTGTACCAGAGCAAATTGGAACCCGCAGTGACGCCAAGAAAAGTAAAAAGGAGAGATACTAATGTTTGGGACGAATCACGTGATAAAAGCGAGATAGACTCTACTAGTATTTACAGAAAATCAACATTATTGCCAAAAACAATGTCTCACTACAAAAGAGCTAAATCAGTTTCATCCGATGATACAAAAACTAGTACTGTGCAAACGCCATTATCTCACTTAACGGTTCCCGTTCACGAGTTCATATCACCAGAAGTAGATGAGGGCGAGTATGTGACAGATGATCTACTATCAGAAAAAGTGAAAAAATATGCTCAAACTCCAAAGGGAGAAGCATAATTTAAAGAGCACCTCGTCGCATTTGGAAATCTACAGAGAGAATACTTGGATAAGATCTTGAAAGGTGATAAGACACATGACTCTCGTTACGGCATTAGAGTCATGCCTTCTGGGGGATTAGTCATTGGTGACTCGACTGATGTTCAGCTTTTCACAAACAGTGATGATATGTCTATTAACGATGTGGTTTATGAAGGAACACCGGGATTGCTGGAGCTACTCTACTTAAAAAATCCTAAAGATTACACAGAGTCAGACTTGGAAAATTATAATAACATTTTACTCTCAACCAATGCTCACAAAAAAGGCTATAGTGAGGAACAGGGAGTATTCGGAAACAGGTCTGAGAAATATAGAAATATCATATCGAAGTTATTTCCACCACAAACTTTAAAACCTCGCCCCCCTTCCTCCACATCATCATCAGCTTCGAGCAGGCTAACTTCACTCCGTTCTCACCCTTACAAACGGGGAACTGGTCTTATGAGAGCCAATAAACCTCTGTACGAGTATTGGAATGACCCAAACGAACTAGTCGATCGTCTTAGGCTGTTAATGTCTTCAAGTTATGCAGGGCATGAAGGTCATCAAAACGAAATAGAATCGATAATTGAAGAGCTTCGAGAAGAAAATATAGTATATTAATGTACATATTTTTATAATCAGTTTCAGTATAATCATGACGATAAACAAGTTCGGAGTGATGTTGTCACCAAAGAATTGGTCGTTGCTTTAACTTTAGTTGGTTGACTCTCTTGGTAAGAGAATATCAAACGTAGGTGAGCCTGAGAAGGAATCTGATGCACTCACACTCGGTTATCTTAACAAAATACTCAAAGAGAAGTTATAGATGGATTCATTATCAAACATAAAAAGGACTGTTGTAAATGAATTACATAAGCCAGCACGCGAAAAATACCCCAGGCGAAAGACAGTTTTGAAAGGAATAAATGACTTGTGGCAGATAGATCTATTAGAGATGATACCTTATTCTCGAGAAAATAAAGGGTACAAATATTTATTGACAGTTATCGACTGTTTTACCAAATATGCTTAGGCCACGCCTCTTAAGCTGAAATCAGCGGACAATGTGACTAAAGCAATGGAGAGTGTGCTTCGTTCGAGTAGACAAACTCCGAAAAATATTCAAAGTGATCAGGGAAAGGAATTTTACAATTTCAAGTTTAAATCTTTAATGAAACAATACTCTGTTAATCATTATTCCACTTTTTCTAATATGAAAGCTTCCATTGTAGAAAGGTTTAATAGAACATTAAAAGGAAAAATGTGGAAAGCCTTCAGCATGCAGGCAAATTACAAATTTTTAGATATCCTACCTCAAATTTTACAAGAGTATAATTCATCATTCCATAGGACTATAGGTATGAGTCCAATTGATGCTCACCATAAAAAAGTAGAGAAATATTTGAAAAATAATGTCTATTCTTCATTAACTATATCAAAAGTAGTACGAAAGCAGAAATTTGAAGAAGGTGATTCTGTCAGAATATCTAAACAAAAATCCATATTTTCAAAAGGATATGTTTTAAATTGGTCAAGTGAAATTTTTAATAGTCAAGATAGTCAAGATTCAAAAGAAAAGACACATCCTTACACTTATTTACTACTTATATTATTTATTACACCGATTAGTGGTGCATTCTATGAAGAAGAGCTACAAAAAGTTAAATATCCAAATATATACCTTGTAGAAAAGGTTTTAAAAAGAAAAGGAAATAAATTGTATGTAAAGTGGTTAGGATTAGAAGAACGTAGCTGGATTGACAGGAAGGATATTGCATAATGTTGTGAAAGAAACAAACACTTACTCTTATAATAGACATTTATTATTTTTTTACAAAAACTGTATACATTATATTTATTGTTTTTATTTATTTATTGTTATTCTACATTTAAAAAATAAATCTAGTACTTACAAATTGTTGTTCTTTTTAACCTACGCTTATTCTAAGCAATTAATAATAATACTACAATAGACATTAAATTGATTTAAAATCATTTTTTCATTTACAATACAAATTAAATTTAACGGTTGTTTTTTTATTCGTCAAGGCTATAGTGGCCATAAGGGAGTGTTTGCACTCCATCGCTTAATGTACGCTTTTTGTCATCAAATGAGCACAATGACTTTTTATTTATTAGTGAGGTTTGAACGTTATGTTTTTTAGATTGAATTATATAAAACGAAGAATATACACATTTACTTTCTTTAAGTGTGTTTAAGTAATCGTTAAAAGTAAAATCGTTAACAGAGAATTTTTTTATTCCCTTTGACTTTTTAACCGTTATATATTTGTTTGTTATGTAAGAATACATTTTAGGTCTCAACCCGACAAATTCCACTATAGGATCACCATAGGAGAAGATCCCCAAAGATTGTTAACATCTACATATAATAAATAATTACTGGCTTTAGTAGAATCGTACTCACTTAAATATTTATTGGTAGCTTTGGCATAGCGGGAAACGACTTGGCAAATACCTCCCCTTATTCCCTTTTCAAAAAACTGTACTATTTCAATATCTTTTATTACATCTAATTTTATTTTCGTATATTTCAACATTGCATTCCACGATGCCTGAGGTAAAGTAAAAAACCATGCAGGATCCAATTGATAAATTTGTAGACAGAGAAGGCGGAAGGTTTCAAAAACTTCGCACAACAGAATTACATCGGTTTTTACGTATAATTCTACATAATCTTTTAATGTTTTGGTTTTAAACGTTCCCCACAAACTTTTTGCATGCTCATAGTCTACATCGCTAATGGATTTTTTTGATAATTCATTAAAAAATGATTTTTTAGAAGGTAGTTGAGTTTCATTTAGACATCCAAACGAATTAAAACAATTGTATGGAAATACACCTTTCCTTGTAAGTAATTTAATTTTGTTTTCATCATTAATAATACTAGCCATATTTGGAAATATTTCATTAATTGATTTTGTAAATTGTTCACTAATGTATCCAAACTCGATGATAGAAATTTAAACGAGTCAACAAATCGTATTTTTGTTCTACATCCTTTAAATTTTATACTGAAACTTATATATTTTTCAGAATTACTAGGAATTACACAAACATTTTCACAGCGGCCCAAGAAAGGGATTATAAAATGAGAATCATAGCCTTGTAAGTTGTGCATAAAAACAGGTATAAAATCAGGCTTTCTTGCTCTTAAATTACATGCGTTATGTGCTGGTCCAATAAATTTTCCTGTCAAGTGACAGTGATGACGCACGCGATCGTGTTCGTCTAAAGGGTATTGACATAATTTGCAGTCTTTAGCAGAATAAAATATTTTATTTTCCCCTTCGCTCATTTCTTCCATCGGAAGAGGATTACCGTATATTTTATCCGCTTCAACAACTATAGATTCGAGTTTTTCTAAAAACGCTAGCACACAGTTTTCCCCTGTATAAACAAACGGTTTCAAATCAAACATGTCAGACTTGACCAGAAGTGAAACAGAAAAGGCACGATGCTCATGATCAGCTTTGTTCCAAGATGTTGACGGATTAGGAACAGGCCCCGGAATTGGTATTAAAAGAGATTCAATGTCTGCATAAACTACAATTGGGATAGGTTGTGTATATTCCACATGTTTAAATTCAATTTTATCTTCTTTCGGAAAATCAGATCGAATTGGTTTATGATTACGACAAAATAATTCATGTTCACGCTTTCGCTCATCACCATTTTTCCCATACTTGTTTACATACGTCTTTGGAAATACGGACAGACATCTACGACAGATGCTATATACACAAGTTAAATAACGATAATTAATCCAAAACATGGCTAATCCATGATTAGACTTCCCCCCCTATATATAGGCTGAGCCTACGGCTCTCGCTCTCACTCGTTCATTCTCTTATAGTCACGCGACTCATTTCAGTGCACATTCATAGTAGTTCAGTTATTTTAATATCTTTTCAAAACAGTGTATTGTACTTCAAATAAAGTGCTTTTTAAAAAGATCTATAACTCGTGGCTTGATTTAATTGGCGCCCGAACAGGGACCTGAGGGCTTTTCGAGACGACTGAAGATATATTCGATTATCGACAATCCGATAAACTCGACTGTATTTACTCTTGCGAGAAGAACGTCACTGAGAACAAACCGACTTCAGAAGAGGAACTGCCGATATTATCAAATATCCAACGCTCAGGTCAACGAACATTGTCAACCACCAGAGCTATAGAAGCCTTAGGAAGACACCTCTTAGGACGAAGAACTCTACACAAGGTTTGAAATTATTTTCTTTATTTTGTATTTTTTAATGTATGTCTACAACAGAAAAGATAAGTACAAATATGGAGAAAACCCGAAGGAAACATAACAGACAGAATAACCAAACATATTACGATCAACCTCAACCAGACTATTATCAAAGACAAGACCAATATGATTATTTTAACCAAACATATTACGATCACCAACAACCATGGGGTTATCAAGCGCATCATTTAGAAGATGACCATGATTGTAGTGTAGGGGAATTGACAGAGATGATAAATCAACTAGAGCAATATGCTAAAACACGTGATGAAGTAATTTTGAAATATGGTTTTACAAATAATTATCCGCAAATCACGGATGAAATAAGGAAATTAAAAGAGAGAATAAATCGGCTAGAGCAATATGCTAAAACATGTGATGAAGTAAATGTGAAATATGGTGAAATGAATTTCACAAATAATTATCCGCAAATCACGGATGAAATAAATATTGTAGAAAATCAGAAAAATGATTTTAAAGAAGAAATAAATCAGGATTTAGAAGATTATTTAGTAGAGTATGACCAGGATCGTAATACAAGATAATTGAGAATATTAGAGCAATATTATGAAATAGAATTCACAAATAATTTTCCGCAGATCACGCATAAAATAAATGTTTTAGAAAATCAGAAAGATGATTTTAAAGAAGAAATAAATCAATCGCAAAATATTATTTTAAAAAATAAACAAACAATAAAAACAAATAAAGAAGAAATTTTCACATAGCAAAACAAAATTTTGGAATATGAAGAAATATTACGAAGTAATGGAAAATAAATAAATAAAATGTGTAATCAAATATCAGATTATAAAGATATAATCAAGGATAATGAAAATACAATAAATTTGTTGCAAACAAAAATTTCTGATCACGAACTCATGATATCTGAAAAAATACTAGCAATTGAAACATCTTCGCAATTATCTATTGATTCATTATTAATGATGGCCAATAGTAAATTGTTGCTCTTAGAAAATACAGTTTCAGATAATGAAAAGAGGATCACAAACAGTGAAGAGAATGTAATTGTATTACAAAGTAAAGTAACAGAGTATGAAAAATCAATTACAGAGTACACAATTAATTAATTTACTGCAAAATGAAATTTTAGATCAGAAAAACACAATTAAAATAAATGAAAAAGAAATTAATGAACTGCAAAAGAAGGTTTCCGATTATGAAGGAGCTCTCAAGGATAATATAGAGGAAATAAAGATTTGCAAAAATAAAATTTCTGTATATGATGAAACGATTGAAAACAATTAAGAGCGAACAAATAAATATCTTGCAAAGCAAAGTTAATGCTTACGAGAAAATTATGTATAACTACAAAGAAGAAATCATTCTATTGAAAAATACGTCAGATAATGAAAAAAATAAAATCACAACTAGTTGATGTTGATTGTCAGACAAATCTTAACTTATATTCAATTAAAGATAATGAAGAGAAATTGATTTCATTGAAATATGAACAGAGGATTGCAGATAACAATGATGAGTGTACCTCACATCAACATGATCCAGATAGCTATAAACAAACATTGCTAAAATGTGAAGAAAATATAGTTTTATTAAAAGATAAAGCCATTGATTATGAACAAGCAATCAGAAACAATAATGAACAAATTTTACTTTTAGGTAATAAAGTCACCCAACTTTATCTAATAAGGCTTAACTATGAAAATAATATGAGTTTGTTAGGAAGTAGACTTTCAGAATATAAACAAGAGTTAAATAACATGAAAGAGGAAAATATTTTATTACAAAATAAAGTTTGTGAATTTATGATTAAGAACAGCGAATTGGAAAATAAAATAGAGAAGGAAGAGGAAGAATTACGAAATGAAATATTGGAAAATAAATTTTCAAAATTAGAAGATACGGTGAATATTAAAAAAGAAGAAGTAATTTCATTGCGAAATCAAATTACAGACCATCAGCAAACAACCAGCGATAAGGTGAGAAAATTAAAAACAATTCAAAATAAAGTTTTGGATGTGAAGAAATTGGAATTTCAAATCCAACTCATCTTCATGAAATTTCTTTTTGCGTGAACAACATTAAAATAAATGAATGGAAGGAATTTAAAAATAGCTCGAGGAATGTTTTTTGTGCGATAGAATACGACTTTAAAAAGAAGAAGAAATATTTTTTTTTTCTTTTATTATTTTCATTATTATGAAAATAATACTGATCGGATGACATATAAACTGTAGAAAGTTTATACAAAAAGACTATCATTGGAATCGGTAAGCCTAGTACAACCTTTACGTATACGATATGTATTTCCTATCGTTTAAAGGAATTAATCAATTGTTTACTTTACGCTCGTATCAGCCTTGGAACTAGTTGCCTTGATTTGAAGCTATTATGGCTTGGTTTTTGTGAATGTAGAATGTAATACGTATAATGTGATTTGATATATAATAACGTATAATGTAATATGATATATAATAACGTATAAAAGTAATGATTTATTTTACGTGTTAGCATATCACGCAAATGTACTTATCGTGTAATTTTTCCTTATGAAGGATTTGGTCTGAGAAAAATAAAAAGATCGCCTAGTTACATAATTAAGTGTCCTAACTAATTTTTGTTTGTACGCTCATACTTTTCTAGATTAAATTAACCACCTTAATTCCATTATAATAGTAGTAAATTACTGTTTTTCCATGTGATAAAAGTTTTCTTTTGCGCAATAATATTTCAAACACGTGGAAACTTTAAGTTATATTAGGCATTGAAATGTCGAAAGAAATGTAGTGATATTATTGTTTTATTTTTATTTGATTTTTTTGATCGATGAACTTAAGGTTATAAGAATAATGACCAATTATTATTTTCCAAAAAGAAGATAAATTTAATATAAGCATAGTTTTGTTATTTTAATGATGAATGTTAAATTTATTTTGAGTAGAAGTTTATATTGTATTCAGAGGTTAGTAATTTACCAATACAATCTTCCATGTTTTTGTATGTGTAGCGGTGAATATCATTTTTTAAAGTTGCATTGCGCAATTTAGTACAAAAAGTTACTTTCTTTCTTTTCATCAACATTTCAGTTTCAGCTTAATAAGTATGTGAAATCCCAAGTGGACATTAATGATCATTAGTACTAATTTATTTAGTACTCTAGTAGTAATTTATTTAGTATTTATTTATGTAGTCTATAATTATTTCCCATGGTTTTACGGAATGAAGTATAATCAAAGAAATCATGATCAAACGATATCAATTGCTTATAGAGGAAATTTGTAAATGGGTTATATTTCGATTGGCTAATCTAACGCCATAATGTTCAGTAGAAACATTTATTTTAAAAAGATGTGTAACGCCCCCGTGCCTACCGGGAAATAGGAAATTTACCTTTGGATGTTGAGAAATCAGGGGACGGAAAGTTAGGAACCAGGAAAGAATTATGGAATACTTATCAGCTAGCATGCACAAATTTATAATCGGGAGATTTTTGGGAAAGATACGAATAAGAACGACATATAAACCCCTTTTCTGCTCAAAACTACTGGTTTATTAAATTCAATAACAGCTTTGAACACTTTCTATAACAAAATAATACTAATTGAATAATAGAATAATAATTGAATAATTTAATAATAGAATAATAATGGGATAATAATTGAATTCACCACAATGACCTAAGCTCCACGGTGATTAATGTCCCACCCACCAATTGAATTTGTAAGAGTTACCTTTAATAAAGTCCGGTATCCGTCTATCGTTCATCTTTTTAGATCACTAACAATTTTCTAACACCACTCACTCCTACAGACTCTCTAGCTCACACAACCATTTCTTCCACTTTTCTCAAGTCACTCTGACTCCTCCTTTTTTTAATTCTTCTCAAGAGGGGATTTCCTTCTGCCACTTCTCTCTTGTTATTGGTCAAGGGGCGTGATCGATCTCAGAGCGGGGGAGCTGTTCCTCCAATCCCCTTTAGTTGCATGGGTTGTTATATTTTATTCCTAGAATGCCGAAGTGAAATCCACGTGTTTGTTGTCTTCTCCTCTCAGCTGTTCCCGTTTTGTTACACCACCTCCCCCTCACTAAATGAGTGGGCCACTCTTTCACCCATCGCACCGTGAAGCTTTGACGTTTATTTTGACTTAACCTACACTACACTTATTTTACACTGACCACATCACACTTTCATCACTTCTCCTCATCTTCTTTACTCCCGCTCGGTCGATGTACTGCTCTCTTCGTCAACTCCTCTAGGGCCCTTGCGTCTCCATTCCGTCTGCCGGTCGTCCACCTCCGTAGTCCCCAGGCTCCTAAGGCGCTTAGTACTAGGAGCGCTAAAGCCGTTGCTGCAATCCAGGTCCAACGTCTACGTCTGTCTCGATTTTCTTGGATTCGCTCCAAGGCGCTGGCCAGGGCGGAGATTCGTACTTTATCAGCCGCCCATTGACCTTCCCCTAGTCCGCCCTGCTTTTCTAGAGTCGCCCAAGTTTCTTCCAGGTCAGCTTGTCTCGTTGGTTCTCCTTGCATATTTAGCCGCAGCGCGATGGGATCTAGAGTTCGTATCTCCTTTGTCAGCTTTACCCGGGTTGTACCCCTGGACCGAGGCAGCAACCAATAGTCAGCCGTCTTGATGGCACATGCTTCTGTCGCTTCCCATTCGCCGTCGCCTTCGAGTGTAATCTCCCGGGGCTGCTGGTTTCTGCACTGTATGGTTGCTTTGGTTGGCTCATTCATGCTGAAAAACCACTTCTCCCCTCTCTCATCCCAAACCCAGGTGGCTAGTTGGGGTTCCCGTAGAGCCATCCATCGGCACAGCGATTTATCGTTCTCTTCATTTCCGAAAAACAGAGTGCTCAGGCAAGTCACCCGTCTGCGTCCCACCAAGGGGAACTGCGCGGGGCACACCTATGGTTGAGATCTTCGGCAACGTGACAAGTCTACCTCGTGCAATAGCGCGTAATATTGTCTGTCTACCGACACAAGGATGTTGTCCACTGACGTTTCTAACACAATTTTGTGTGGCCCATTTAGGCTACGTACCGGCATCGGCTGCACCTTGTAGAGCTTGAAAGTCGGTCCCTGCATTGTCAAGGGTAGGTCTACAATGACATGCATAGAAGTTGGCGTCACCACTCCGCGTACTTCCGCCACCTGGTAATAGCGGTGGGCATCTTCCGGGCTGGTACCTGTAAACAAACTCAATTCCGCGGGCAACACATTAACCACCGTCTGGAGAATCTCACTCAAGGACTGGGGGGGAAAAAGGGCTTGACTTACCGCGCCCCATGCTACTTTCTCTAAACCCAAGTATAATTCACTCAGATCACCCCTAGCTTTCAGAGCCGTAACTTCCATTTTGGAGGTTGGACGTTAAGGATAAGGACAGGTTAGTGTAAAGGAAAAGCCGGTCTACTTGGGTCTCAAGAGAGGACAGCCGCCGGTGGGTGGTTTCCATTTCTTCCCTAAGTACCCCTGCCAGACGTACTAGAGTCCAAGTATTTTCTTCCGTCCTCTGTCCCAGTCTTCGCGTAATGGTGAGGTGTTCGGTGGCCAGGTGAACTAAGTGTCCCTGAGTTGCAGACAGCTTCCCCAAATCGCTTCTAATCCCCTCTAGGTCATTCGCGTCTGGATTACCGAACACCACTTTAATCACCTTTCCACCGATATTTAGTAATCCTCTTCTTCCTCTCTGAATTGGTAACAGATTCCGCATGAACAACATAGTCGCAATCACTTCGGCCACCATCTCTCTGGTTCTCTCCAACTCATCCGAGTAGGCCTTCATTTCTGGAACGCGGTCTACCGTGCGCCAATAGGCTACCTCTATCCCGTCCATTGCTTCCATCATCCGTAACGCCTCGCCATACAAGCGCGTTACGTTTACTTCCACTATCACCCTCCAGCATTCGCTGGTCACTACCACATCTCTCTCATCCAGGAATCTCACTCCTTCGTGTCCCAGGGCCATATGCATCGCCAGCCAACCTGCGAACACTATTCCCATACCATTAGTTCGTTTCAGATCTGGGTCTCAAGGATATAGGGGAACGTGGAGCTACCAAGGATTGACCGCCTACGGGGGCCCACGTGGCGTCTCGTGGGTCGTCCACCTGGCTATCTCCCGAGTCGTCCTCTCTATCTTCTCCGTATATCGCTTCTCGTTGAATATTGCGCCTGGCCCTCTCTCTCGCTCCCTTCCTCTTTTCCCATAGCCGTCCCGGCCTTTGTTCCTCCGGGTGCTCTCCTCCTCCCTCTTCTTCTTCTTCTGAAACGGTTCTGGGAGTCATTTCCCTAGCCCTTCCTTTTGGCTCTAGGCTACTTGGCTCGTCGGTATCTTCCCGCATCCACGGCGGAGTAACCCAGTCGGGGAGACCCGGTGATCTTCTTAGCGAGGGTGGCGTTGAGGTCACCCTTTCCTGGCTGGGTCCGGGTAACGCCTCTACTTCGGCGCCTTCCTCCCTTTCCTACACTTCGTCGTCCCCGTCTTCATCGCTATATTCCACCCAAGGCTCCGTCTCTTCCTCACTGACCTCCTCCATTTCTGGAGTCAATCGTTCTTCCAGTTCACTCTCCTCGTCGCTCTCCTCATCCTCTAGGTAATTAGGCCCACCACCTACCTCCGGTTTCAGACGGTTGATGTGGACAACCACCTGCCGTCCAAATTCTAATTGCAGCTTGTACGTGACCGGGGAAATCTTTTTGATCACCTCATATGGTCCGGTCCATGGCCGATGGAACTTCCTGCAATGTCCCGGTTTGATCACCGGCACATGCAGAAAAACATACTCTCCCACCTTCAATTCCCTGGGTTTCCGCGCCTTGCTGCATTGCACTGTCCGACGCGCCCAGCCCTTCTCCAACCTTTGGGGTGGCTCCTCATAGCCCTGATTCAGCATTTCTTGAAGCCGTATTACCGACTCTTCTACTGGGGCTTCCCCATCCACCGGCGCGATCTTACACTCCATCGGTGTATGTACTTCTCGCCCATACATGAGGTAATTCGGCGAGTACCCTCTTGACGAGTGCGGAATGGCCCGATAGGCCATCAACGCGTAAGGTACCCAACGATCCCAATCCCGTCCATCTTGTCGCACGTAATGAGCAACAGCCTCCGCTAGCGTCCGGTGCAACCTCTCCACCATTCCATTTCCTTCCGGGTGGTATGGAGTGGTCTGTATCTTTTCGATTCCCAGCAACTTACACGTGTTCTTCGTCAAGGAAGATATGAAATTCCTTCCTTGATCCGTTACCAGCCTCTCCGGGGCTCCGTGCCAAGTCACTACTTCTTCCACGAAAGCCCTGGCCGTTTCTTCTGCCGTAATCTCTTTCAGAGGAATGGCCTCGGCATACCTAGTGAAATTATCTATCATGGTCAGCATGTATTTATATCCGCGTCCGCTTCTTGGTAGGGGACTCCCTAAATATCCATCGGATTAGCTCGAATGGTCGGGTAGGGAAGAAAGGAGCTTCCAGTGGAACTTTCAAGCCCGCGGGAGACTTACTTCGCTGGCAGCTGTCACACTGGGTTACAAACTCTTTTTTATCCGTATTCATGTTTGGCCAGTAAAATTCCTCTTTTACCAACAACGTCGTTCTCTCAATACCCGGATGTCCAGCCCACCGGGCCTCATGACACTGCCGCATTACGGTTTCTCTTAACCCCTCCGGTACAGCCAACTTCCAAGTTCCCACGTCGGGGCTGCCGTTGGTCCAGTATAACACCCCCCTCACATCTCTAGACCCCTGGCCTGGCTGTTGTGCAAGGCCCTTGCACCAGGCGTCCTTTTGTTGCGCTGCCCGCAATCGTACCTCGCTGAGACCCGGGGTCCTTATCTTCACACCTCGTACCGCCCTACTCAAGGCATCTGCATTGGTATGCTTTTTACCCGCCTTATGTTCTACCTCGTAGCTAAACTCTTGGAGTTTCAAGGTCCCCCGCATCAACCTGGATGAGGGTTCTCTTAAGCTCAACATCCATCTCAGGGCCAAGTGATCTGTTATTAACTTGAACTCTCGTCCCAGTAGAAAACACCTGAACTGTCGGGTGGCCCATATCACCGCCAATAACTCCAGTTCCGTGGCTGAGTAGTTCCTTTCCGGTCCTCTCAACTGCCGGCTGGCGTAACATATCGGCCTTTCTACCCCGTCGTGGACTTGCGACAGCACTGCCCCAAGGGCGATCAAAGACGCGTCGGTTGCTAAGATGAACGGATCCCGAAAGTCCGGGTATATCAGGACACGATCTGACATTAAGTTCGTCTTCACTTCGTTGAACGCATCTTCCGCTTCTTGCGTCCACTTGTATGTGGCATTCTTTTTAGTGAGTACCGTCATTGGTTGCGCAATCTCTGCGAACTTATCCACAAACCGTCGATAATATCCCGCCAGCCCAAGGAATGATCTTACCTCCTTCACATTCCTTGGTCTGGGATAACTCTTCACGGCCTCTACCTTTGCTGGGTCCGTCCTTACTCCGTCCTCGCTTACTACGTGGCCCAGGTAGGCAACTTCCTTTTGCACGAATCGACACTTTTCTCGGTTAATTTTCAAGTTCGCCTCTTGTAATTTGCTGAACACGTTCTTGATCCTCTGTGCCTGCTCTTCGATCGTCGCGCTGAACACAATTACATCGTCGAGATACACATAGCATTCCACTCCCTTTATCCTGCTTAACAGGCAATCCATCAGCTTCTGAAAGGTCGCGGGCGCCCCCGCTAGCCCAAAGGCCATCCTTCTATATTTATAATGGCCGTTGCCAGTAGTGAATGCCGTTTTTTCCCGGTCTTTCTCTGCTACGGATATCTGGTGGTACCCACTGGCTAAGTCGATAGTCGTGAAATAACGACTCCTCCCCAACTATTCCAACGTCTCCTGGATTAGTGGTAGCGGGTACACTTCCACCTTGGTGACCACGTTAAGACCCCAAAAATCAGTGCAAAACCGAAACTTGGTTTCTCCGTTTTCCGATTTCTTCTTGCGAGTACAATGGTGCCGACCACGGGCTGGACGACTGTTGGATCACGCCGTTGTCCAGCATCTCGTGTATATGTTGTTTCACAACTGGCCTCTAGTGGAAGGGTACCGGATATGGTCTTTTTGCCACCGCCACTGCCTCGCATGTCTCGATCGTGTGCTCCACTCCCAGGGTGCGTCCTCTCTCGTCCGGTGGATCGAACAGTGCCCCATACTGGTTAAGCACTTCCTCAATCATCTCTCGGTCGCATGGCTGCAAGTGGCTGAGTTCCACGTCCCAATTACGCTTCCCATGGGCTTCCCCCTGCTGTTGCTTTACCGCTCCTACCACCGTCCCAACCTGGTCATTCACCTGAGCCCTCGCGCCCATTCCTAGCGTTTGACCCCGGTCGAACCCAATTCGCACCCCTGCTAGATTCACTACTCTAACCTTCACTCTTCCGTCACTCACTCTGTCCACTACTCTGCCGGTTCTTAGTCCCTTTTGTGGTTGAACCTCGGGTTCTATTATCACTTCTTCATCGTCTACCAAGTCCACTACCCCTGCTACAATTGCTTCCGCGTGCTTCGGAATCACATATCTTTTCGCGGCTTTTATTCGGCATTCCCCTGGCTCTCCCGGAGCCGGCTCTCGCTCTGTCAGTCCTTGGTCCCTCCGGTAATCTTTCCTTCGATTTGGTCTCCCCTTTCGTCGCTTGGGGGTGCTCCGCCCTTCTTCTTCGCCCTCTTCTTCCCCATTTATACTACCAGCTTTCTCCCTTGGCATTCTGATCTCTGCCTGAGGGCCTGCTTTCTGCGGAACCCTATGCGCGTCCGTTCTCTCGTGGCGTACGCACCTAACTTTCGCTCGTTCACTGATCTGTACCGCCCCAGTCTCTGTATTTAATTGTACCGCTAGTTTCTTCATCAAGTCTAGCCCTAGTAACCCATCGAAGGATGTATCCAAGGCAGCGATTGTGGAAGTATGCTCTATTTCCTGATACTCTACCCGGCACGTTAGCCGTTGTTCGCCCAATATCTGTAGAGATGACCGGTCACCCCTCTGGCCCTTACTCCCGATTGTGCTATCCTCACGCCCGGTATTGCATCCTTGAGTACGGAAATCTGGGCTCCCGTGTCGACTAGCAACCGCCGTATCCACCCCGATAATTCTATTTCCAGACTCCTCCCGTCTCCCCCTTGCAGCGTTATATCCGGCAATAGCCACTGGCCACCCTCGTTGTTCAACAACGGTCCGTCCCGGGTTTTTCGTAAGGACCTAGGCATTTTGGGTCGCTCTCTTTCACAGCGAGAGATTTGCAATGGGACGAGTAGTGTCCTAGTTGCCCACAACGGTAGCAAACCCTAGGGCCGTCCGGCTTTCGTCCAGCCTTTGGAGGCAGGCTTCGGTGGTCAGGACAATTCCTTGCCCCTTTTTGGCACATAGATAGCATTGTATTTCTGCCAATGTCGGTCGGGTCTCGCCTTCTCTTCCTCGGTTATTTGGTTGTCGGTACGCCGCGCATACACACACCGGGCTTTGCGCTTCTCGTTGAATTCCGGCTGAATCCGCCTCTGGTTCCCGTACCGCATATACCTGCTTCCCTCCCTGATACTCTTGCAGAGCTTGTTCTAACTCTAAAGCTATTCGCACAGCTTCCTTTAACGTCCTCGGCCGGCCGAACAGGACTTGTTTGCCAACTTCCCCTAGCAGACCCCGTTTGAACGTCTCTAATACCTTTCGGTCCACCTCATCCGTCCACCATACCTTCTCTTCCACAGTCAGGGCCGGTCTGCTCATTTTCCCGCCCACCACAATGCATCTGTCTGCGAACTCCTGTATTTTCTCCGTAGAATGTTGGCTCTTGTCTTGCAACACCCTTCCATAATACTCGAACGTGTTGGGGTCCCCAAATCGCTCTTTTAATGCTTTGCAGAGATCCCCGAACGTCACCCCCCCTTTTAGCTCTTCCGTCCCTCGTACGAACGTAGCCGCTTGGCCCTGTAGCTTTAACCGGCATATCTGTACTCTGTCTACATCATCCCATGACCCACAATCCGCTACTTCCACCAGGTATTCTAAAAACTCCTCTACCGGCCTGGCTGTGGCCTCGCCCCGCCCCCCCCCCCCAAGGTTTAACTAATAACTGTAAGGATAGGTCCTTCCGAGTCGATTTAATGACAGGCTTCGTTTCACTCCCCTGCTGAGCCCGCAGCTCTTCAATCTTTTGTTGAAGCTCGGCCTCTTTAATTTAAATTCGTCATTTCTAACCAGCGCCTCTTCCAGCTTCCTTTTTAACTCTTCTGTAGCCATTTTGGAGCGTAAATTGAATTTGTGGTTTTATTGCAACCACCCCACACCTGACACCACTGTAACGGACGGTTGAAGATGAATCTGGAAGATCATGAGGAGGCACAGCTGAAGCTGGCTCAGTTGAAGATGAATCTGGAAGATCATGAGGAGGCACAGCTGAAGCTGGCTCGGTTGAAGATGAATCTGTAAGATCATGAGGTGCCGATTGTGTGTGAGGTTCCTGAGGTGGACTCGGAGCTCGAGGAATTTCATAAGACTGAGAAGGGCCAAATGAAACAGTCTTCTTTGCTTGTACAAGGGTGTTTCTCAGTTGATTTATGTGACGCTTGAAAATTCTCCTTGATTCATCCAGGCGGACAAGGTAATGTTGTTGACCCAACCTTTGCGTCACCTCACCAAACTCCCACTTTGGCTTGTTATTTTTGAAGACACGGATTTGCACTCTCTCCCCCACATGAAAAAATCTTTTGGTAACTCGCGTTGACTGAGAAGAGTGTGGTTTGGTTGGTAATAAGGCATCCAGGCGGATTCGGAATTTTCTTTTCAAATATAACTCAGCAGGTGAGGAGCCATTAGCAAGGGGAGTTGATCTGTAATGAAATAGGATATTTGTGACTTTTTCTGGCATAGGGGTATCGTCATTTGACAAGGCCCGCAACTTATCCTTAAGTGTCCGCACATTGCGTTCAGCAAGGCCATTAGTTGCTGGATGGCCAGGTGCTATAAATTTTTGAAAAATTCCGTTTGTGCGGCAAAAAAGATAAAACTCTTCGCTCTGAAAAATGCTAGCGTTATCTGAAACAAGCTGATTTGGCAATCCATGCGTTGAAAAAATCTTTCTGAGAAGATTTATGGTTGAGGACGTGGTAGGTGCTTCTTTGATAGGTTCAACTTCCGCTCATTTTGACTTAGCATCTATGCAAACAAGGAAATAATGGCCCTGGAACGGTCCAGCATAATCTATATGGACTTGTTCCCAATTCTCGGATGGTTCATCCCAAGGGTGAACTGGTACTTTTGGTGGAACCTATCTTGTAAGGGCGCACTGCTCACAACTCTTGACAAGTCGCTCAATCTGACTGTCAATTCCAGGCCAGTAAACATATTTTCGGGCTAATTGTTTCATTTTCATGATCCCTAGATGTGTTTCATGAAGTTCTGATATAACTTGACTTCGAAGGGATGTAGGGATGACAATACGATCTTGGCGGAAGATGACATCTTCATGCAGTGTAAATTCTGAGTCCACGCAGTCGTTTTTTAGTGACTCGATGATTTTTTTGAGTTCCGGATCCTTCTTGGTTTCCTCTTGAATAGTCTCAAATGTAACTTTATTGCTTGAGATATGAACAATTTGTTCAGAAAAAATTTGGTGAACTTCTTCTCCCATCAAGGTGTCAGTTGATGTATGGATAGCATGAGCAGGAGCTCGTGAAAGGCAATCAACATTTTCATTTTCTTCGCCAGATTTGAATTTTACTTTATAATCAAATCCTGACAGAAATGAGGCGTATCGCAACAATCGTGTGCTTGTCATGCGTGGCAATTGTTTATTATGCTGAACAATTCTTGATAGTGGTTGATTGTCAGTTACTAGGGTGAACTGTTTGCCAAAAACAAAATCATAAAAATGATTTACACCAAAAATAATAGCAAGAGCTTCCCTGTCTAGCTGGCTATAATTAGCTTCTGAAGATGAGAGTGAGCGGGAAGCATAGGCAATAGGTCTTTCAGCATCATCTACGCGGTGGCTTAGGACTGCTGCAATGCCATCTGGGCTTGCATCGCATGTAAGAATGACTGGTAAAGTAGGGTCAAATGGAATCAGAACGCGGTCACTACAAAGCTCTGCCTTTAATTTCAAAAAGGAGGCTTCACAATCACTCGTCCATGAAACTCGTTGATTATTCCGCAACAACCTGCGGAGGGGGAATGACAAGGCTGAAAATTGTGGAATGAATCGTGAGTAATATGTACGAAGTCCCAGAAATCTACGAGCTCCATCAGCATCTTTAGGGCGTGGCATATTGTTGACAGCTCGAACTTTTTCAGGGGATTTTCGAATCTGGTTGCGCTTCACAACATGACCTAGGTACTCATTTTTTCTTCAAAGAAAGAACACTTACTTTGGTCGACATGTAGGTCGTGGTCAGCAAGACGTTTGAGGAAGGCGCGCAAATTTTGAGTACATTCTTCCAAAGTTGCTCCATGGCATATTATGTCGTCAAAATATGCTTCTGATTTTGGCAACCCCTGAAGAACTTGAGACATTATGCGATTGAACTCGGCTGGTGCAGACTTGATGCCAAAACTGAGGCGGTTCATTCTATACATGCCACGGTGTGTTTCTATGGTTTGGATCACTGCACTATCTGGACAGACTTTTACATGCAAGTACGCCTTATACAAATTAATTTTACAAAAATACCTTGAATTGCGTAGACTGTGTAACACATCTTCTATTTTTCGTATAGGAAAGTTAGCTGAAATTAATCTTTCATTGACACCTGATTTATAATCAACGCACAAGCGTACACCACCATCAGCTTTTGGGATAACAACTAATGGTGATCCCCAATTTCTTGTTGTAACCGGCGAAATTATTCCAGTAGCTTCCAGGGAATCCAATTCTTTTTCAACACGTTCTCGTAGAGCATAAGGTAAATGGCGCTCTCTTGTGAAACTAGGTTTTGCCCCTTGTCGTAGCTGCAGATTAACTTCATAATCTGGAATGCAACCAACTTCCTCGGCAAAGACAGTTGGGAACTCAGCTACTATCTCGCCAGGCGCAGCGACACAGCCCACCGCAAGTACACTTGACATATGGTTTTTGGTGGTATCAATTTCTCTCAATTCAATCATTAAATCTCTAATCCATTGACGCCCAAGCAATGCTGTATAGCCAGACGGAACAATATACAGGTCACCACACGCATTTCTACCTTTATATGTGGCTGTTACCTCCACTTTTCCTCTCGGAAGAATTTTGTTGCCTGAGTACGCTCGAAAAATGGTATTTGTTGGTTGGATTTCTAGTCCCAAATTCAATTTCCTAAAATCATCCTCGTTTAGGAGAGAAAATCTTGCTCCTGAATCGACCTCCATGAGCTGGGGTTTTCCATTGATTTGGATGGTAACGATATATTTATCGGAATCGGGGTTTACTTCGAAAAGGTCTACAAGATATGAAATGCCGTATTGATGTTCAGCGTTGACGTGAGAAATTGCATTTGCAGATGATGCGTAACTAGGTTTTTTATTTTGTGACAGGGTGGTGATACAAACTCGTGAAACGTGTCCCTTACGGTTACATGACGTGCAATGAACTTTATCATAATCAATGCGACAGTCTGCTCGTCTATGATTATTTCTAGCACACCTTGTACATGGGTCTTGAATCCCTTATGCTTTATAATCTATTCTACTTCGGCTGTGGGATATATTTTTGGCTCCTGATGAATGAAATTTATTACGAGAATCAGGGCGGTTGGACGAACGGTCTTGCGATTTTCTTCGAAATTGAGACTTCCTATCCCGGAATTTGTGGATGATTTGATGACCCAGATAGGTGATACGTGTCACTAGAGAAAGATGAAGTACCTGTATTAGACTGCTTTGACAATTCCGCACTCTCAATATGAGCGGCCTCTAGTGCAGTGGCTTTGGCTAAAATTTGATCAAAACTAGTCACAGTTGACTGCAGAAGCTGTTCCCTTATCCAGTTATGACGTAATCCTCGAATAAACTGAGCTCTGAGGAAAATATCATTCACCGAGATACTTGTTTTCTTCCCCTCTGAATTTTTACACGAGTCGGAATTCTACTTTCAATTCACAATCTCCTATGTCTCGCTGTAACGCAGCAACAAATTCGGAAATCGACTGATTTTCTTTCTGGGTTATGTTCAAGAAATAGTGTTGGGTCACAATTGCGCTACGTTTAGGGGTCAGCATGGTCATGAGATTGGAAACAAGTTTCTTATAATCAAGGGACGTGACAGGTTTTTCTGGTCCAAGGAATACGGTGAGTGCATTGTAATGTATACTACCCACAGAACCACACAAGAGCTGAGCTTTCTTTGTGGGATCGACTAAATTTTTCATTGTGCAATAATTCTCGAAACGTTCCATATAACATGAAAATTTCTCTTTTTTTGAATCAAAGTTTTCAAAAATACTCACATTCGCGAGGTTGTTCGTGTCTGACTTGGGGTCTTGTTTACTTGATGTTTGAGAGCTTAGAAGTGATGTAAGCACACCCATGAATTCTTGAAATTGTTGTGCATCCATTCTTGATGATCTTGATAATTAATCCGAACGATAAATAAAACAGAAAACCGATAAAACAGCGAAAAAGTACTACGGAAAAGCACCTGCGGTAAAAATTACGACTTACCGCGTATACAAGGAATACGGACTGCCGGCAATGTCCGTGTAACACGTCGCGAACTTGAAACGCGGATAGTTTAATCAGTTTTTTCTCGTCGCCAATTGATATGTTTAGATAAATCATGGGGAAAAAACGGGTAATAACTAATTGAAAACGTACATATGGCTTGGAGCTATAACATGAAGTATATATATATATATATATAAGGTTACAAAAATGGTTACATGATATAAGGGTTTCAATTATATTAAACAGTCAATTAGTTTTAATTATACATAACAGTGGTGCAAGAGAATAATTATATAACAATTCAAAGAAAAATAAAAACCTACTTACAATGGTTGCTAGGAGAACTGAAGCAGCTATGAACAATACACTTATATGGTAAGAGTAATAAGTAATACGTCAGGGGCACAGTAACGAGTGAATGAGAGTTCGTGTGAAGAAAGGGATCCATATATAAGGCTGGATTAGATAGTGCGATGCTGATCCTACTGCTGACTAAGCTGTGCGCAGGTGTCAGCTGGGTGTTGACTAAGCTGAAAGAACGAGAGTGGTGTCCTGATGAGATGATTAAAGACACATCTCCTCGGTAACGAGTGAATGAGAGCTCGTGTGAGGAAAGGATAGATTAGATAGTGCAATGCTGATCCTACTGCTGACTAAGTTGAGTGCAGGTGTCAGCTGGCAACACCTCCTATTACGTCACAAGGTCACCCCCCTGAATTAGATAGGGCAGTCAGCTGGGTGTTGACTAAGCTGAAAGAACGAGAGTGTGCGCTGTTGCCACATCTGCCATGCAATGTTGCCACATTGACCATCTCTGGGTACTTGACCAACTCAACACCTCCTATTACGTCACAAGGACAACCCCCTCGCCCTAACACAACACCCCTTCCGCCCTATCAAGGACGGCCAATGACCTCAAGGTCAAACGATAGCATGCTACAGCACGTGTCAAGGTCATTTCCTTCGTGCTCATGCTCAAACCACCTTTTAGTACTACTATTACATGAACCCTTTAGGGAATTTTAATTGTATATAGAAGTACATAATAATCCAAACCACATCGTTTTTCCATAACTGGTTGCAGAGCTATAAGCGATCGAAATATGCTACTTCTTTCATGCTCCTACAACTGCAGCCATGATAGAGCTTAGCGAATGGAAATATGTTAACAACGCCCTACCTCCGAAACCGCTGCACACAATTACATGAATCCTTTAGGGAATTTTAATTGTATTTAGAAGTACAAAATAAACTAAACCACTTCACTTTGCCATAATTGGTTGCAGAACTATAAGCGATCGAAAAATTTCACTTGTTTTGTGCTCCTACAACTACTGCCCCGATAGAGCTTTGCCAATGGGAATATGTTAACAACGCCTTACCTCCGATACCGCTGCACACAATTACATGAATCTTTTAGGGAACTTTAACTGTATATAGAAGTAAATGATAAACCAAACCACTTCACTTTGCCATAACTAGTTGCAGAGCTATGAGTGGTCGAAAAATTCCACTTATATCCCTCTTTTTCAACTGCCGGAAGACAAAGCTTTTCGAATGAGAATATGTTAACTACGCCCTACCTTCGAAACCACTGCAAACAATTACATGAATCTTTTAGGGAATTTTAATTGTATATAAAAGTACATAATAAACGAAACCACTTCACCATAACTGGTTGCAGAACTATAAGCGATCGAAAAATTTCACTTGTTTTGTGCTCCTACAACTACTACCCCTATAGAGCTTTGCCAATGAGAATGAACGCTGAAGTCAAGGACCGAACAACTTCGTCGGCCAGAAGAGAAAAGAGAAAAAACTAGCAACAAGAAGCGGCCCAGTCAGAAATTCGAGGTCTTCTATCACTTTTGCCGATGCTGGACCGCCCACTCCATGTCCGCAAGATCAAATTTCCCAGCATTTCGTTCATCCCGTCAACCCTAAAACTCAATCCCATCCTCAACCACACATCTTGCATATTCCTCCACCTTCAATTTCTTCGGATCTCACCAGCCTTTTAACCTCAATCCTTACTGAGTTCAGAACTCTAATTACCCCTCTCATTTCCCTTCTTACAAATCTTGTCTCCTACCTTATCCCCGTTAAAGAAAATCCATAAGTGGATCATTCCGACTCCTTATCCATTCTCCTTTGGAATGCGAATGGTGCTTGCACCCACACTAACAGCACTACTCCACGACAAGAACATCGAAGTAGCTCTCATTACTGAAACAAGACTTACGAGTAAACGACCATTTACCGTTCGACAGTACCAGACTTATCGAACTAATCACCCAGATGGAAAAGCTTATGGAGGTACCGCTGTCATTGTTCAAAACTCCATTTCTCATCATATCCACTGCAGTGTCAATCAGCACCTTCCCTTTCCCCCTTACTCTAGCATCAGTGTACTGCCCTCCCAATAAATCCATTTCCGATTCCCAATTCATTTCCTTTCTAGACTCCATCGGACATTGTTTCCTTGTGGGTGGGGACTTTAATGCGAAGCTCCAATACTGGGGGTCAAGATCCACGAATACAATAGGACGTGCCTTTCTGTCTGCACTCACACGGAAACATCGCTCCACGATCTCTCCTGACACAGACACCTATTGGCCATCAGATCCCAACCGAAATCCAGATCTCCTCGACTTCTTTTTCTGCAATAGTTTAGAAACACTAAACTATTAACTGATGCTCCTCGATGACCTCTCCTACGATCATTGCCCTTTATTATTAAGCATTTACCTAAGACCAATTCATAAACTGCCTCCTTCTTCATTTATTAGGAGCCCAGTTGATTGGGACTACTTCCGCCAGATTTTTACAGACTCTGTAGACCTCATAGTACCTCTGAAAACATCACAAGACCTAGATGATGCAGTGCGATCCTTCACTACTCTGATCAAGAGGTCGGCCTGAGAGGCATCTTCAACCCAGCGTCATCCGAAAATTCCCAATCAAAATCCTTAACCTCAGCATCTCAAAGACCTAATCCAATCCAAACGCCATTCCAAAACAGAGTGGCAAAGATCCCGACATCCTGCTGATTGCCACTCATACAATCAGTACTGCAGATTGGTAAAGCGACAATTGGCGTCATTCCGTTCCGATTCTTTTAATTCCCACCTCTCCTCTCTGTCTACCAGGGAAAACTCCCTGTGGAATGAACTAAAAAAAATCCTAACGTATCATCCTGTTTCACACTCACTCAGTCTTGATGGCTTCGGATGGGAATAGGTCGGAAGAATTCGCTCTGCATCTTTCCCGTACTTTCACTCCTCACCTTACTCCTCAAAACAATGCTCATCGCACAACTGTTGAAGATGTCCTCAGTTCACCTATACCTCTCTCACTTCCACCAAAAGCAGTTAACTCCTCTGAGGTCAAATACCTTCTGAAAAACTTCCCTTACCGAAAATCCCCTGGATATGATCTTCTTACTCCTCAAATTCTCAAACAACTTCCTCCAAAAGCCATTATCTTCCTAACCTACATCTATAATTGCATTATCCGAACGACGCACTTTCCTTTCCTACATTCCATTATTGTCCAATTCGCCAAACCCGGCAAACCACCCAATGACACCTCATCTTACCGTCCAATTAGCCTACTCCCTATCTTCTCAAAAATATCTGAGAAACTCTTATTGTTGAATCCAAAAACCTTTTTCCTATACACCAGTTTGGTTTCCGTCAACAACATTCCACTACTCAACAAGGCCTTCACGTTGTTGATCACATTTCCTCAGCCTTCGAATCCAAACAGTACTGCACTGCTGCCTTTCTGGGCATAGCTCAAGCTTTTCACAGGGTTTGACACGCAGTTTTATTTTTCAAGCTCAAAACCTATTTACCACAGACCCTTTTCCTAATCCTAAAGTCCTACCTTTCAAACAGCTTGTTCCAAGTCCGCTGTGGTTTAGAATATTCTAACTACTATCCCATTAAAGCAGGAGTTCCACAGGGCAGCGTCCTGGGTCCCATTCTCTATAATCTATACACCGCTGATGTCCCCTCTACCACCACTACCTTCTTGGCAACATTCGCAGACGACACTGCAGTCCTGTCAACCCATCCAGACCCTGATATAGCATCTCAAAACCTTCAAAAACACCTTGAAGAGATCAAGTATTGGTGCAGCCAATGGTGGATCAAAGTTAATGAAGCAAAATGTTCACACATTACCTTCACCCTCCGTCGCAAGTCTTGTTTACTAATTTATTTTAATTCTATTCCTCTTCCTGTATCTGAGACAGTACTGTACTTAGGCTTTCATCTCGACAAACGACTGACCTGGAACCCACATACGAGGCTAAAAAGACAAGAACTAAACAGACAACTTTAGTTTGACAACTGTAGATACTACTTCAAAGGACATCCCATCTCTCAATAGAAAATAAATTACTAATCTACAAAGTTATACTTAAGCTAATCTGGACATACGGAATAGAGCTATGGGGGACAGCAAAAAAGTCGAACATCAACCGTATCCAATCCTTTCAATCAAAAGTCCTGAGAACAATAGTGACTGTCCCTTATTACGTCAGGAACAAAACCCTTCACAATGATCTTAATATACCCTACATTCTTGAACTCATCCCTTCCAAATTCATGAAATTCCATAGTAACCTATCCAACCACCCTAATCCTCAGTCATTGCACTGCACCACTTATCCCTATAATCCTCCTAGGAGTCTGAAACCTGACCTCGTGACCTGCTATAAATGCGTGACAGTGGGAGTCCTTTCAGTTTCTCCAGTCATGTCCTGAGCGTATGTGGCTCTCGCGCTCTTCGTCAGCCTCCACTAACTCATATCCTGCTACCACTAAAGAGCTTTCCGGATAGGAATATGTTAACAACGCCCGAGCTCAAAAACCGCTCTACACAATTACTGTTTAACAACAACTTTATTATGATCAAATTACAATCTGCCTGATTGGGCTATAAGTAATTGTAATAAATGATCTCATTCATACCAATTTACAATTTTCATTCATACTATATATACAAACAGCCCAGAGCCCCCCAATTCCACATGGTTGTCCCCTCCCTCGCGTGCGAAGGAGGAAGCGGAGTCTTGGGAAGTCCCCTACGCTCCTTCGTAAGCCGCGAAACTGGATTAGGACCAGCGGACGCTAACCAAGAGCACGAAAGCCACAGACACTCAGGACATGTTTGGAGAATTTGGCCATTGTCAGGACTCCCACTGTCATGCATTTATAGCAGGTCACGAGGACACTGCCATTTTAGTCTCCGAGGAGGATTATAGGGACGAGTGGTGCAGTGCAATGACTGTGATAGGGAATTAGGGTGG
Organism: Acanthosoma haemorrhoidale; assembly: GCA_930367205.1. Classification (NCBI taxonomy): domain Eukaryota; kingdom Metazoa; phylum Arthropoda; class Insecta; order Hemiptera; family Acanthosomatidae; genus Acanthosoma; species Acanthosoma haemorrhoidale. Next base: position 94,985,600 of record OV884009.1, read on the forward strand.
TTGGATAGGTTACTATTGAATTTTATAAACTATGAAAGGGATGAGTTCGAGAATGTAGGGTATATTCAGATCATTATGAAGAGTTTTGTTGCTGCCGTAATAAAGGGCATTTACTATTGCTGTCAGGACTTTTGATTGAAAGGATTGGATACGGTTGATGTTCGACTTTTTTGCTGTCCCCCCCCCCCATAGCTCTATTCCGTGAAAGCCTAAGTACCAAACTGTCTCAGATACAGGGAGAGGAATAGAATTAAAATAAACTAGTAAACAAGACTTGCGACAGAGGGTAAAGGTTATGTGGGAAAATTTTGCTTCATTAACTTTCATTCGCCATTGGTTACACCAATACTCAATCTCATTAAGGTGTTTTTGAAGGTTTTGGGATGCTATATCAGGGTCTGAATGGGATGGCAGGACTGAAGTGTCATCTGAAAATGTTGTCAAGAAGGTATTTGTGGTTGAGGGGACATCAGCGGTGTATGAATTATAGAGGATGGGACCTAGGACGCTACCCTGTGGAACTCCTGATTTTATGGGATCCAGAAAGGCAGCAGTGCAGTATTGTTTGGTTTCAGTGGCTGAGAACGCGATTATATAGAAACAACGCGAAGGCCTTGTTGATCAGTGCAATGTCGTTGTCGGAAACCAAAGTGGTGAGTAGGATAAAGGTTTTTGGATTCAAAAATCGGAAGTAGGCGTTTTAATAGTAGTTTTTCAGATATTTTTGAGAGGATAGGGAGTAGACTAATTGGACGATAAGATGAGGTGGCATTGGGTGGTTTACCAGGTTTGGTGAATAGGACTATAATGGAGTGTTTCCAGAGGAGAGGAAAGTGCGTAGTTCGGATAATGCAATATAACTGTAGGTTAGAAAGATTATGGGTTTAGGAGGAAGTTGTTGGAGGATTCGAGGAGTAAGCAGATCATATCCTGGAGATTTTTGGTAAGGTAATTTTTTCAGAAGATATTTGACCTCAGAGGGGTTAACAGCTTTTGGTGGAAGTGAGAGAGGGATAGGTGAAGTTAGGAAATCTTTAACAGTTGTGCGATGAGTATTGTTTTGAGGAGTAAGATGAGGAGTGAAAGTACGGGGAAAATGCAGTGCAAATTCTTTCAACCTCTCGCCATCCAAAGCCGCCCAGGACCCATCATCATGACGAAGCGGGTGTGAAACAGGATGATATTTTAGGATTTTCTTAGTTACGTTCCACAAGGAGTTATCCCTGGTTGACAGAGAGAAGAGGTGGGAATTAAAAGAATCGGAACGGAAGGATGCCAATTGCCACTTTACCAATCTGCAGTACTGATTGTATGAGCGACGATCAGCAGGATGTCGTGATCTTTGCTACACTCTTCTCGAGTGGCGGGAGTCACTGAAACCCACCCAGGCAGGGATGGAGTCACCTGAGTAGTGTCCGTCCTGACCCCTTTGGATTAGCAGCGAGCTCTTTAGTTCTTCACCTTCCTACAGAGAACAGCGACCGGCCCTCTTTACTTTTCACTCTTCCTCATTATGCTCCTTTCCTCTACCATTCTTTCTCTTATCCACGAATAAGTGTTATGCACTAATTTAATAGAAGCCCTATGTTTATATATTGTTACGATTTTTTATATTAAAATAAATTTTAAATTTTTAAGTTATATATTTTTCTTTATATTAAAATTTTTTATTACATTCCAGGGTTCTGTTAATTTATTAGGACAATTCTGGTAATAGGAATAATTTTATTCACACACATTTTATCAATAATTCAATATACAAGCAATTTAATATATAATTTAACAACCCATTATTAACCAAATCAATCCAACTTTACCCATTTATTATATTACGCTATGCCGATGATGATACTATTAGTTTACAAGTTATACTAATAATGAAAAACCAAATTCAAACTACATTAATTTATGAACATAATACTGATAATGATACTATTTTAAAATTACATCAATTTATTAACGTTATACTGGCCAGTATTTCGTTATGCATTCTTCGGATGTGGTTTTCGTCCTCTTCAGTGTCCCTGCTCTATGCCTAGCGTGTGATCTTCTGTGGGAGCCGGCCTCATGATATTCATATCCGTCGGATCTCGCGCCAGAGTGTCCCTGTTGTGTCTCTTGTGCTGGATCGGATGAAAAAGAGAGAGAGCGTCTTAAACCCCGCCTTTTATACCCTTTCCGCTGCCTTCCGGATATTTTTTAATGGCATTGGCCATTCAGTTATTTCGTATTTTTATGCTTTGCTTATTAAAATACCAAAAAAAACCACAATACTAAATATCACAACAATATATTTTTCTTAATAGATAAATTACGTTGATAAATGCTGTTGATCCCAACATAATTTAGGAAAGGGGTACTGTTCAATGTAAGACAGCTCGGTAGGTTAATGTGCCAATGGAGGACGACTTGATCGGCCCTTAAATTCACCAAGCGCAAGGGACAACCGAGAAGAAGCAGACATATCTCGTGATTAACGTGGTCGACCACTAAATTAGTTTACCCCTCTTCATCAATCCATAGCCAAGAGATAACACATTTATGGAGTAGAGGAAGAATGTAGCCGAGGGTAGGTACCCAGGAGGAGAACCAAAAGACCGGCGAATGATAATGGCGGTCATATCCCTTCACGTGGAAGGTATTCCAACAAACAGTAACAGTTTATTTGTTTTGTTTTTGTGTTAATTTTAGTTTTCATTCTCAAATATTAAATATTTTGTTTTAGTGTAAATCCCTTAGATTTAAATACAGATTTATCAAATTTTTATGTTGGTTCTTAGCATGGAAGTACATCTATTTATCGAGGAAATACATTTTTTGGATGGAAAACAATAGAACGTGTAATGGTTTGATAGATTTAAAACAGCCAAACTTTGTAATGCAATTCTCGACATATTTAATGGTAAAGGCCTGAGCGGGTTAGTGTGAGTGTGTGTTAGCTGACGTAGTTCAACGGGATCACGTCGACATTCTGAATTTGACTCTCCGTGAGTACACCTATTTTTTTTTTAATTAACAATTTTCGGTGCATATTATTTTTTACTACTTAATGTTTTCTTCAGCATTCCCGTATTTAATTGTTTCCCATTCTTAAACTTAGCTTCCTGTTTTTTTAATGTTGACTTGGAGGATTCTGTCACAAAGTGATTTTTGTTTCTCTTTTTTCTTGAGAAAAAATCATTTCCAAATTTGTTAATTGAGATTGAAATAACCTTGACTATTCTTTGTTATTATTATTTTCCTGGACAATTATTCCCGGAAAGAATTATGAAATAGATTTTATCAGTTTATTTTGTTTTCCCTTGTGGGTTTATTTCTCTACATGATGGAAGATTTCGCTATTTTTTTTTTCTGCAACCTTTGGTCAGTTCAATTAATAACTGACTGGATTCAAATAGTTTTCGCCCTTGTGTTTTTTGAACATTTTTTCCTACTGTTAACGACCCCTACCCTTCTTCACTGAAATTCCAGTGCAGTACTTGGCTACGTGGTATTTCATAATTTCCTCCGTTACAACAGCGGTTCAGAAAGATGAACTAAGAGATGTTAGAAATACGAAAGAAGAGTGGGGAGGAGGCGCAACCAGCTGCCAAGGCAATGACATCAAAAAGAAAGTGATGACGCTAGAAGAAGCGGCCCTCAACAACAAACCGGTGGCTTCCTCGAGAAAGACGCCCCGCTTCTTCGGCCGCCACAAAACCCATTGTAGCGTACGCTAACTACATAAGATAAATTACCCTCTACTTTATAGTAAATTAGTTAATTAAACAAATGTAAATAATGTTACCAAACCACAAAGTCATATCAGTGTAAATATTGTAAACAATAAATGACGTGGCTGCAGACAAGTTCACAGGCGGCTGGCTAGTGCTTTTTAGTGTCCCTAAAGCAACCCAACCCGAGCTAGCAGGTAACTCCTGCATGCCGATTGGACAAAATAAAACCCTAGCTCATTGGCTGATTTGGGCTTTATATAGCCCCTAGTTTTAGCCGAGAATTCAACCAGATGCACGACATACGCTGTGGTATAACACCAAAAGTAACAAGGCTGGAAGACTCTTGGTGAAAACGCGGTTCACGGTCGTACACCCCCAGACCTTCACCTTTCGTCCGAGAAGTAACCCAAAGGCCACATCCACAATAGACCGCCTGTGACCAGGCAGCCGCACCGCCCTGAACTATATTACGTCTGACCACAGCCCAGTACTGAACACGGTGGATAGTAAAGTTGCGACCCCTCACCCAACAAGGTACGACTACGTTCATGCCGACTGCACAGGCAGAAGCAGCCTTTAACCAGATCAGTGATAAATTGGGGAAACTCAATATTACTGTAAACGCGGGTAAGACTAACTGCGTAATTTTCTCATTCCAAAACAGAAAAAAATCCACTGCCTACTACATACACTGTAGGAACGCAGCAAAACCCTCCACCAAACAGCCTTGTATATTTGGGCATTAAAATCACTGTCTACCTCCATTTTAGTGGCCATTTTGCCAGGAAGTTGAAACAAACAAGCAAGAAGTCTTACCAGCTTACACACTTACTGACTTCCCCCAATTTATCACTGCACCTCAAGCTCATTATATATAATAGCATACTCAGACCTGCTCTAATGTACAGTGCAACGTTTTTTAGTCATTTGACTGAAGCGACTCCTACAGTTTCAAGACGGGATACTCATGAAAGTGGTCGGTCCGTCATACTACATTCCAGCAGCAGAGAAACAGTGAGCTACACGAAGATTTTGAGCTGCCTAAGATTGATGTATTCATTCACCATAGACATATTAAATTCTTGGATTCTTTGCAATACATGACAAACCCTGTATTTAACATGATTACCCCCGCTCTGTTTCCCTATCGATGGAAGAAGGCAGGAATGCTCTAGTTTTAAGTTAGCATGTAAGATTAGTTTTAAGATAGTTTGTAAGTCCCGCATTGTATTCTGAAGGTGAGCCCCATCACCTAGTCCTGTTGCATTGAATAAATGTTTTAACAATAATCAAAATGCTTACGAGATTCACAAACAACTTTAAATGCATTTAATGCAGTACAAGGAGCCAATCACAGCTCAATTATGTAATTTTAATTTTATACAAAATAATTTTAAATATTTGTACTCAGATACCGAGTGTAACTGTTGTCTGTCTCTTCAACAAAAAGGTAAGTATTGTCAGTCAGAGACTGCAAGTGTATCGAGGACTGATGACCTCTCTCTCAACCTGTCAACAGAGTCAATCACCGGCTGGCCCTGACCCTTCTCAAAATCTTTAGGATGGAGAGGGAAGAAGAGAACTGGGGCACTGACAACAGATTCACCACCGTGAACCGAAAAAATACTGCCCATGCCAGGAGTTATAGCTTCACAGTCAATGGAGTTAGGTGTCCTTAACAGGGAATGAAAACCAAGAAGCAATTCTCAAAGGATAAATAGAGCTGAAGTGGGAGCCATCCTGCGGCTGCTACCAGAACTTGTCAAAGATAAACTATTATGGCCACAAAGAAATGAGTCCTAGGAGTCAGAGTTTGCATAGGTCATGTGGATATAACATCTGTATCTTAAATTTAAAGGTATAAATATATATTCAGAGTCTGTTTGTTTTTTAATGATTAGGTTGGCACTGTTTGTTTTTTCACCCAGCTGGAGACTAGGCATGTTATTACACACTGTTGTTGACACTTGAGAATGGTGGACCTTGTTTATATTGTGACTTTTTGATAAACCTTCCATTTCGATTGTCAAACCAGATTACAATTGTTTACTTATTTCAATGATCCTGGATAAAACATACTTGAAAGCAAGTGAGTGCAGTGCAAATCAAAATCTTTTCAGATCAGAGCTACATGTGAGAAACCCTGTTGACTGACCAACAGAGCAGATGGACTACTAGCCGGGGCAATTTTACTAGTTCTTGCTCGTAATCGTCTAGGAACAAGGATAGAAGTGAGCTGTGGACACTAGCAATACAACCTGAGGAAGGTGGGTGGGGGACATGATGTCACCGTTATGGGTTGAGGTTGTATCATCAGTGATGCCAATGTTCTTCACTGCCCTAATAGTGGGAACAATGCCACCAGAGTTTTAGATGGGAAACTTTAAACTTCTCAATTTCGACTCGGACAGCATTCTAACCAAACTTAAGAAGTGGTCCAAGTGGTCCTAGGGGTTTCTAAATCAATTATCAAGGTCATCAACACTATAATCTCATTAAAGTACAACCTTCTAGTCAGCACCATTGTTATCAAGAGGATCTGTGGTACTGTAGGAGATCTGGTCCACCACTGAAGTCAAATTCATTACTTGATGGTGAAGGTAAACTTAGGGAAATCCATCGGGTGGGTAGAGAGTCTAATACACAACATATACTGTGACACAATACATCAAGCAATCACCCTAGGAACCTCCTGGTGAAAATTCCCTTCACTGTCGTGCTCCCTCAACTCACCTTAACACTGCATCTTTTCCTCACAAATCTGCTGCACAGGAAAACCTACTGCACTGCCTTAAGTTCTGTCACATTGGATCCCAGGGCGTTTCTCTATACACTGGAAGATGCCCCTAATACATTTGGCAATATCAAAACACAAGAGTGGTTGTTAATATAATAACATTCTAGCAAACATATATCAGTTATGTTATTACTGATATTCTTGTAGTAATATCTGCCCACAAAAACAAAAAACTAAAAATAGTATTTATTTAATGAATCTTTGTAAACTAAAATTGCATTTAAGTAAATTCTATATTTACTGCTAGCCTTTATTCTATATAATTTATGAAGTTGTTGATAAATGGATTATTATCAAACCTAATGCCTTTATACAACGCAAGTTTTTAGGAACTTGGTGGTGGTGGGTCTCACCCTCACAGATGATTGTATGACCTAAAGTTTCCTGTTACCATTAAACCTAGTGCCAAGGGTACTAGGACATGGTGTTAAACTTTAAACACTGGGTTTGTGACATGATATAAGAAGTCAAAAAACTTGATTTAGATAAAACTCATCCAGCCTCAACATGCTAAAGAAATAGGTGTTTATTTGTGTGAGGTGGCCAGGTTTTGACCTTCTCTTTCAAATACAGAATTAAAAATACAATGGTTACTCTCTTCAAACGTGAAATTGTTACATTGTAATTGTTTACAAAAATGTTCCACATGATTTTATGCACTGTAATTCACTTTATGTAGGAATTTAACACGTAGTCATTTAGGCTAGGTAGCCCTAGTGGTGTTGAGAGGTTAAGGCGCTGCCAACGGTTTGCACTCCTCCGCCTGACAACTTCAATGGAGGCTGACTATAGACGATTGGTAGCACAGGGTTTATCAGTGTTTAGACTTTATAGTACCTTTTTGTCAGTTCAGTTTTTTTAAGTTCTTTATTATGTCTATTATTATTTCTGTTTTCCCTCACATTTCGTTTTTGTTTTTTTTTGTGTTATTTTGGGGGTTTATTACACAGTTTGAGTGCAGTGTGTTATGGTGAATGGGCTGGTTAAAAAAACTGTCTTTTCTAAAAGTATGTTCTAGTTTTCTGATACTTGATTTTCTTCAGAGTCCTGTCAAAACACGAGGCTTTGCATTCACGACGGCTTTGCGAGGCTGCACCAGAACAGCCGAAAAACTTTGTTATTACAGCTTGTTATTCTCTCTTCTTCTATTAAGAGTTTTTACTAAATCATTTTCTTTAATATTTGGCAGAAATATTGTTTTGTTGTTAAGGAAATATTAGTTTTTCTTTGAGTTGTAATTCAGCAACTGGCATTTAATGAACCAAGTTAACTTTACGACTGTATCTGTTGGGAGACTGGGTAAAAATTATGAAGATAGAATAAAAGTCATATAATTGGTGCTCTGTGAAATATAGGTTTCAATAGTGGTGAGTGATCATGGTTGAGCTACTACTCTTCCATAGTGGTAATGTCCAACTTAAATTCCAGAGGTTGACGTTGTGTAAAAGAATATCACAATCAGATGGAATTATGGCCTGATGAACTGATTTAAATTTCCAATGAATCCCAAGTCATTTTGAAATACCTAAATATGACACTCTTGCCAAGGATTAAACAAACTATACAAAGGATAAAATGTTTTAGTATGATTTTATTTTGTAACTGATTTATATACTTTCCAAAAATATTTTTATAGTAAAGGCTCATTCTGTAGCAATATACCACGGTGAAACATTAGGTTTATTTACTATTACTGGTCAAAATAGAAGTATAATAATATTTTAAAGCAACACTTACAGCCCATTTTGCACCATTACCTTACAAGAATTTTTTTTAAATGTCTGATAATAAACAGTTTATGTAATTCCTAATTTGATTCCTATTTAATTAGAATCAATTGCCATTTGCATTGACCAAATACTTAAAGGTCTCATATAACTTATTGCTCTAAAAGAATTAATATCATAAAGAGCTTCAGGAGTAGAAAATCCAAGCCCAGATTTGTTGTAAACGGTGTCGTATATTCCTTTAGCACATGAAAATCCTTGTTCACTGAACCCCTAAAAATACACAAAAAAACAATCTTATAATAAACAAATACAATTCACATATACATATAAAATGTAAATAGTATTTTACTATGTGGAATATGTAAATTACCAACAAAATAAATATTTTAAAATACTAACAAAAATAAAAAAACTTCCTATTTTCAACAACATGAAACACGTCTACGGTCTTATAAAATTATTTAATTCATAAGCATTAATTTATAGACTGTAATAATGTTATGATCATACTTATTCACAAGGAATAAGTTGATTTTGCTATAGACAAGTAATTTTTTGTTTAAAACAGACAAACAGATAGATAGAAAGAATTTGAAGGAATGTCTAGTTTTACCACCTCAGGTATGAAGCAAGGGGGAAGACATGCAAATATAATCATCTCCATAAAACATGAGTAAGTGTCATTAATTAATTGAATAGTTGATATTTAAAAAAAAATCTTATTATCAAATATAGGTATCAAACTAAAGATCCCAATCTCTTGATTAACAGTATGAAATATTTGTTTTCAATCTATAATTACAAGGTGTACAACTTTCACTCAAATAGAGACTTTTTAAATGTATGTTATTTTACATGGTAATTCCATTTAATGATGCGACGTCAAAAATAAAACCAAAATCATGAACAATAATGAAGCCTATTTAACATATTAATTATTAATGCAAATAATTATCGTTATTAAGGAAGGAATCTAATTAAAGATCTTAACGTCCCAATTAATAATATATATCATGTGCTGTGGCTTAAGTGGACTGAAATTATCAGTCAGAAACTATCAGTAAGTCATTAAGACAGCCATTATCAATTCGCAATAGATCGCAACGTCACCTCAAATGTAAGGATGAGTCCAGCTAATGCAATTTAGAATATCTTGTGGGTGTAAGATCATATGAACTTAACTAAAAATAATTACCCAATTATTTACTTTTGTGGGATGTACTTATAAATTTCAGATTGATTGAATCATTTGAATCACTACTATTGTTGAACATACAGACAGATAAGCACACAAATGATAAAAGAATTTGCGCTTGGCAATCAATTATTACAAGAAATAAATTAAAACCTCAAAAATTAATAATGATGAAAGAGCATATGTAACTCCAATCCACACTTCTGCACTCTGTACGGCAAATTTATCAATTTTTCCAGTAGGGAACATTCCATTTACTGCTCCTTGAGTACCACCAAAGTATCCACAAACATTGTTCTCATAAATGCATTGTAATGATTGCCTTACATAGCTTTGATTGAATACCTGTAAAAATCTTCATTTTAATCAAATGAATAGTTATTAATAAATTAGTATAAATATTGAAAAAAATAAAAATTGACTATGTTTACATCAGGTGGGTTGTGCAGGAGCCCCCCCCCCCCCTCAATATTCTGGAAAAATATTAAAAGAAGCAAAAGAAATTATAGTATAATTCTATCTTTGGCCTGGTTGGTGGAAAATAACTTGTATTGTGTTATACATGTTGCTGAGTAATTATTATGTTCTTATAATCTTTTCCCCACCTCCAGAACCTTTAATAGCCCCGAAAAAAATTTCTTGCTGTGCACCAGAGTAAAAACTTTCAGATTAATAATAAATAAGTTTTAAGTAAGAAATTTTAACATGTTTTGAGAGACCTATTAAAATCTATCACTTAGTAATGACAGCACTAACCTAGAACTGGTAGATTTGGCAGTAAGGAACAACATTGAAACAAGATTCTGAAGTAAAATTTGCTGAATGTTCATTCACAGCATAAAAACAGGGAGAAGACCTTATGGAACCCCATAGGAATGCTATAAAACAAAATGCTGTACTTCATACGTGTATGAATTTTACAATCTATGAATGATACATCCAAAGTGTGGCAAGAAAAACAAAACAAGGTGATTGAAGGGAAGACAGCTTAAGAATGTTGTAGCTCTTGAGATAAAAAAAAGTAGAAACAGCCACATACAATTAGGGAAACATTCATCAGACCATGCACTCTCAAATGATGGACATTTTGTTGAGTAACAGCTTCGAGAGAAAACTTTTAATATTAAAAGAGGTAGTGTTCATAAGAGGAGCTCAATATAACTATAACTATAACTCATAAGATATTGGGATTAGGTATCAGGTTGTAGAGATCAAGTCAGCGCCTGGTTTATTTAAATTCAACATGATGAATTGAGCTCTTTAGTTGCAGCTTTTAGCTAGATATATTCATTTAAAGAGGAACTATTTTGTCCTCTTCTTGAAATAACTGCCAAGCTCTTAGGAGGTCCTGGCCCTGCCCCTATGTTTTTTTCATTTACTAATAATTATTAAGGAGTAAGATAACATAGGGTGTGTATTTTTTACAAAATTTTGAAAAGAATCAAAAATCTGGCATAACTTTTCAGATATTAGCTAACATTTTTACTGAACTAATAATATTGACTGTTTGATACAGAACCTTTTTTTTTAGCTTTTAATGAGTATAGAATAATATAAAACAAAGAAGTATTTTAAACAAATAAGCATAAACAGGAAACATTATAAAAAATACTGTCCTCAAATGAAGACAGTAGTTATAATGACAGTAAAAAAATACTGCCCTCAAAGGAAGACAGTAGTAAAAAATGGGTTATACCCACAATTGAATCTTGTGCTTTAAATACAGTCATATGCCTTTTAAACTGACCTCCATTCCCAAAATATGTCCTGATAAATGTCAAAATATAACAAAAAGCAAATCTTAAAGTTGATTTTTATAATTTTGAAGTACTGTGTATATACTCACAAATGCTACAACTCAACAATAAACAATATTTACAACAACCTTCTTACGTACGTTTTTACCACATTACCAGTATTTGTGCTCTTGAATAAGGTCAGTCATGCAATATACACGTAAATACAATGATTAAGTCCAATAATCTAGATAATATGTTTTAAAACATTTTTTATTACATAAATGTGTGAAATCCTGTGTCATACGGCGTGACCTAATAAATTATTTGGAATAATTTATTGGCTATATCAAAAACACGCCCATAGAGTCAAGCTGAGAGGTGCCAACTATTGAAAACAATAGTTTTCATACATTCATACAAATGCATACAAAACTAAAGGCAGCCAAGGTAAAATTAAAAAGACTTGCTCACAAGAAGTGCTGAATAATTATAACGAAGATCTAAACCATTAAGGAAGGTTATGGATTGAACAACTCTAATTATGAATTGTGTTGTGTTGATGATATTGAAGCACCAATTTACATTAAAAAAAACTTACATTTTGGTTAACTTTGCTACAGTGCAGATACCATAAGCCACATAATTGATCGGCCATTATACTTGTAGATTGTGAACTACCAGAGCTATCAAAATTATAATAAACACCTGCAACACCAGATAAAAAGATTAAAATGCCATAATAAACATTCATTTTAAGGGGTTTAGAACAATAAACCCTTATGTTTTAACCCCTGTATCTGTTTTTCATAAGTCCCTTTTTGGACCTAGAGACATGAAATTTTACATAAAGGCTCAACAAAAACTTCCACGTTGACATGACAAGATGAATGAAAAATAATGCCAAATCCCTAAAATATAGTTAAATATAGGTCATTGACTTTATATTCACTTGATAATAAATATTAAATTGTGGATGGAGGGTCCTTAATCAATTATCAGGTAATTAAAAAAATATTTTCCCGTTGTATTAAGTATGGATGGATTGTGTGAATTATATGTTTGAGATTATGATATAACTTTATGTATAGTGTATTTAATTATTGTTTATATTTATCCTGCAATAGTTTTACATAATTATTCAGTTAGAAATTTTTGGGATAGGTGGTAGATAATCTCATCCAATTCCTGTAGAGGACAAACGTACTTCCTGAATTCTTCTTCTTGTGACACCTAATATTTCAAAGCTTTCACTCCTATTTAATTAGGACATGACAAATTTTAATGGATTGTGTACACTATGTAATCTACTCTTTTTTTTTTTTTTACAGCACAAGTCCATTTCTATAAGCTAAAAAAACTTAAATAATAATATGGGTTATAAAATTAGAAATTATTGATAATAAGGAGTATTTTTTATTACTTTCACGGACCATTCTTAATCAATGAAAAAATAAAGTTTAAACAACGGTTATGTTATTTATTATTAAAAATATAAAAACCCGCCCACAAGAAATTGTATGAAGAATATTAACTAGGCCTTATTTTCTTAGTTATATAGAAGTTAAATGTTAATTAGAATTTCTTCAGGCTCTGATTTGTTTTGGTTGAGGATTATCTTTATAAACATTGTCTGATGGAAAGGACTTCCTTCAATATAGCTCCTGACATCAGTCTGTTTTTAAAACCACACCATGTCCATTGGCCAGTTGTGTATATATTTTGTCTCTTAAACTTTCCTTTCAAAAGCCTCTCTGTGTTAGTTGATGGTTTATTTTTATTAAAAAGAAAAGTTTATGAAGTGCCTCTTTCCTGTAAGGATTATGTGCTTGCACCCACTAAATTTTTAATTTGTATTACTAATAATTATGTTTTGGGAAGATTTAGTATCTCAACATATTTCCTAATACACCTCACGTAATCCAGCCAAATATTGTTTATTACTGATTGTATGCACAAGTGACACTTGGAGCTTTATTTAAATGGAATGACTTTTCAAACACACCTTTAGAGGAATCCAGATCATCATAAGGACACAGAGGCATCCAATGGTCTCCACTGGAATATCTCACCAAAGCTGTTGGCAAAAAACTCACATACCCCTGTACATCACTGCACTTTAAGAGGAATTTATGCTTAATTAGAGACTAGACATAACAGTTACAAGCAAAAGACACATCAGAACGAGAAAAAACTTCTTATCATGAAAGCATCATACAAAGGTAAGCGAAAGGAAGCGCGCACGAGGGCTGCTAATAATAGTAAGCTTAGTTGTTTGGATCATTATTATGAATACTTACAGCAATTTTTATAAAGTACAACTAGAGAAAAAAAAGCAAGCAAAATTACTTCATTTTGAATTAAGAGACTCACCACTTTTTCATGGTTGGGGGAGAGTAATGTGACTATATAAATAGATGAATAGTGCTCATTATTATATTGAGTACATTTGTGTGCATATTGAAATCATCACATATACAGAATTTGTGTTCTTAACCCATTCGCTACGCAGCGGGTGGGGGCTGGAGAGAAGCCCAGGACCCATTATCACAATGAGGTGGATGAAATACTTGCTAATGGTAATGATGCTCCAGGATCATTTGTGTAACTCTCCAAAGGACAAAAAAAAAAGATAAGCATTATCTCTTGATAAATATTATAATTTAAATAGTCAAGCAAATTGATTAATTAAGCAACATGGAACCAAAGAGAGAAGACATCCATAAAAAAAACAACGAATATGATTTAATTTATGTTTTTTTTTTATTTTAATCTTTTGAAATAAGAATTTAACCTCACCTTCATACTAATTCATTGTAAAACCTTTAATATTTGTAATTTTTTTTCAAAATGTAACCATTTTTATTTATTCTTAAATACACCTTTTTGATTTTCAAATAACTAAAAAATTATAACCAAAACAAAATGGCGCCCAGCATGGAAGTGGTTTAGGCTCATTGCCACCCCACCATTTGCTATCACAAGTTTGAGTATAACTTCATTTTTAAAAGTTTGAGACATATTGGATTTATCTAGGCCTGAATGTGGCCTGGAGAAGATTTACATATAGTAATGTTGTTTTAAAAAATTAATTAAAAATAAAATGTATTAAAAGCTAGATATATAGTGATATTGTTTTAGGAACTTGATTTTGAAATTCGATTAGAAGCTTCAGTTATAACTTTTATTTAAATTGGAAGGCAATGAAAATATTAGTGGAATGGGGAATTCAAATAAATTTAAAAGTGCACATGAGTTTCAGTATTGAAAATTTAAATCAAAATTTCAGAAATGTATTGCAACAACTTATCAACCTTATAAAAGAAAATTGTAGAGAAATAATTAAAAATTAGATACTTTTATAGAAGAAACTAATTTAGGGTTTCAGATCTTATATCTTGTTATTTAGGTCAAAAAAGGGCTTACAGAATAGACAGAAAAAGGGGTGAAAACATAATATTTTCTGGTTTTGAATAAAACACTAAAATACAATTTATCTTAAAATTGATATAGTAAAAAATAATGCCAATTTTGTAGAAGTTATGAGAATAGTTCAGTTTTGGTGATATCTAGGACAACTATACAATATACACACACACATGAAATAAATGAATATTAAATATCTAAATACACTATATGCACACTAAACTAAATATACATTGTATATTACCGTTCCAAAGTTTTTTCTCAAAAGAATGTTTTCCTTTTTCAAGTGTATCAGATAATTCTTTTGCAATTGCAGATTCTCCAATAATATTGGCCATTTTTACTGTAACATCAAGGGTAGCTAACCACAAGCTACCACAGTATGCACTAAAAAATCCAATTGCACACAATATATGAATATGAAAAAGTATCATGAAATATTCTGTGTGATTATGATAATTAAATCATTACCTTGTGCCTGACATTATCCATGCATCATAAGTTTGATCAGGGTATCCAGAATTTTCTATCATTCCATCATGATCAACATCCCAGGTTAAAGCAACTTTAACTACGTTCATTACATGGGGGAACATGTCAACCAGGTACTGAACATCTTTAGTAAAAGAAAAGTCTCTGTATACTTGAAGAACATACTTCAAATTTAAATCTTTCCAATCTGACACATCATGAACAGGGTAACTGTTGATTAAAATAAATGGATTTTCTTCTATAAAAGAAAAAAGAAAGGTCCTAATGAAACATAAATATATGCATCCAATATAGTAGTCTAAAGGTATTTGTATATCTGTACAAATTTTTAAATATGTTTGCAGATGTACAAATACATTAAAATGTTTATAATTTATCTAACCAGAAAAAAAGCTTTACATTTAAACAATTAAAGAGGATGGTCTTCACTTACTAGTCTATATGAAATATATTGTGAAATTTTTATCATAATAACGCTGATTCTATTTTATTGTTTAGAAACAATTAATAGCGACAACACATAAAGAAATTCTAAAAATTAAAATCTTGGGAGTCAATAATAGAAATTACTAGTATGAGAAGATTTTAATAGACTTTTATTGTAAATTACCTAGCACAATGGAGTTGCTTTATTTCCAGATAGGTGCGAGAGAATTTTATGTCACAGAAAAAAACTAAAGGTACTTTAAGTGGACAAAATACAATTACATAAATAAGCCGCTGGGAAAGGCAATGTGCGGTTCATCATTACACCATTAGAAGAAAAGAATTTAGTATTAGGACAGTTATGGATATACAGGCTGACTATTCTCCCTGTCATGAAAATTGTGACAGAGGTGTGCGTTTGTTGCCTTAATTGTTTGGTATTAGTGTGTGTTATTCAAAGTTTCAAGCAACGTTTTTATAATTTCACTACATTCTGATTAATCTTCATTTTAGTCCGTAGGAGGGAAAGTCATACAGCGTTCGTTTGCCTTCGTTGTTTTTGTATTAACTTGTATTATTTGAGGTTTCAAATAATGTTTTATAATTGACATGCTGAAAATTCTTACTTCAAGTATTGATTTACATGTCATATTTTTTTTCAATATATTCCAATTGAATGTCTAGAGGTGTTCTCCATATTCCCTGTTATAATTTTCCTAAATCTGTATGAAGTTTCTTTAGCTTGCCAACCATCCTTTTCAGTGCTCCTCGACGAGTCTAGGGAGGAGCCAGGGGTTACATATATTTTAATTATATATTTTTTATATAATTTATATTTTATTTTTAATCTTTATATTCAACTTTTACTTTATCTTAAGGTTCTGTTAATAAAAATAGGATAGTTCTGGCAAAAGGAATAATTGTTTATTTTCACAAATTGATTTAAAATTAATATACAATAGTTACGTATTTAAATAAAATAACACTGTTAAAACTAAATTTAAAATTGTACCTTATAACTAACCACGACTGGCCAGTGTTTCTTTGTGTTGTTTTCTTCGATGCTCGTCTTCTATTGTGTGGTTCGGATTAGCGTCTTGAGCGTCCTTGGTTCTCGATCCGTGCCGGGTAAAAGTTTGTGTCCGGTCTCCTCTTGTGCACCACGAGGCAGTAACCTTGCCTGGGCTAGCGTCCCTCCTGGTGCTTCCTCTCTCTCCTGCCGGGTCTCGATGAATGAGTGACCTTTTGTGGGTTGCTACCTAGGTCTCGTCTCCTCGGTCTCCGATGAAAGAGCTGCGTGATCTTGCTTCTCGGCATTCCTATCTCTTCGCTGCCATCTTGATCTCTTGACCTCATTGGTTGTTTAATCCTCTTTGGCTTATATATGATTACTTTTCTTGTTTTGAAGTTATTAAAATAAAATATTTATATTTAATTATTGATGTAACGCCCCCGTGCCTACCGGGAAATAGATAATTTACCTTTGGATGTTGAGAAATCAGGGAACGGAAGGTTAGGAACCAGGAAAGAATTATGGAATACGTATTAGCTAGCATGCACAAATTTATAATCGGGAGAATTTTCGGGAAAGATACGAATAAGAAAGACATATAAACCCCTTTTCTATTCAAAACTACTGGTTAATTAATTTTATTAACTACTTGACCACTTTCTATAACAAAATAATACTAATTGAATAATAGAATAATAATCGAATAATAATAATTGAATAATAGAATAATAATTGAATAATAGAATAATAATTGAATAATAGAATAATAATTGAATAATAGAATAATAATTGAATAATATAATAGTAATTGAATACTAGAATAATAATTGAATACTAATTTAATAATTGGATAATAATTGAAATCTCCACAACGTCCTAAGCTCCACGGTGATTAATGTCCCACCCACAAATTGAATTTGTAAAAGTTACCTTGAATAAAGTCCGGTATCCGTCTATCGTTCATCTTTTTGGATCACTAACAATTTTCTAACACCACTCACTCCTACAGACTCTCTAGCTCACACAACCTTTCCTTCCACTTTTCCCACACACTCTGCCTCCTCCTTTTTCCAATTCTTCTCAAGAGGGGATTTCCTTCTGCCAGTTCTCTCTTGTTATTGGTCAAGGGGCGTGATCGATCTCAGAGCGGGGGAGCTGTTCCTCCAATCCCCTTTAGTTGCATGGGTTGTTATATTTTATTCCTAGAATCCCGATGTGAAATCCACGTGTTTGTCATCTTCTCCTCTCAGTTTTCAAGGAAGTGCAAGCACCAGTCGGCGCCGGTAATCTAATACCTCCCAAGCGTTGCGGGATAGTCTATACTAAATGCCAAGTTTTGTTACAATTGATATTATTTTTATTATAAATATTAATGGTAGATACAACGCAACGAATAGTGTTTAAACATTCATGAATCGTGATCCACCGTTCATTTATGCCCGCTAATTTTGAGTTTATATTAAAAACACCATCAAAAATCACCACATCAAAATATCACAACAATATACAACGCAACAAAAAAAAAAATATTCCACTTGGGCTGATACCAGCAATTTAACAAAATTTAACTAGGTTGTACCGGTGGGGCGCTCCCGCTCTGCCGCGTGAAACTTTAACTGTTCGACGTGCACTGTCTGTTTGATAGGCGGTATTATGCTTTCTATCGTGACTGTGTTGTGTTCACTGTGTTTATGATAGGCGGTAAAGAAAATGTATTTCTTTAATTTGAATTAGCACGCCGCACCAACGTAGATAATGCAGGCGTTGAAGAGAATGATACTAGGGTTATCAGCAGGGAGGTTACGTGAGTGTTAGGCAAGCAGTGAAAGCAAGCTAAACTTAATATTTGACTTAATTATTTGTTATTATAAAACAAACCGAATCGACAGGAGAATAAACATTGAATGTCGTTTCTTTGTTTTACAGAGCAACACAACCTTGTTTTTCTGTCGTCCCTAAGAACCATTATAAAACGACATTCCCGTTTAAATTACAAGGGTTATAAGAAAATTATAAAATGGAAAAGCTACAATTCTGTTTCAAAGTAATCCCAACAACAGACGGAAAAAGTAATGTAATTGGCATAACCTCGATAACTACCGAGGATGATAGAATTTTCAAAATCCCAGAAGAATTGCAAAATGCAAACCTCCATGAACAATTAATCGCCACTAACGCTTTTAAGAAGGTAAAAAATTCGTTGAAAAAAAGGCACCACGAGCGTAATATCTGGATAAAATTGACAAAGGAAATCAAAGAAACTTATGTAGATGAAGAAGAAAATTTACAATTTGATGACGTATACCTAGAAAATATCAAAACAGAAAATATAACTGCTGGACATGCAGACGTAAGTACTTTAAATACACTACTTAAAACATTAATTGAAAATCCACGAGCTAACAATTTAAAACACATAACAGAGAAATTCATTATCGACAGATTCACAAGTAAAAATCCAAACCCAAGCCGATGGATGGAAATTTTTGAACAAGAATGCAATCGATTTAATATAAATGAAGACTCCCAAAAAGTTGAAGTACTCCGATTCTTCATGGAAGGGTCCTGCAAAGATTGGTTCAGCTCAATGTTTACAAAATTAACAGTGCATGGGACATGGGATGAATGGAAAAAGAACTTTTCTGAAACATTCGCTGCAAAAGGCTGGAACCCAGTTACCTATGCACTACATTTCAAATACAGAGAAGGACCTTTAATAGATTATGCACTAAGAAAAGAAAAACTTTTAATAGATATGCAACAAACAATAGATAAGGGAACTCTCATCGATCTCATTGCAGCAGGACTTCCAGAATTCATTTTAAACAGAATTGATAGAGAAATGATAAGAGAAACTTCAGATTTATTCAACGAGTTGAACAAATATGAACACATGGTGAGAAAAAAATCTTTTAATAAAAAAACCAGTACAAACGCGGAAGATAAAAATAAAACACCATGCACAACATGCGAAAAATTAAATAAGGGGAAAAGATTCCACGCAGAAACCGCTTGCTGGTTCAATAAAAAAAATGATAAAGGTACAAAAAATATTAGACAAGTAAACAATTCAGTAATAGAATCCGAATTGAACGAATCAGATCAAAAAAACGAGTAATGACGCCATTAATAAAAGTCAAACTAACTATAGAAAACAAAATAAACCTTTGGGGAATTTACGATTCAGGATCAAATGTATCTTTAATAAACTCGAAATTCCTAAACATAAAAAATAAAAAAGAAAATAATAATAAAGGTAATAATGCAAGTTTGATAACAATTAATGGTGTCCAAAAAACAAACGGTTTGACGACTCTAAAATTAAAAATATTCAACATAGAAAAAAATATGGATGTCCACATAATAGATCACGAATATTTTAAATACGATTTCCTAATTGGATTAGACACAATAAAAGAATTTAAATTAATCCAGGATGAAAACCTCAAGATTTTTCAACAAAACGAGGAAAATGCTAATGAAGAAAAAAATTTAGTAAATTTTAACGAGCACATAAAAGAAGAGAATTTTATAGCAAATATGGATCACTTATCAGATAATCAAAAATATGAAATAAACAAAACAATAAATACTTACAAATCAGTGTTCGCAAAAGATAAATATGACGTAGGTACAGTAAATAAATATGAAGCACATATAGATCTATTGGTAGATAAATATTGTAGCAAGAGGCCTTACAAATGCAGCCTAGAAGACAGAACAGAAATAGGGGAACAAGTAACAAAACTATTAGATAAAAAACTCATTGAAGAATCATACAGCCCTTTCGCAGCACCTGTAACACTAGCGTTTAAAAAAGGTGAAAATAAAAGAAGCAGACTATGCATAGACTTCAGGGACATAAATAAAATAGTAATACCTCAAGCACAACCATTTCCATTGATAGACGACTTAATGATAAAAACAAGAAACTGTAAATTTTTTACTACATTAGACATAAACTCTGCATTCTGGTCTATCCCTTTGGGTATTGAAGACAGACACAAAACAGGT
The DNA here is from genome assembly GCA_930367205.1 of Acanthosoma haemorrhoidale. Lineage (NCBI taxonomy): Eukaryota > Metazoa > Arthropoda > Insecta > Hemiptera > Acanthosomatidae > Acanthosoma > Acanthosoma haemorrhoidale. Next base: position 95,006,144 of record OV884009.1, read on the forward strand.
TTTGTTACACAAGAAGGTCATTATCAGTGGACATGTTTACCTTTTGGGCTGAAAACAGCCCCAGCAATCTTTCAAAGAATCTTGAGCAATATATTAAGAAAAAATAAATTAACTCAATTTGTAGTAAATTTTATAGACGATTTACTAATATTTTCGAAATCATTTGAGGAACATGTGAAACATATAGAATTACTATTAGACGCAATAAAAAAAGAAGGATTCAGGCTAAAATTTACAAAATGCAAATTTGCAGCAGAGTCTGCACAGTACCTGGGCCACATAATAGAAAATAATACGATCAGACCAATAAAAGATAATTTAATATCAGTAAAAAATTTTCCAATACCTAAGACTCAAAAAAACGTACGACAATTCCTCGGAAAGATAAATTTCTATCACGAATATATTCCAAACTGTGCAATAATTTTAGATCCTTTACACAATTTACTCAGGAAAAATGTACAATTTTCATGGTCAATAAAATGTCAAGAATCGTTCGAAAAAATAAAAAAACTACTATGCTCACAGCCTATACTAGAAATCTACGACAAAAATCTACCAATAGTAATATACACCGATGCATCAATAGAAGGATTAGGTGCAGTATTAAAACAAATACAAGAAAACGGAAAACAAAAACCAGTAGCATACTTCTCAAAAAAACTAAACGAAGCACAAAAGAAAAAAAAAGCGATATATCTGGAATGCTTAGCTATTAAAGAAGCCATTAGATACTGGCAATATTGGTTGATTGGGAAGTCATTCACGGTATACTCAGACCATAAACCATTGGAAAATATGAATATAAAAGCCAGACCAGACGAAGAGCTAGGAGACCTAACTTATTATTTGTCGCAATATGATTTTAATATAAAATATGCTCCAGGTAAATACAATCTGGAAGCAGACTGTTTGAGCAGGAACCCAGTACTGGCACCAGAAGATAACAAAAAAGAACAATTAAAAATTGTTAATCTAATAAAATTATCAGATATCATTCAAGACCAGTCAGGAAATCAAGAACTACTAAATAAAACAGGTTTAACAAAAAAAAAACGACGTCTACTACAAGAAAATAAAAGATAAAGAAAAAATTTTACTATCTGAGGAATTTAGTATAAAATTCATACAAAATGTACATAAAGACATGTGTCACATTGGCATAAAACAAATGCAAAACAAAATAGGCCCCTTGTATACAGCAAAAAACCTAACAAAAAATATCAAAAATATCTGCAGCGATTGTGAGGTATGTATTAAAAACAAATCTAGAGGACAAACAAAATTCGGCCTCATGTCCCATTTAGGTCCAGCAACAAAGCCCTTCGAAATAATGTTGATAGATACGATAGGAGGCTTTGGAGGCTCGAGATCGACGAAGAAATACTTACACCTGTTGGTTGACCACTACACAAGGTATGCTTTCATACATACTTCAAAAACGCAAAATGCAACGGACTTTATAAAACTAGTAAATGAAGTGATAGAAACAAGTGAAATCGGTACAATCCTTAGTGACCAATATCCAGGTATAAACTCCAAAGAATTTAAAAATTTTTTAAAGGAAAAAAAAATCCCTATAATTTTTACAGCAGTAAACTCACCATTTTCGAATGGTCTAAATGAACGGCTAAACCAAACCATAGTGAACAAAATAAGGTGTAAAATAAACGAACGAACACAAAAAACGGCATGGACAACAATAGCTCGAGTGTGCATAGATAAATACAACAACACAGAACATTCCGTAACCGGTTTCACCCCCAGCTACTTGCTTGATGGTACAGACTTTAAAATAGTTCCAAATGAATTGAAACGAGACATAGCAAACAGAGATTGGATTAAGGATAAAGAAAAAGCGCTTCACAATACAATAAAATCACACACATACAACAAACAACTATTCGACAAGCACCGAAAGGATCACGAGTTTAACGAAAACGATATGGTATACATAGAGAATGGAAACAAACTAAACAGGAAGAAACTTGACGAACTCAGAATTGGACCATATAAAATAATAGAGAAAATATCAAACTCGATATACAGGATCAACACAGGACATAGAAAAACCGAATCAAATCTATTCCACGTTTCAAAACTTATCCCTAGTTTTCAGGACAATCCCGAGTAAAGGATGTCCTATCAGCAAAAAAGTTTTCTTCCTTTGTAAATATTTTCGCTTCTGGGGGGGGGGGGGGAGATGTAAAGAAAATGTATTTCTTTAATTTGAATTAGCACGCCGCACCAACGTAGATAATGCAGGCGTTGAAGAGAATGATACTAGCGTTATCAGCAGGGAGGTTACGTGAGTGTTAGGCAAGCAGTGAAAGCAAGCTAAACTTAATATTTGACTTAATTATTTGTTATTATAAAACAAACCGAATCGACAGGAGAATAAACATTGAATGTCGTTTCTTTGTTTTACAGAGCAACACAACCTTGTTTTTCTGTCGTCCCTAAGAACCATTATATATGATTACTTTTCTTGTTTTGAAGTTATTAAAATAAAATATTTATATTTAATTATTGATATTATTTTTATTATAAATATTAATGGTAGATACAACGCAACGAATAGTGTTTAAACATTCATGAATCGTGATCCACCGTTCATTTATGCCCGCTAATTTTGAGTTTATATTAAAAACACCATCAAAAATCACCACATCAAAATATCACAACAATATACAACGCAACAAAAAAAAAAATATTCCACTTGGGCTGATACCAGCAATTTAACAAAATTTAACTAGGTTGTACCGGTGGGGCGCTCCCGCTCTGCCGCGTGAAACTTTAACTGTTCGACGTGCACTGTCTGTTTGATAGGCGGTATTATGCTTTCTATCGTGACTGTGTTGTGTTCACAAATGGCGATCACCCTGAAAGGACCCTCATACCTCACCAATTCTTTGCCCCTGTTAAACCCTTTTTTCCGGTATACGATCTTTCCAATTTTAATCCTACCCAGCACATCTTTGACCTTGAGATTGTCTCACGCCACCCATCCACGAGTTTCCCCCGAATGTTCACCCACTGTTTCCCCAGAGCGATCCGGTTATTGACCACGCGTGCCACAAATTCCTCGTCGACTGCTGTACTCCTGCTATCCCGATGCCGTCCTCGAAGTCCGAAAAGGATCTCGACTGGTAAGAGTCCCGTGGCAGAATGTATGGAGTGATTATATGATATAACTGCCTTCTCCATGGCTACGTTCGGTTCTAGCCCTTTTTCCCCTTAATAGATTCGCAGGTGGTCGCTCAGCGTGCTGTGTACTTGCTCGATGTCTCCTCGACTCTTGGGGTGTCCTGGGGTGTTGTAACCGTCCTTTCCTGAGGAGGTTATTGATGGGCAATAAGTACTCCGCCATTTCGGGGCAAAAGTAATTTAAAGACCTGAGTAGTCGTCAGATTCCCTTTACATCTTTCGGGACGGTCATCCGCTGGATCACCTCGACTTTACTGCGGTCTGGTTGCACTCCCGCGCTGGAGATTGTATGGCCTAAAAAATTTACTTGCTCCTGTCCTAAGAGCGACTTTTCCGCAGACAGTTTCAGCCCAAATTGCCGGTTGCAGTTGAACACGGTGCGTAAGTGTTCTACGTGTTCTGGATGATTACGGCTGAAAACCAGTAAGTCGTCCATGTAGACCTGGCAGAAGGACTCCTCTATACCCCACAAAAACTCGTCCATTAGCCGCTGGAACGTAATCGGCACGTTCTTTAATCCAAGCGCATTTTTGTGAACTCATAATGTCCCCGTTCAAATGTGAATGGGGTCTTATGTTGGTCCCGTCGATGCATTTGGATCTGGTGATAACCTGCCTTTAGGTCCAAACTGCTAAATATCTTCGCCCCACCTAATCTATCTAGGATATCCTCAAAAAAGCGGGGGATGGGGTATTTCTCGTCTACCGTATTTTCGTTCAACTTTCTGTAGTTGATGACCACTCGGTATTTCTCCTCACCCCGTGTTCCTTTCTTCTTTACTGCCCACAGGGGACTATTATACAGTGACGCACTAATCACCACAATACCCTGTCTTTTTAATGCTTCGATCTCCTCCCTGATGAGTTGTCTCAGCGCCTGCTGGTACCTCTTCTCTTTCACATATATCACGGGCTCCTGTTTTAGCGGAATTTCATGCACCGTCTCCCCCGTTACTCCTAGTTTGTCGCGAAGAAGATATCCTCATAGTCTCTCCTAATCGACTCTCTCCAATCTTTCTCCCGATTAATTGCCCCGATTCTCGCATTACCATCCTTCACAGCTTCCATACACCGGTATGATTTCTTCCCCAGCCTAATAGACCACGTTCCCTCTCTGTACATCACTCATGCTCCTACTCTTCATATGAGGTCACACGCGATTATTCCCTCGTATTCTCGTGGCATCTTCCCTACTATGTGTACTTTCAAACTCTCCTCCTTGGCCGCCCACCTATCCAATTTCATTACCGTTTCCCCTTCGATTTCGCACGGCCCTCCCAAGGTGATCAGTCTACACGCGTACGCCCGGATGCGGGGTGCCCCCTCGCTGATACACGATCTATCCGCCGCTTTCCTGCTGAGGATTGTGCTTGAACTTCCAGTTTTTACCAGGCACCGTACTCCTCTCGCCACTCGGATTATGGGTATACCGCCGTAGTGTCCTCCCATACTGTAATTGATTAACGTGCGGTCACCCCTCTGCTGGCCCACTCCTCAGGCCACCGTTTGCATTTTCCTTCCCGCTTCTGCACCTCGATGTCTGCTTCCTACCTGGTCCTTCCTCTTCTTCCTCCGTTTCCGACGCTCCCGATGTCTTCATCGATTTGGAGGGGGCCCAAGTTCTCCCCCACACTCTCTGGGTATTAACTTCCATTGGTTGCGGTCTGTATCTTTCAGCTCTTTGGAACATATATGTACAGTGTCGAGCGATGTGCCCTTCCATTCTGCATTCAAAACATTTTGTGCGCGGGCACTGCGCTACTAGATGCCCGGTTCTCCCACACCCATGACATCATCTGTCCTCTCTCCTTCCACTTGTTCTAGCTCTTCCTTGGCTTGTCCTCTTCTCTTCAGCCACCGTCCTTTTCTTCTCCTCATAATGCAGTTCTCTTTTTCTCCAAGTCTCCTGCTGCATCCTCGGCCTACGGTATGTCATCCTCATCCAACCTGGTTCCTCTGCTTTTAGCTGCACCTCTTCCTCGCGGGCACTAGCGTCCATCATATCTTGAGCGCATTCGAAGGACCGGTCCTCTGGTAGATTTTCTTTCCTCCCCATCGCTCCGGCCAGCTGTATCTGGAGGATGGTTGCTAAAAATGCCATCCTGCCTTCTACCTCCGCTGTGCCCACTGTCTCTCTCATTTTCTGAATAATCTTGCAACGCACCAACAGTTCCCTGGCGTACTGCCCTTTTGTCTGTTTCGTTCGTCTTGTTTCTCGGAACATCTAAAATATATTCTCCTCTGGTGCCCATCTACCGCCCCCGTAGGCCTTCTTCAACCTTTCCTTAACTACCCCGCATGGGGTGTCTTCATCGGCCTGTATTAGGTTTAATATATTTCTTTTTACCCTGCACACCAATTCTGCCTTAATCGACTTCGCTTCGCCTGGATCGAGTAGAACTTCATTCACCTTAGCTTCCACTCTCTCCATAAATCTGTCACCACCTTTGAGAAAATGGCTTAACTCACCGAGTTCTCCTGAAAATTTCTCGAAGTGTCTCCGCACTTTCATCCATGCCAGGGAGTTTGTGTGAGCTTCCGCCAACATTTCCCAAGGCAACAGGAAAAAAAAAAAAAAAAAAGGTTATATAAAAAACCACAACAAAAAAAAACAGACCCCCACGTCGTTTAACTGAACGTTCGTGGTCCCGGGTTTCGGCACCAGTTATCGTCTATTGGCTTTAGACGATTAAAAAAAAGAGAACGAGAGTAAAAAGAACTGATATCTGAACAACGGCTAGGTTTAAACTATCTTTATTCCGCTTCTATTCCTCTATCTCTGTTTACAGCCTTTGTTTACATGGGGCTACGTGGTATTAGGCCTAACATTGCCCTACCACGAGCCATAACTCCCCTCTACCAGTTTACGAACATTCCTCGTAAACTTAGGGCAAGTGAGGTAATGTACATATTAAAATAAAACTAAGTACAAAAATTAGCTTAAAAAGAGAAAAGGAAAAGAAATGATTCATATGAATCTAACCTGCCAAAGTAAATATGTAGGACAACATTCGACTGCCGATATCAGGTGAGAAGACCCACCTCCTCTAGACGGATCATTCCCTCATGTACTCATTGGCACACAAAGTTAATTAATTTAATAATTTTTATTTAATTTTAAACAATTTTACAACTTTTGTGAATGTGATGTGACAAAAATGACATTTTATCTCTCTAGGAGCAAGTTTATTTAATATATATATAAAAATTTGTTCTTCGATTTCCTAGTATTATTATTAAACTGATTTATGAATTAACTACTTGTTATATATTGTACTGATATTTTTATGATAAAACTGACTTTTATTTTTAAATAAATATCTAGTTAGATAGAAAAGACCTTAGGTGTGAAAACAGGTATTCAAGGGATCAATTGACTAGGAAAAACCTCAAATTATTTGAACCTAAATATTCTGATACCTAAATGTATTCTAATAGAAAACATCAACTAACAGTCTACAAGTCATACCAAATTTCAAAATCACTTCAGTCAAAGTTGTTTACAAATCTACCAGTAAACCTAGGAGGACTTCTCATCAACAGCAATCTCACGTCATACCTTCACTCTTCTTTCCTGTTCTCATTAACTCATGGCTACAATACAATATAGGTCATAATTTATGTACAAAATGGTGAGGCTATTGATTTTTGGATTAACTAGTAATATTGTTATTCAAACTATGTTAATGAGCACACAAACTTGTTCTGGAGAATATTGGAGTAAATGAAATGAAAAAATAATAAAAAAACAATTTAAATTGATATTAAAAGATGAATAATACCTGGATCACCCAGATCATGAGGCACAGTACCCTTTACTTTTCTATAGCCATGTTTCCCATTGTATAAAAACCAAGTACTAGTTGTATCTTCTTTGTTAATGGCATCACCAAAATCATATTGAACGGAAAGTTGTAGTTTTGGCCAAAGCATAATTAATGAGCACGATGCATAAAAGTGCACATCATAAGTATTATACATGCGATATTCATGACCTTCTAGGTAACCAAATCTACCGTACTCTACCCTAAAATAAAAAAAAAATTTCATAAAACAAAAAAACAAAATGTTTTTATAAATGATCGGCCTAATACAATAATTTTTTTTTTTTTATTGTACAAGATATGATAATATGAAAGATAAGGTTGTAAGGCATGTTAATTCCCTGATCATTAGCACACACACATTAAATATGATTAGAACCCCCCAAATAAATTTGGTCACCTTAGCAGTTATTTTCCCATCATTAACCTTTTACCCATACAAGTTTTTGTTAGCCAGAAAAATAATCCAATATTTTTAACCATCAAGTAGCTCTGCATACATTTACCATTTTATTTAAATTTAAATGTCACTTTGAGCCATGATTTATTTATATAAATTTTGTTGTTTAATTAAATCTTATTAATTGCCAGATGTTCTAAGCTTGAAGGATATTTACATTTTGTGGTATATATATAATAATCCTATTAACCAAAATATGCTGTAGATTAGACCTTTAGTCGATAATTTTATCTATTCATTTTAAAATTATCATGATATGTGCTATTATAAGCATGCTGCCCATTACACTCTGGGCTTTCAATTTTTCCAGAGGGTTTATTGCCTTTGCGAAGCTTCTTTATTTTTTCTTTAGCATTACAGTGATTCTGTATGAATATTAATATAACATTTTTTATTAAGTTACTTCTCCGAGTTTAGGGAGAGGTAGATGAGATTAAAACCTTTATTTACCCACAAGTTTAGCTATTACTAATTTCTGTGGTATGTCATTTCCTAGATGTCACCAAAACTTCTGTCACTATTGACCATATGCTCTATTGACAGGTTTCACTAATTTCTTCCAAACCATAACCCAAGCAATTACTGTATATTATTTACACCTATCACCTTCTTCTCTTAAATCACTTTTTCACAATCAACAAGCATTTTTGATTTTAGTTATTGTTGCGGCTAGATAGTAATTTTTGTTAACTATTTTCTTTTATTTTTATTCATGGATGGATTAATTTATTTATTTTTTATTTAGTTTGAAAACTAAAAACCTTTCATGTTTTATGATGATTAGTCATTTATTTAAATTTATTTATTTTATGTTCCAAGATTAGGTTTTTAAAATTAATTCTAAGGTAAGTAATTATTAGTTCTATTATTTGTGCTCATTGTCTACTATCCTTTGTTATCCTTAGTTGACAAGTGTTGTTGTTGACAACATATTGACTATACCTCTTTGTTTGTTGTATGAGTGTGTTGTATTTAGTGTAAATAATCTACTAACTACAAATTAAAACTTGGACCTGGGCTGTAAGACTACCAGAGGTCTAGAGTCAGAAGTAATCTCTCATCAGGGAAGCTGCTGTGACCTCTCTTCATTTCAGATGCCGATGGTGTTCATGGAGTTTCTGCTTTGTCTACTCACCTCTCACCACTCTATTAACAGTAAAGCATCGTACAGGACTTGATTCTTGTCTTGAGTGGCTTCAATCAATCGTGGCTTGCGACATCAGAGAACTTCAATCATGAAACGGTTTGCTTCACATTTTTTTTCTTTAAATATAACTTAATAACATTATTTTAAAGGCTGAATGATTATTTTTTTGGTTAATGCACACAACCCATTTTTTAACTTTATAAGACTGTAATTTATACCATTGTTTTTTTTCAACACTAATCGTTTTTCTTTTACCGCATTGATTGTCCATGAGGTCTTTGGTGAGTAACTGCTCCTAGACCCTAAGTTCAGCACTCTATGAGCCATAGCAAGAACAGTACACTACAACACACTACACTCACCCGCACACTACAGACAGAGGTATATAGTCAGAGTAGATATATCCCCCAGTAGGTAGGACCACCTTCTCTAGGTAGCCACCCTGGATGGGAGAGAAGGTCAAAAGGTTCAAAGGAGGCAGCACCTCCACATGACTCACCTAAAGTAGGCTAATAGCCTGCAACAGCTTAAACCAACTTTATATTACAAAAACCACAAAAAATAATAGCTGAACTGATCATTTGGATTACGGCATTTTTTAAATAAAAATAGGAATCGGAATGTTCAGACAATGAGAGAGAGATATGCAAACTGAGGTGTCACAGAGTAAATTGATTGAGATATTGATCAACTTGATATATGTAGTCTAAGCGAAGTAAGATGGCCAAATTTTGGTGAGCAACACACACCACATAGTATGACACTACTCTCCTCCAGTCTTAAATAAGGAGCAGGATACAAAGACAGCATGGGTCTACTGTGACCAAAAGTAGTCTCATAGATTGGAGACATTGTCATGACATCATCACTACATGGCACAATTCTCTCTCCTGCTTCTACTTCTCTCCTACCTCTATAATAGTCAACCACTTACCTCTCCGGCGGCTTATAGTTAACAGTAAGAGAGGAAATAAGCGCTGCATGCTAATGTTATGACTTGTGCTGCTGTTTGATAAAGGTTTGTGTAATTATTAGTTGAGTGCTTAGTTCTGTAGTCCAAGCTGGCTTAGGCTGTCTTGCAAGTAGATTTTTCTTTCCTTTTTTTATTTTCTTAGGCACACCCCTTTGTATATAGTTCCTTCCCGTATAAAGATAACCATTTTGCAGCTGCATGTTTGTTTCTTTTGTATTGTATATAGCTCTGTATTTTATTAAAAATAAAAATACATTTATAATTATTAAAAATCTCTATGTAGTTATTGAGTGAACCCACAAGAATTCTTAATAACCTATTTCGTGAAGATTAATGTTGGCACATAGTAGAACAAGGACTACATAAGATATGTAGCCACATTCCAGTGCTAATCAGCCACAGACGTGTCAGAACTGGATATGAAGAACGAATTTTATCGCGAGCTTAGAGAAAACATAGGAAGGTATCTAGGTGGGACATCTTATTTGTAATGGGTGATATGAATCCAAAATGATTGGAGCACATTAAGGGTACATATGGTGTGGGGGAAGTAAATGAAAATGGAGAAATATTCAGAAACTTTTCTGCTGGACAGGGTCTCATTATATTGTGTCTAATGATAAGTGTCAAAGTTTTCCTCTACAAGGTAAGCCACAAACTCACCTGGTTATTACCAGAAAACGTCACAGAAAATCAAAGAGGCAACATTGCTGTGAGCTACAAGTTCCAGAGGTCCCTTACAGATGTGACAAATGAAGGGGGAGCAGACGCAGGAAGTGCTATTGCACACCCCTTACACATAGTTAGTATATTATATATATTATAACAGTTTTACCTTGGATCATGTTGAGCTAGTTGTTCATTTACGTCTATTAAAATCCAAATTGTACCTCCATCAGAAACATAATATAGTTCATTAAATAATGCACTTTTATACCAATCTGGCAAAGATCTGAAAAACAAATAAAAGTATTTATTTTATTCCTTTTTTTATAATACAGTAAACCAAAAGTATAATAATATTAATATTAATAAACAGCCAATACTCATACTTGTTTTGAAGAACAGGTTTTTGCCAGTTATGTATTTCTATTTCCCATCTTGGGTAATTATTAATGCAGTATAAAGATAATTGTGGTACAGCATTTCCACTATCCCCAAAGTATTTTGTGTAATACCTAAAATAAATATAATATTCAAGAAGTAAACAATATTTAATTAAGATATGGAACTAAGATAGTAGATGTTAATAAGAATTTTACACAATGTTAGGTGATATTTATAAGCACCAAATACGGGGCTTTGAGCAAAAAAGTTGAAAAAACAATTGTTTAACCTAATGCAATTGAAAATGTGTTATCATTATAATAAAATATCACTATTGCTTTTCTTGATGTCTAGTGCATTCAATAATATAGGTTATTGTCACATTTTGGAATTCATAAGAGGAAGAGGCGTGTCTAACAATTTATGGAAAAGAATAGAGGTTCTTCTATGCAACAACAAAATCTCCTAGGAGTAAAAGAACTTGTGAAATGGAAGTGTGGGAGTACCTTAAAGAGCGTTGCTCTCCCTGACTTTCTTTAATCCGGCAATAGATCACCTAAACAAAGTAGGTGACCCTCAATTCTCAGCTTTGTACACAACCAGCATCAAGACTTAAGACTGTATTTTCTTAACAGTTTTGTGAATAATCAGGTTATCACAGTATGATATCAGAAGGAAGCAAAAATAAGTATTAACAGGGGGCAAAATTTCTAAAATAAATCTGTCTGAAAATCATCAGAAGAGCATATCCATAATATTAAGGTGAACTAAAAAAACCAAAAGTTAGAAGATAGTAAGTGGAGACCATTAAATACTTAACTAGGATGTATTTCACTAACACACTAATATTCAATGCTAATTCTCTCATCAAGTTCAACGACAACCTTAATAACTTCATCAACATCATGAAAACACGCCAAAATACAATATATGAATAAATATATAACAATTATTTTCTAATTAGTAACAAGACCAATTTAAGAACTCATTGTTGATGTTATGACAAATTTAAAGTTTGTTCCCTTCAATATACTCACAATTGGCAATAATACACCGCTGTAGCCTTGTTTTCCACTGATCAGAAGGATGGAGCAAATAAATTTCTGTCAGTTGTTTCAAAATATCTGCCACTTTCTTCATTACAGTATCAACTTTTTCAAAATGTGTCTCTGTAATCAATGATTTAACTTTTGGGAAAAGATAAAAGTCACAAGGTGCTAAATCAGGCAAATATACGAGTATAGGATGCGATTTTCAGTCAAAAAATGTGTTGTGGGAGTAGATCAGGTGAAGAATAAACCCATTTTTTTCTGACACTTTCTTCAGCTTTTTCAAAACTTTCTTATAATAATGCAGGTTAACTGTTGAGCGTTCTAATTCTTCTAAAGTTACACCCTTGATATAAAAAAAAAAAAAAAAAAAACCATGACTTTGCCATGAAGCTAGCTTTGAATTTTGATTTTTTTTCATTCTTGGTAATAACAGTGTTTTACAGTCCATTGACTGTCCTTTGGTAACAGGATCGTACTAGAAGATCCAGGTCTCAGCAGTCAGTGGAACCCGCAACTTTTAGAAGCAAATGATGTAACAATGAGAAGAAGTGTGAAAGTAGTGAATAGTTTATAAATATCACAGTGGAACATGGAAAGCACCCCTTAAACACTGGAATATGACCCAAAAGTTGTCCATGGTAAGAGACGTTCATTTCCAGAACACTTTTTATCATACTGCTGAAGTCAATGACTATTCCACTAGACTTGGTGTAGATAAGAACACCATTGAATCTTAAAGAAGCGTTGAAGATGTCAGGAAGTCATTTCAGAAAGATGAGATGTCAAAGTGCCATTGGCAGGGAATTGCTTATTAGAGACAGTCCTAAATGCAACTGGTTCATTTACGATTAAAAATACTTTCTTGGGTTCAGAGTGAAGATAACTAAGATAGAAAAATGAATACGCCAACTATGCGATTTTTTGTGGCTTACTTGGAGACAGTGGGCATGACACAGGTCATGTAAGACCCTTCTGTCCCAAATGCGGCAGAGCAAATGATACTCCAGCACATTTGCTCTGACATTGTTGGTACAACATGCTTCTGGTTGCAAGAAGCCATCGTACCCTACAGACTGAATAGGGCTTTTCATGCCATGACAAGATCTACACTCTAGACACAAATGGCTCCACAAGATTTGCTGACATAGTGGCCACCGCTAATGGATAAAATACTGGTCAGATTATTGAAACAATAATTTGGTTTGAGATCAACGATACTGAACAAGCAAAGCAAGTACATAGAGAAGAAAGGTATTTATGACAGTTACTAAGATTTCTTTAAAGAAAAGGTACTTTCTGCACAAAGAGACAGTGTTTTTTTTCCTTTTGGTACAGATAACTTGAGCAGGGTTGATTTTCTCTCCCTCGCTAACTATCTGGCCAAATATAGCATCATATAAAAGAAAGGTCAACTAAAATAAGAATATGTCAATAACAGGAGTTGGAAGAGGAAATGGAAGAATGCTGCACTTTCGTAAAGCTATCCATACATGAAAAACAACAAGGTGCTTAAAATCACTAGAACAGGCACAAGGGAGAAAATAAGGGATTCCGGTAGAGGTAAAAAAAAAAAGTAAGCAGACTATTATCATGAAATGTACATATAATAGAATACCAACAACAAATTTATTACCATCAATGATGAATTTAATTTGGTGCCACTTCAATGTTTATTTGAGTTTAAGTATTTTTTACAAATAAAATAACAGAATTAAGACAATCAGTCAATGAATGCAACATTTAAAGAAGTAAATAATAACTAGTTGAGCCATTGATTAGTAGCTTTGTGATTTAAATTTTTCTTTATATTTATTTTGAATTTGTTCATGATAAGGATGTGAAGAGCTTTTTCAAGACCAGTGTCTCCATAATAAGAAGCTCTGCTGGGAGATCATCTATCCCGTGCCTTATGACTCTTTAATTTTTCAATGAGCTTCTATAACCTCTTCATCATTATGTGGCTCCATGTCTTCTTCTGGTAGGGTAGGCCTGTCCTCATTTTGCAACTCAACTTGCTCTTCCCTGTAAATAGCTGCGAAATGATTCTTCCACTGGTTCATGCAGGCCTCTTTCTCTACGAGGATGTTGCCGTTGGGATCATTGCTTGGTAAACTCTCCTTTAAATAAGGCGGTCCTGAGCCAAAGGTGGTAGCCTAACCACGGGACTAGGGTACGTAGAGAGGGTGAGTGGCTTTACTGCCCGAATATAAGTCCCTAATCACTATGAAATCTCAACAATTAGCCTAGAATTTTGATTGTCAAGAGGTAAGGGACTAGCAAGGGATAAAAACTGGGACATAAGTAAATTAAAAGACCCCAATGTACACATTGAGTATCAGTGGCAAATCAACCCTGAGACTATTGATATCCTAAACAATTAGGATGGTCTGAAGATGGTCATTTCCAGAACTGTGGATGAACCACTCAGAACCAGAGAGCTAAAATCTTTTTGCATTGATAATGAGTGAAACACAGCTACATATCTCCAGATTAACGCCTACAAAAGAAGGGAAACCAAGTAATACTGAAGAAAAAGATGTTCTTGGAAACACCTGCTTAAAGAAAAAAGAAAAATATGAAAACAAGGAACTGAGAGAAATTGAGGCCCATAAAAATCCAAATGAAAGTAGGACGATTTTTCAGAAAATAAAAAAAAGGTATATGTCCAGCCTAGCCAAGGATCCAGGACAGTAAAAATAAAGCTTATCAGCAAAGAGGAAATACAAGACTGATGGGCTAAACATATCAAGAACCTTCTAAATGACGAGAACACAGAACAAGTGGAAAAAGAGAATAATGGTGTTCTGGAGGATGAGAATGAGGAAGGGCAGCCTCCAGAACTGGAAGAAGTCATTGAGAACGTTGAAAAATAGTAAGGCCTGAAGAGAAGACCGCCAAGCTAAACTTTATCTTTGGGCTCTTGCACATTTAAGAAGGTATCTGAGTTCTTTTGGAGCTCACATTAACCCACTCAGCACCTCAGAAAGAAAGGATTACTGATGCAAATTTAATGGTTGTTTAAGACCCTTATATCCTTAGGTAAGATACATCTCTCAGAACTGGACCTTGTCTAAGACTAATTAGAAAGTCTTGCTGATCTTTAAAAGGAGAGTTCTTGGAGTATTTTAGGTTCTATAAGAAAAGTACAATTGTGGAGAAGCAGGAAAATTAGGGAGGAGCTATATGCCATTTTCACTTAAGCAGAAGTAAATAAAAAATGCTTCATGATAAACATTATATAACAGAGAAGAACCAAATGATTGTAAAATAAAAACGAAAATAATAATTAAAAAAAAAATCCTCTAAAACAGTAGGACAAAACAGAAAAAAAATGCATAGAATGTTTTCTTTTTTTTAGTTTTTATATTTCTAAATGGATTGAAGAAGATGGTAAAAATAATGGAAATAAGACAAATAAATATTTGACCTAGTCTTACCATAGTTAAGATATTCTAATACACGATGAAAACACACACACTCACCAAGTACTCTTCAAAAATGTAGCAGTATGTCACAATGTTCAAAATAAAACAGCAAATTTATTTAAAGTGACAATGGCCTGGCCCACCGTGGAGAGATCTCAGTGCCAGTTGTATAAGGGCACCCAGATATAAAAATGCAATTAAAATTTTAAATTCCACTAGTTATTACATTTATATTAGACACATTTTGAGAGAAAGGATACCGAACACAGTATTTAGAAAGTACAGTTTTAAATAAACTTTGTAATAATGCATTTCATTAAAGCGTGACACTAGCTGCTCCTCTTCATGATTTTGTATTATCAATTAAATTTATTTATTAAAATTAAGTTGATTTTAAGAAGTGATTTTTCTGTTAAAATAATGTGCTTAGAAATAGCTTCTTGTAGGTGTGAACACAGGTAGTAAAAAAATAATTGTCCTGTGAAAAACGAAGACCACCATTGAAGTGATGTGTGTTAAATACAAGGTAGTAGGTTTTTCTAGATCAAAAGGTTTAATTGTTGCCAGACTTTCGAAGGATAGAGACCAACCATGTGTAAGACCAGAAAGTTGAACTAAGCATGGGAGTAGAAGCCCGGAGTGATTAAGCTATCACTCCAACAACAGATAAGAACCTATACACTTATTTATAGATCACTGGTTATAATAATGATTAGGTAGTTATTAATTAAATTATGTATAAAATTCTATAGCCAATTATGTTAATATGAAATACTTGGAATTGCCAAAATCACGAACTAAAACCAATAATACCCTGAGATCACATTAAATGAAGCATTCTAAAATAAACTATTATACACTATGAATTTTTATACATATTACGATGTATATATTTATATATCTGTACCTCGGAGGGATACAACACTTAAGGTATTAACGGGTGATCTTCAAAAATTTTTGCCGTCACCCCTTATAACAAATTGCATAAGCTTTTACAAGAGAAAACTTTGGACGTTGAATTACACCCTTTTTGATTCTTCTGATTCGTCAGTCCATTGTATTATGTGGGACGAATCCAAAGGAGCTCGTGTTGTATCCCTCCGAGTAATATTGTTGTGATATTTAATGTTAAGATTTTTGATTGTGTTTTTAATATAAACTCAAAATTAGCCGGGATAAATAAACGATGAATCACGATTCACGAATGTTAAACACTATTAGTTGCGTTGAATCTACCATTAATATGTATAATATAAATAATGTCAATAATTTAATAGCAATATTTTATTTTATAAACTTCAAAACAAGCAAAGTATAAATATCTGAAACAACTGAATGGCCAATGCCATTAAAAAAAGTATCCAGAAGGCAGCGGAAAAGTAATAAAAAGCTGGGTTTGAGCCAGACTCGCTCTCATTCATCCGATCCGGCACAGAGACACAACAAGGTCACGTCACTCTGGCACACACGACCCGACAGAGATGACCACCATGAGGCCGGCTCCCACGCACTTTCACCGGTACGCATAGAACAGGGACGCTTAAGAAGAGGACAATCTGAACCACCCGAAGAATATTACATCGAAATACTGGCCAGTATGACGTTAATAGTAATTAATGTAATTTTGAATTCAGTATAACGTTATGTGGTAATTGGGGTGATTTTAAATTAGTTGTATTATTGATTAATTGTTGGATTGTTAATTATTAATTATGGGTAATTATTTGTATATTAATTTTTGGATAACTGTGTGTGAATAAACAATTATTCCTATTGCCAGAATTGTCCTATTTTATTAACAGAACCCTGGGATAGAGTAAAAGTTGAATTTAAAAAATAAAGATAAAATATAGATTATAAAAAATTTAATATAAAAAAAATATATATAATTTAAATATATGAAAAATAAATTGTTGTAACAATATATATAAAGTAGCTGTTTGTTATATTGTGAATACTGTAAGTATGTGAGAGTGAAAGTTGTTAGGTAATTATGGTATGAAGGAGATCACTTTTTATAATTACCATTGGCTTTTTAGGGCAGAATGTAATTTTCTTTATTAATCTTTTTTCAAGAATATAGTAACATTTACAAACTAAATACTTATAACCTGTTAACCGAGCAGGACGTATAAATACGTCAAACGTAAACAATATTGGCTACGGGTAAGACATGAATACGTTCTTGAAATATATGTTGCGCCCTGGAACGGACGGGACGTATATTTTCGAACAACAAAGGTATTAGTCATACATACATGTCTCGACATGAATTTAAGTCACAGAGGGAATCAGTATCATTTCGCTATTGTGGGTGGTGGGCGTGTTCTGGGTGAGCAGTGACGGGTACGTACTTACACTTACCTACCTATTTTCGTATTATATATTATTTAGTTATATTTTTTATATTTCCAACCTTTTTATTTTAGAATACATTTTTATAAGTATCCATCAAAATGAATGAAAGTGATATCAGCGATGACAAAATCAATGTACCAAGCAGGTAGAAAAAGGAGACGTATTATGAGTTCGTCATCGGAGTCATCTGACAGTAATTTTGACTATGACACGGAATTGAGCGATACTCAGAATGAAGATGGTGATGAAGTTGGTCCTAGCAACAGCGTTGTTTCTGAAGAATGGCTACCTCAAAATGCAGAAAGACCACCATTTCCCTTCACTGCACATTCTGGAAAAACTTTCGATACTCCTCCAAAAAAAGTTCCTTTGTTTTATCTTGAGAATTTCTTAGATGAGGAACTTACCAAATTAATTACAGAGCAAACTAATTTGTACGCCTCCCAATTTTTTGATAATGATCCTGAGTTGAAACCATGTTTGAGAATTCGAAAATGGAAGGATACAAATGAAGCTGAAATGATGATTAAGGCTCCTAATTTTACAAAGAATAATTGGAAAACCGGCTTTTGAACTTTATTTTTCAAGAAGAAGAATAATTGAAACACCATTTTTTTTTATGAAACTATGAGCGAAAGCAGGTTTGAATTATTATGTAAGTTTTAGCATTTTGCAGACAATCTAAGTTTGGATCCTAACACATCTAACAGAAAAACATATAAAATTGATCCAATCATCAATAATTTGTCAGAAAAGTTTAAAAGTTTTTATGTATGTGAACAAGAAATATGCGTAGATGAATCTCTTTTATTATGGAAAGAGAATTTATCTTGGAAACAATATATATCTACAAAAAGAGCTAGATTTGGAATGAAGTTGTTTATTTTGAGCGAAAGCCAATCTGGATACGTACAAAATATAATTTTATACACAGGCAAGGACACAAATTAATGGTTCCAACTACCCAGAAGAAAAACAATCAACAAGAATTGTTTTGGAGTTAACACATGACTTACTGAATAAAGGGTATAGGATTTACTTAGATAATTTCTATACGCCAAACAATACAAAACAAAACAATACAGACATTGTTGGAACAATGAGGATAAACAGAGTCAGAATCCCCAGTGAAATAAAAACAAAAAAATTACAGAAAAATGAACATATAAGACAAACTTATGGTTTTAAAATGAAAGGATAAAAAAGATGTATTGATGCTCAGTTCTGTTCATAATGACGAGAAGACAATGATTGAAAAGAGAGGAAGAAGGCAAGAAAAACAGAATGTTGTCCTGGATTGTAACAAGAATATGGGCGGCGTAGGAAATACAAAGAAATGAAATAAGAGGAAAAATTATGTATAAGGTGATATGATGGTGCATATGCTATGATATGAGGGCCCTCATGACAAAATATGTTACTACTGCTATCTCAAACTCAACACCTCTCTTCTCAAACAATTCTAAATTACTTTAACTAACCACTTCTGCATACAAGCATCTGTAAGCAACTGATCTACCCCGGCCCCATCAGCTATTCCATTTACTGACACTATTCCCAGCTGTTCCATGCTCTTGTTTTAAATTAAACTGTTTATGATTTATTTTCTTTCTTCCAAATTACTCCTTAAAAAATATTATTACAATACATATAATCTTTTTGCTCATCTGTAAGACAGATCATTTAACATTCCCTTTAATAATATTTATTGATATACAGTCTACTACCACTTGCAGCACTCATAATACATTAATGGTGGTAATATCTCCCCTACACTGAATATCATCATTAATTAAACAATTAGAATAAATCAAAAATTAAAAAAAAACACCATACTAATAAGGATAATAGTACTAATAATTATACATTACCTTCTTGAAGTTCGCGAAGAAAAGCATACATAAGGCATATCCCAGGTCAAAGAAAATACATAATCAGATGAAGAATTAGAGGTTACGCAAGATCTATAACAAACTGCACAAGCCATTTCTTCTCTTTTATCTTCTGAAACATATATCAAATAAAACATTAGTTTATCAATATAATCTTGTATATCCAATAAAATAATTAGAAATAATGTATTTATTGGCGAGCTCAGTAATAAGATTTAAGGGCCTTTACTTCAGTTCAGATATGTGGTGATCGTCTTAGGTATGTCTGCATGTTCAAAGATAGCGGTTATAGAAATGATTTAATTGGTCTAAAATTGTGACGGTATAATTTAAATTAGTTTTTAGTTCAAATTAAATAACTGGACTAAAGGAAAATTTAAAATCAAGCGTGATGCATCGCACAATAAAGGGATTCATTATGGTGGCAAAAACAATTTTAATGACTTTTTGTTATTAGAGTCAACTAAAGACCCACTAAAGAACATGGAGAGAACTCAAAACTAATCAAGTCCAAAAAACCGATCAACTTGAAATTTTCAATTCTTTCTTTCCCAACAGATTAAAATTTGATGATTTTTTTACCTTTCCCTAGTGTATATAGATATCGTATATTTGCTCTGTCAGAATTTGAAATTATTAAAGTCCCCTCATTAAAAACTGAGATATCGTACCTCTCCAAATGGATCCTCTATGCAGTTGTTTATCGTCCTCCTCAAGCTCCTTCTATCAACTCTCAATTTGTAAAAAATAAAAATAAAAACTCTTGAAAATTAAAAATAAAACTCTCATTGTTTTCAGGAATTATGAAACTCGCGAACATGCTAGTCTCTAGTAGTTAGTGTTATCTCCTAGTTACCCCTTGTTGGAATAACAGTTGCATCCTTGCAGGCATACTGTGAATAAGGTGTGTTATCCATTCTTGAGTAATCCGATCCCATTGATCAGCCAAGGCTTGGCTGGATTGGAGATCACCAAGAAGGTTTGGTTGCTGACAGATGGATGTCCCAAGTTGCCTTTAAAGATTCTCTATAGAATGAGGTCAGGGCTGACTCCGCATTGGGTAGTTGTTGCTGAAACCATTAATGCAATAGGTTCAGCAATGACTATGTTTTCTTTGGTACTGTGCTCTCCTTTTATTTGGTGATTGATATCACCAAGAGAAAACTGGTATTATTTAGAGTTCTCCTCAAACATGAAAAAATGTATGCCATGGCATCATCGACATAAGAATGACTGTAAGCACACCTTTTAAGTCCACTTGTTGGTACTTGGTACAGCTTCTTCTGAAGAAACAGGTGGTACCTTGCGACTAGTGTAACCAAATCTTTATTATCAAAAAGATGACAATTTTTAGTTGCCTCATTGTTCAGCTGAATATGGTTTCCTTCAAAGTCAGTTTTTCATTAATATTGAAAGTATTTTACTTTTTCCTGCCCTGTTTTTTTATGAGTTTCAATAAATTCTTTAGTTATTTTTTTTTTACATTTTTCTGTCAAGTTGAATTTCTCAGAGGAAAGACTTGTATCTTTCACTAACTTATAAACTGTTTCTAATCAACAAATAGCTGCAATTGACTTGGGATTATACATACATATGCTGTATATTTATTGGCATGCATATGCTGACAGAAATATATGTATTTATTATAATAGGTAAATACAAAAAAATATACAATTTATATAAAATTAAAATTTATTTTAAAAAAGGAATCCAAATATTGCAGAATGTAATTATCAACCTTAAGCAAAAATACTTCGCAAAAACTAATAATTAATGATCAAAAATAGAGGAGTTTCAGAAAATAGAGACTTCCTCTTTATCATAAAAATATAATAATTTAAGTTTGCTATTTCTGGAGTGTTTTTTTATCTCCCTGTCATACTAATACCTAATTGTCCATTGTACACCAACTTTTGAATTCAACCATCTCCAACTGCCCCTCTGCAGAAACTTGCCATAATAGAGCCCAGTAAATGAGAAGGAAACCAAAATAAACTATACTACACCATAAACTAATTCAAATTAAACATGGCAATCATCATGAATAATTGATCTCACCTGATATAGTTGATGTAAACTTATCAAGTTCTCCTCTAGTTTGTAACATCTTCCAAATATCACTTCCTGTGGCTTTAGGATTAAAGTATAATAAGTAAGATGGATTGCCAGTTACCTTTAAAATATAAAAATGTTGCATAATAATAGTATAGGTAATTAATATATAATAACAAATAAATATAAACGTAGAATAATTCATAAAAAATTGAAATTATGCAATTGAAAAGTCTTGTGTCCTAAGCACACGTAACATTGATTATCAACCCTAGCCCTATCATTATGATTGTTTCCTACAATATTTTACCAATAACTTTTAACACATTATTGCTGCATCCAAGACTTGGCTTTAGTCCTATATTCCTTCTTCAACTGCACCACTCCCTAACTACACTCTTATTATAAAATGGTCAATACTTCAAATACATTCCTTCTGTGATATCCCAGGTACTTCCTTCTCGGAAATCTTCTGAGTTTCCCCTAATGAACTGAATTCAGATTTTGTATCTGCCTTTTAAACCACTTCATGAACACAATGTGATGTCATTTGTAATGATATTATATTATTTATGAGGTATGTCTAGTGTTGGGTCCCAACTATTTTTTTTTCACTCACGTAATTATAACGATTAATTTTATTTTATTTGTTAAAAGAACAAAAAAAAACAAGATTGTAATATTTTGTTGTATTGAGATGTATAAGTAGGAATTAATGTTGTTTACGTCTAAGCAAGTGATAAGGTGACCTCTAATGCGATCAGCATCGACTTTGTTTTGGCATTGCGGATCAACTCCGATCGTCATCGAATTACTGGCTCAGTTCCCCGAAAGTTGCGAACGAAGAAGGACCCTTGGAAATTTTTGATTGATGATGACCCCACATTCACACTACTTCTTCATCGCTGAATTTACACCGGATATCCACCACCCCACCCACGCTACCAATTGTTTGGATAGTGAACATCGAGAAGAATTTTTCTTCTCCACTTTGGGATCTCCGGTAAGAGATTATTTTGCTATTACACACACCAGTTATCTCCGGATTCAGCTCACACCATCCTTTTACTTGCAAGAATAGAAGGCTATTGACTTTTGGTGATTGACACTATTAAATTTAGTAAATAGGATTTAATTCATTTTTATATATATTAAAGCCTAAAGACATTTATATTTTTGTTATCTATAATTTTTTTCATTTTATTTTTAGATTACTAACCCAGTTACTAACATTACTTTTTTTTGTTTATATATACAATCATTACATATGTATTGCCATTTTACAATTTTAGTTTTTTTGTATCATCTTTCCTCGATTATATTTTGTGTACACAATTTTGTTTTTTTTTTTCTCTCTCTCTTTCTAGATAACCAATAGTTTTTTTTTATTTTCCTTTTGTTTTTTGTTGTTTTTCTGGTAAATGCAGGCACCCATTCTTGAACTTTTTTGCTGGATTTCACAGCCGGTAATTTGCAAGGGACAGAAGTTCGGTGACGTAATTTTACTAGCCCCTTCTTCCACATCTAGTGTCAAAAAACTGGTCATGTTGTTGGTTTTTAATGTGTTGATAAGGAGTAAATATCCCAGTCACGTGATCTGCTAAGTGTTCAGCCTTTTGGTCATATATTATGTTGAATGAGTGGCTGGCATCCTATGATGCCTCAACAATATATGGGTTGACCTCCACAGGCTAACATTCTCAGGTAGAAAGTGAAGATAAGCAATTGGCATATGTATTTTTTTTTTGCATATTCTAATCTATGTTTTAAATGAATTGTTTAGATAGCTGTAGGTCTGTTTGTCTTCCCGCAGTCGTGTCTGTCACTAAAGTTTTCTTGCTTTTGGTTACTCAGAGATAAGTATGTCATATTATGTAAGTTGGATACTGTTATATTGGGTGGACTTTTCAGGCTAGGAGGATATTATTTGCTTCATATGCCTTTTGAACAAGTATAGTTAGGATCTCTGCAGCTTCTTCAAGCTCAATAGGGTCTTCATAAATGAGGAAATACTTAATATTGTTTATAATAGCTCCTGAAAATACTTCCAGCCAACTGATCCTCGTGTCAGAGAGCATTTTTACTACGATTCCAAAGAATCTTCATTATAAATTTTATACACCATACCATCAAAACTAAATTGAATTTATCCCTAGATCACTCCCCAGTGTACTTAATCAAAAGATACACATTAACACTTAAGGAATGTTAATGGTAACTATAATAATAAATAGTTTCAATAGTTATGCAATTAACCAGAACAATACTTATATATATACTAATATGTTAATTAAGGAAGCCAAATGACATAGATTAAGTTATATAATAAAATTTTATTTTTAAATAAAATATAAAAATTAACACATTACATCACCAACATTGGGTTAATTCTTGTGTCTTGACAGAATTAGTCAACTACTAACTTATCAGTTATATTATGGCTAAATATAAACATCTTATCCACCAGATACCAGGACTTTGTACAAACTCAAGGGACGAGAAGAGGACTAAGTGGGATTCCGTGTATCTATGGCTTCCTAATGTTGTTTGAACCATCTATTGCAGTGAAGGGTAACTGATGATGTAGCATAGGAACTATAAAAGGGCAGACATCATAAGTGTCGGCTTGAAACCACATCTTGGCTGCTCAGTAAGATCTTCTGGGGATAATCTGCTCAGGTCCTGGCTCAGTCCAGACTGCCAACTTATTGGAAGGAAAATTTATCAGCTTCAAAAATATTTCTTCAAGTTTCTTGCTATTAGGTGGGAATTCTCTCATCTGGTGAGAAAGGTTCTCTCAGGTTTTCTAGAAGGACGACAGTCCCAGTGATAAATATGTTTCAACAAAGACTCACAAGATGCCACCCATGCCTCTGCTGTGTATTCTCCCAGCTCCACCTCAACATAAACTTGCAATAGGATAAGAACAAACAGAAGGATCTATCAGGCTGTTTTTGATGCTTGAGTGACCCAGAATTGATCCCTGACTTACCCAAAATATTTTTCTTTGGGGGATGGGTCTGGTCGGGGTTGAGTCAAGCTTGTGAGGATTAGCTAGGATTAGGAGGAGTAGCTACTTAAATAAAAAAGCAGCAAAACCGGTTAAGAAAACCTAAATTAAAGTTAAGAGGTAACATGCCTAGTGCTGATCACACTAACACCTCAGCAACATTACCTATGGTGTCAACCTTCAGTCAGCCCTTCCCTCTTCATGAGGTGTAATAACAGGATTTTTTTTTTCCATGCAAAAAATAAAAGAAAATGTTTCTCATAAAATGGGTGGAAGCACTTACTTAGATAAATTATTTAGAATTAAATTTTCATAACACGTTTATGTTTGGGTTTTACATGAAAGTGTTTTTTTCCTCTTTAAAATTTCAAAAATTTTGCTCTCCCATAGCATAAAAACTGTATTCTGAATTATTTTTTTAGCTTTATTTGAAAATAAAAATTGCAATCTGGTCATATAGTTAATGATCATATGAATAAGTTATCTCATTCCCACCATATCACAGCATAGACTATCATATTGAGACAGTATTTACAATATCCCATCTCTATCCTTACCGATCTATCAAAACTGCTTGAATGATTAGTCCAATCTTAAACACCTACTTTCCTCAAAAACAGTCATAAATCATTTCAATCAGGCTTCCGGACCTGCTATTTCACTCAACTGCCCTTGATAAAATTAACAGCAACATATAATATGCCATAAATTGCCACAAAATCACAATCATCATCACTTAGATTTTACTAAAGCATCATACCATCCTTCTATCCTAACTATAAAATAGACAGTGCAGTACGTTGGTTCTAGCCTTTATTTCCCACTGATCTCATCTGCCCAGTCCCCAATATACACTATTCTTCACTACTACCTCTATCCAAAGGAGTTGTTCAGGGATCTACCATTTCCCCAACTCTTATTCTGCCTATACGTTGATGAGCTTCACAACCAAATTCAATCATGTTCATTACATGCCTTTGCCGATGACACACAAATATACTCCTTCCATTCCTCAGATCTATAAGTTACTTCTCTTAAAATTCAGGTGGACTCAGGTCCAGTTAGATCAATCAGTCAGGGACTGAGGGCAATAAACTTAACTTGAACCTTGAACTCCAAATCCATTTTCATATGCTTCCAATGCCTAATCTACAACATCCCAGACCTACCTAATTTTTAAACTGAGTCCAGACATATTAAATAAGACTTACCCGCCTGATCCTAGATCAATCCCTAACAACCAATGAGTGAGTATCACAAATTACCTGACATTCCCTGTCCACGGAAAAACTCTTCAACTACTGCTGTCCTCACTTTCCGCAATAAACCAGTTACTGCATTGCTTATGGAGGCATTGGAAGCTTTACGAAAAGTTAAAATGACTTATTGGTTTTCTGGATCCTGAGAGATTAAGCATTTTGCATCACTATGGTGAGTCACAATGGCTATGTCCCTCCCCTAGATCCGGACCTTCCTCTACTGAACCTAATCCCATAAAACCGCATTATACATTTATAACCTTTTTAAACTCATGACCATGTCCTTCCACTAGACAGTAATAATTCCTCAGGGCCTTACTCTGCGAAAACTAATCTATGAAAACCTCAAGTAACATTTGTAACCTTCTGAACTCAAATCCTTGATCTTTCCATCATTCTTCCTACCTCCCAGTTTTCAAATCCCTCCTTTATAGATATCTTCTGTCTTCTCCTTTCCCCACTATCTAACTAATTTGGGTGGTATCCCAATAACAACAAGATTCTACCTACAATTTTTTATTTTTTTCAATTTGAATTTATTTACCAAAAATGTAGAAGTTGGAATATCTTATTGCAAGATCAAGCACTGTTTTACATTTATTTATTGAATTATTGATTTAAATATAATTATCTGTAAACCCAAGTTTATCAGCTACCTCAGCTATACAGTGGCCCTATATTAGTTAACAATTTTGTTATTCTTAGAGGACTTTGTCGCAGAATAAAGTTTATTTCAATATAAACACATAAACATACCCGCTTTTGGGGCAGCAATTATCACCTCCCCAGCCACCGAAAGAAAATGACCAAGGACTGGGGAGATCCACCAAACTGCTGCTGCACTGTTTGATAGTAACAGAAGAGACTAAAAGAAAGCGTGGGAGTGGAAAATACTTGCAAAATTCTAAATCATTTGGAGTATTTTTTAAAGACATTCTGTCTATTTGGCCATACTTGTTTGAAAGAAACGCCCTTTCCTTAGGGTTCAGTAATTAAATTTAAATAATGTATTACCTGTTTTGCAGTGGCAATGCCACAAGAATAAGAATTATTATGATTTGTGTTGTTGATGATTTGTTCAATAATAACTCCAACTATATTATTAGAAACAGAATCTTCATTAAAAGTTCTCGTTTTAACTGATTCTGAAAAATAAAATACAATTATTACATACAATAATAAATAAAATATTTATCAAACAAACTGTGGATAATTTAAGTAAAGAGTTATAAATCACGGAATTAAACAATTTATTATCTCCATGAAGATTTTTAATGACTTTTGTAATATAGTGTATATAAATCGTTTACTTAAGCCTCAACCTATAATATATATTTTTCATATTATTAATCAGGACTTTGATATCCAAAATTTCATCTTCTACTTAATATAATAGATAATATTAATTTTTTTAATTTAAAGTAATTGGTTAGTTATTGACCCTTCATTATTTTTCATGCGGTCGTTTTAATTTTAAGTAGTTTCTGGGGCAACAAGTAAGAATTTTATGACAGTTTTAATGAATTTTTGTTGCTATAGGCCATTAAAGTTATAGTACATTATGTAATATTAATAATTAGGATGTCAAATTTTTAGTTTGATACCCTACTGAGAATAATAGAAAAATATTTGTTTTTCAATCACCAGATAATTTATTAATGACAATTCATTATTTTCCATGTGGTTGCATTATTTTCAGTCCATCAAATGGAACTACTACGCAAAATATCATGCTTCCAAAAAAAAATACTGGATAAGTTAAAGGTGCAAAAACAAAGTTAATAACAGTTTTAATGACTTTTTTTAATTATAGTTAAAAAAGCCAAAGCACAAAATTGATATTATTAATCAGCAAGCCTCAATCTCAAATTTTATATCCCATTACCCTATAAATGTTACTAAGAAGAAATAATGATTGTGGCTTCATGAAACAGAATGAAAATGGAAGGAATATGTACCTCTAAACTAGTAGGCAATAGAACCTCCCAGAAAATTTTTTTTTATATGATATTATTACATCAAAATGAATTGAATTTTTATTCTAAATATAAACAGATATTAGTAAAGAAGCTGTTATAACAGCTGGATTTACATTTGATTAACAGACCATTCATGGTTATCAGACTATGTAAAATTGTACTTTTCATCAGGCTGACAAGTTCAGAATACTAAAATAACTAGAAAAATTAGGACTCCAAGATTTTTTGCTAGATAAGACATTTGATACCCACTGAACTGAGTAGGGTACATACATGATAGGAAAATAATTATTTTTTAATTATAAAACAACTTTTATTTAGGGACTTATTTTTAGCATCATCAAGGCATCAAATAGAGCAAAATATTATTATATTATTCTTATTAAATTAACACATTCAAGACTCATTATAGCCAAGCCTTTTCCCATTTCATGGGTCACTGTCAGAGAAACATTTCTAAAGGTATATTAACGGTTTTAATTAGCTAGAAACCATCAAATGGTAAGTTTCATTACATAATAATTCCAGGGGAGTAATATGCTTCATAAATGTGAAGATTTACAGGAAAACTCTCATTTTTCAGATAGTTTACTGTCTAACTCCCCGAAGCAACTATAGTGGCTTTGATAGTTTAACATCTAACTGCGTGAAGCAACTATAGTAGGTAAACGTTCAACTGTCCCTGGTCCCGCTAGATAGGTTCCGCAGTTCGACAATCTGCTTTCTCAGCTGTCTGGAGGAAAGGGCGCACACTATGAACCCCTGCCAATGTTTTTGACTAATATCGCACAGAAAGGAATTGCTTATTGCCCCTATTATAATTTTATGTAATAAAGTTTTTTAAAAAAACGATATTATTATTCATTCAATCATAATAGAATTTTCAAGCAGTCTAATATGTAGCTAACTTCAGTCCGTCCCTTGTGAGTGCGCTCTCATCAGATACTAGACACTTCAAGGTAGTTTGACGTGAAATTCCGACGAGACTGATTGTATTTTGTGTGTTTAGGATCATCCTGAAAATGGAAAACCAAAACAAACATTATCGACACCTCATGCTTTTTTATTTTAAAAAAAGCAAGAAAGCAGGGCAAACTTGCAGGAAGATATGCGCTGTATTCGGAGAGGATGCTGTTACAGAATCTGTGTGCCAGAAGTGGTTTTCAAGATTTCGATCGGGAAATTTTTCTCGACTCAGCCATTCATATCACAGCCAAAGGCTTTAACTAACTATACAAATTCTAGGATATGCTGATGAACTTGATTTATAAGAGCTATCGAAGATAATCAAAAGATTAGAAACTCATGGAAGAAGTCTAATACACGTCATAAACAAAATCAAAACGAAACACATGGTAACAGGAGAGCATATACAAGGCTGATGATAATATACAAGATGGATGGACAAACAGGTATTACAGGTACTAAAAGTAGTATCCTCCACTCTTACTATGGTGCAGTTCAAGTTCGAGAGGAGTGTAAGACGGAAATAAATTGGGAAAACATCCAAGAGCAGGATGTGATGTAAAGGGTTGGCCAGATGACTATTTTACGGTGAAATGGAGGTAAAATAATTGGTACTACCCCCCCCCCCACACACACACCGGATGGGATAGATATTTTATATATTTTTTTGTTCAAGTCATAGGAAACAAAATTTTCTATTAACCCACGATTAAATTATAATTTATTTTTTCGGCCATTGTCCCCAAAAAATATATTTATTTGGTATAGTTTTAGAGGAGAAGGTCCTGAATAAGAATCCTGAAGTTCCCTGGGGCGGTGGTGAGGGGGAAAACGTTTTTACATCACAATAGGTGACTTTCTGTTTTATCGGATGTAACTCGAAAACAATAGGTCATAGGTAAAAAGTAGTTATATAAACAATTAAAGCTCATAAAATTCTCTACAATAATGGTTCTATTCACTATTTTCAAATCTTTGTTTACAAAAAATTGACAGCTGAAATTGACTTTTTTTTTCCAGGTCCACTAAATGACTCCAGAGAACTCATGAAAATATTTTTTTGATACCTAATTTAATGGGGTTTTCTAAATTATTATTAAATTGTGAACATAACAGATGACAAGTTATTACATTATCTAACATATTTACCATTTTAGTTTAACTGGAAGAAACTTAACTTACAGGATTAGAATCTGTCAAGAGATTTTTAGTTGACCTTAATGTAAGTGCACCACACCCTGCTTCACTAAATTGGTTAATAAGGTATGAAAACAGGTAGGAATAATATATTTAAGAAAAAATGATTATTTTTTTATTGACAATCTGACAAGATTACTTATTGCATACCATTAATTTATAAAAATAAAAATAAAAAAAACAATTAAAAAATCATTTTTTCCTCCTCTTCAAACAGTGAAGCTCATTTTCCAGTTTGTTTTGATCTGAACCAGTTTATTCTGTTGTGATTTCCTCTAAGTTTCCCAGCATATTAATGATTTCCTGCTTTTCTTCAGGTGATATGCCAGCTTAAAGGAAAATGGTCTGTGCTGAAGCAGCTTGTACAAGCAAGTGGCCTCTGAGACCTCTGTTAAAAGCATGGCCCACTAACATTTTGTTGACTTAATTTGGTGCCAAAATAGTGCTTAATGCGTCTTTCAGCAGATTTCCTAACATTGTATGGCCAATGCTGTGGAAAGTGTTGAAACCATCCAGAGTGGAAACGTTGAAATTGGCATTGTCAAATGCGTATTGACAGAATGTTCCTGCAGGTATAACTTGCTCAGGATGGTATACAGTCAATAACTCCAATTGTTGGGCATCTTGATATAAAACACTAAATCCCAAAGCTTCCAGTAAATTCACTTAGTTTCTAGATACAAATTTTCTGTATATAAATAGAGGGAGACTGTGAAGAAGAGGAAATATAAAACCTCGAGGACGAATAGCATTGATGGTAGCATGTGATATTGATATAACTTTGTTTTTCAGTCGGTCATTCTCCCTCTTTTTTCAAGTAACAGCGATTCCATGAAGACTTTGAGGGACTCAGGAATCATTTTCTCAGAGTTGGTTTTTCATTTGAAACCTGTTCCATTGATTCCTATTTTGAACATTCCCAGTCATCTTTTGTATCCAGGAATCTGAATCTATAAATCTCCTCTATTGCTTTAGAAACTGACTCATCTTCAGGGCAACCTTTTTTCCCTCTAACTATCTTAACATGGTATATAAAAAGAAATTCATATGACAATCCTCTTGTTAAATTGCATCAGTTTCATGAAGGTCTCCTATAATGTTTACATGTGTTCCTATTGTACTCCCCTATTCCCCATTTCTTTCACTGGCTCATTTTATAACTGACAAAAAATTCAATTGCTGGAACTGCGAACACATGTCGACACTTACTGACAGTTTTTTTTTTTGTTTTACATAAAACTCTTCATCATTAGTTTCAAAATAAACATATACTTTTAAAATCAAACTGAGTTTGTGATGATCTTTTAAACAGGGGTTGGAAGCTGATGTCAAAGGTTGCTGTGGAGATTGAGCTTTATTTAAATCGCTTGCAATAGTTTGAGATCTAGTGTAGCATTTTCTACAACTACTATATACTAAAAGATTTTTCTTACCTCTAAAATTACCATCTTTGCCATCTTCTCTTGTCATACTGGCGTCAATCAACGTTTTTATCCCTTTTTCATTGACGAGGCACTCATTACTCACTAAATTATTTTAACAAACGCAACACTTTTCACCCATTGCTGTTCAAAGTAATCAGGTATCAAGAGAATATTTTCACAAGTTCACTGGAGTCACTTAACTCATCTGGAAAAAAGGTCAATTTAGATTGTCTATTTTCTCGGAAACAAAAAATATTAATAGGACCATTATTGTAGAGAATTCAATGAGCTTTAATTTTTTATATAACTACTTTTTACGTGTGACCAATTGTTTTTGAGTTATACACAAAAAAAAAACAGAAATTCATCTATTGTGACAAAAAAACAGTCCCCCTTCCTATGCTCACCCCCACCCTTTTGAGGACTTTAGGACAGCTTCCTGCACAACTTTACCAAATTTCAGACTTACACCATCTTTTTTACCCAATTTTCTTTTGTTGCTCGGGCTACGATTGGACTTGCTTACTTATTACATTAAAATTTCATGTTCCTAATTTCTGATATCTCTTACCAACCCGATCTTACATCTTACTTACATACAGTCCATTTCACCTATTCATTTACCAACTACCTCAATTTTGAGTTGTGTTGTCATATCCCTTAACCCAGAAGACATTACAACAAACAACCCTAATCAACAGGATATGTTGTTTTTAATCAGCATATATTATTAATCATTGTGGCATCAAGCAGGTATGGTATCCCATACAAAATTTCATGCCAACAAGCCAAACAAATTTAATTAATTTATGGTGCTTCTTATTTGTTTATGCTTTTCATAATTTTATGCATGATGGGACAACAAATGAGACCTACAAAAGTCTAACCAAAAGATATAATTTTAAATCTGAATGTAAACCATACTTGTTTTATAAGATCGAAGACCACTACCACTTTCCATGCTGAAAGTAATACTTATATATTTGTCTTCTGAACTGTAATTATACGCAGTCCAATGGAAAATAGCGCCAGGAATAGAGGAATCCTGGAAAAACAAACAACACAATTATTAATAAACATAAATGTTAAAATATCACTTATAATTGCACAAATCCATATATTTATTTAAAGTGATCGATAAAACATAGGTCAATACAAATTTGTTGGTTATATTAATTATTAGGGTTTATCCCATACATCCAAAGACTTTTTGGCCTCAAAAACTGTAATTGCAGAAGGGCTGTTAGTGAGTCAACAATACTACAACACTGTCTATATAAGCAAACATCTTACAAAAAAGCACACCAAAAACAAAGTTAGGTGCCTTGATTCATAAGTGGTAGTCCCACCATAAGGCTTGAGATCCAATGGATTTGTCATTAATAATGAAAAAGTGAAACCTTTCAGTAGTTGAGGCGTCTAGAACTATATATTCAAAGTTTTATAACTGTATCAATCTATGTAAGTGCAAATGTATTAAAGACAATAAGGGCAACAAAACTGTAGCTTTTAGGATCAGTTGAAAAAAAACTCAAGACTCCAATACTCATTATGATGCCAAACGATAAGAAGCACCATCAATTCACCATTGTTAGACTCTTAATCCCTCACAAAAACATGCACAAGGGAGCATGGAATTAAAGCATGCTTATACCAAATGATTAGAATGTGAGTTACAGTACAATAACCTATTTCATTGGGGAACTTTTTTTTTAGGCATAGGTATTGGAGGGAATTTAGATACATGAATGTACTAAGATAAATGATGTATAGTAGTTACATTGTTCAAATCGACTCCATTTTTTTTTTTTTGTAACATATTTATAATTATTTTTGTTTAGTTAGATTAATTGTATTCCATTGTCATTCATAATTATGTTCCTATTGTAAAATAAAAGTTTTTGAATATTTTAATAAATAAAAAACAAGTTTTAAGCTTTCCAACCTGTATTTCTTTTACTAAAACTTGCTACACATTTCAAAACACCCATTCTTGTTCCTCATCAGGCTCTAAATAAACAAATAATAACAGTCTTTTAGTTTAAATCCCCCCCCCCCAAAAAAACGTTTGTTTTAAGAGTATGTATGGCATAAACAGGAGTCAATTCAGCCAATTTGATATTTTTCTCATTTTAGAATATTGGAATTATCCAGATTCGACTCTGAAACCCTGCGCCACAAAATCATTGTTGCCCTATATTATTTATGCCAGCAGTAGCCATCAGAACCCTATAATTAACAAACGAGGGGAGCCAATGAGGACTTGGACCACTTTTAGAGTAATGTCCACATCTAACTGCTATAACACTAAAGCAAGCAAAGACTACAGAAGCTTTTAACCAAAGAAGTTCAAGGAACCCAAAATTATTAGAATAGAATTTGGGGTTCTAGGGAACACAAGGCAGGGAGTACAAATGAATAATGAGAGATACGCTCTTCAAAAACAGTGAATGAAATATGTTTAGCTTATCAAAAAAATATCAGTACAAAAACAAATAGTCCATGACTTCAAACATCTGGATTTGAAAAAATACAGGATCGAGCAAATTCTGGAGAGATCGAGGAGGTAATAACACATCTTGGCAGTAGGAAGTGCAGACAGTAGCTAAGAAGGTCCACACAATCAAATGTCGCACTAAAGAAACTTTGAAGGATCAATAATTCATGGAGAAACTTTAGCACGCAATTATCTCTTCAACGGAACAGCAGTGGTAGTCAAATATGCTAAAACCATGATTCCAAATAAATGCTTTAAGAAGGCTAATAAGATAAAATTAGTGTTGAAAGTCAAGTAATACATTTAAACAAAAACATAAGAACTGAAGATTCAATAACTATTTTTACATGAAATTTAATAAATTAGACAGTCCATTCTCAAAAGTCAAACTAGACAATGGGAGCCACATACAGCACTTAACTCATCTGATGACTAAAATCTACTGAACCATTTCCCTAAAAACAATCTCCTGGATAAGATCTTCAGACACCTCAAATCCTTTGCCAGCTCCCGCACTAAGCCATAGTCTTCCTTATATCTACATCTACATTAGCACCCCTCCATAGCCCTCCATTCTACAAGCCAATAAATATGACTTCTCTCAATCCTCCCAAACATTTTCAAAAAAATCTTCATTAAACGTCTCCAATTCTCCATTCATATCACTCATAATTTTCCAACCCCTACTTTTAAGTCATCTTCAATCCATAATACTCAAATTAATTTCCAGTTAAAAGTGGAGTTCCTCAATATAGTTTCTCTATACCACTCCACCCTCTTCTCACATTCCTATTACTGCTAAATCTTGACTTGCCACCTTTGCTGATGACAGAGCTCTCCTATCATCCCATTCAGATCCTGATAAAGTTTCCTATAATCTCCAAACTCACCTCTACGGAATTGTGTGATTGTGCAACCGATGGAAGATAAAATTTATTGAATGACGCATCCACATTACTTGCACCCTATGATGTAGATCCTGTTCACCAACCATTATGTTCAAAACTTCTCCTCTACCCATATTTGATACAGAACAATAGCTTGGATTCAACCTCAACAAAATAATAATCTGAAACACACATACAAGACTTAAAATACTGGAACTCCACAGACGGTTTAGACAACAGTATAACTACTTAACAGGAAATCCCACCTCAGATTTGAAAGGAAAATTCTCAAATACAAAGCCATATTCTCTACAATCTGGACTTACCAACTAGAACTCTGGGAGAAAGCAAAATCCTGGGATATCAGGTGCATTCAATATAAAAAGATTATTAAATGTACTTTTACATGTCCCCAATAAATTGCTTCATAATGACTTTCAAATTCCCACTATCCAACATCAAATTTCTCCCTAATTCCATAAAAAATTCATTTCACGCAACACCTTCCCTACAATTCTCCTTTTATATTGAAGTGTAAGTGTCTCCAAGCTCTTTTGTAAAAATTGTATGAGAAGTCTTGTATAGCTTAATCCAAACTTCTGTCTTGTGCCAATCAAGTCTCCCTCCTCCAGTCAAAAGTTTCCTTAACTCCTCTCCGATGTTTTCCTCAAGATCTTCTTTCCAATCTACATGCATAAGTGAATCGAGCAACATGATCCTCCAGCATCCTTATTTCATGTCAATTCATACCATCTCAGGCAGTAGTGCTCTTTGATCACATCCACAACTGGTCTAATTTCTAAATTTCCCTACATGGTAACGTTCCTCCTGATCTTCCCTTCTACTCCCCTCAAGTACTGTGCATCTCCATAACTAGGGGTTGTCAAACTAATATCTCAGTCAACCAAAAAAGGTTAACCCACCGTCACAGAACCCAAATCCACAAACAATTTGTTTCAACATGGGAAGAAAAGAAGCCTCTGAATGGGCCTGCTTATTTAAATAGCTTTATATAGAGATCGACACCTTTTCTAACATGTGGACTACATTTACTTTTATTAATTAGACCACAAGGAAATTTGATCCTAGAATAACAAACCTTCGCGATTCTGTGTTTACTATTAAGCCGAAAGGGCCAAATAGCAAGCAAATGGAGGGGGGAATCCAGTAATCCATCCATAGAAGTAAGAACTTGTCAAAAAATTCTTGAATTTTTATTTCCATTTTTGGTATTATAAATTTTCTTCTTCAAGTTTGTTTATAATCCACATCTGGCAAGAAGAGGTAGTAGAATTTTTGATTACTTTGCATTGTATACTAATTTTTCATTTATTATTGTTAATATGCTCATCTCCGTTAGGGTTTAAGGTAATAGCATATACCAATGGAGCTAACCCTACCTGCCAACAGACCTGGCAAGGCCATTTTCCCAGGCAAGGCTGAATTTGCATTGATTACAGACTTTTCTAGCCTTCGAGAGATCTTGTCACATTGTCATATCGTCGGTTTATACAAATCGACTCGGTAGTGGAGACAAAATTGTTAATATAGACATTGAATAAATACAGTGAGATAACTAATCCCTGTGACAGCCCAGCAGACTTAAGGTATTAGTAGAGCTAGTGTATTTACACATTAGGGTCTTCCTGCCACATCAGAATGGAAAATTTTAGTAACTGGGCAGTTGATATTGAATTAATTTATATATTAAACCTTCATGCCATACAGTGTCGCTTTTTGCAAATCTGTAAGTACTATACCAATATGTTTTCTTAAATTGAAATTTTTGGTGACTGGTGGTCAGAAGACGTACCAGTTGTGAAATAATTGAATGACTCGTAAGCCTATGAGTTCATCTCTAATAGTGTTTCTCTCCTCTAAAAAGCTATTTCATTAGTTAGATATAATTTTCTTTACTACTTTACGTAATGCATCCAGTAGACTAACTCTCTGTAAGTTATTGTATCTTTATTTTGCTAAGGGATTATAATAAGTTTGCTTTTTTTCACTGGGAAGGGAAATATAGATGCATCAGAATTTTTTTTATTATTGATGTAAAATGGCTTTAATTTGGATGTGCCTTTATCATTTGGTTTGATATTTCATCAGGCCCTATAATTTTGTTGTTTTATAATTATTTTTTTAATTTTTAATTGATAAATAATATATTATAATGTCCTTTAAGTGATTTAGTTTAGTAAAACTATTTTCCAGCATAGGTGCTTTTTATTGATGAATTTTTCAATAACTTTGGTAACTTGTTGATAATTTTTAGCATTGCGGTTACTGTTTTGATTGTAGATATTTGCGAAGTGATTAGCGAGCAGCCTGGCTTCATCTTCTTCGGAGTAAACAACTCTATCGGACTTAAGTGGGGAGAATACTGTTGTACAATTTGGGAGTGGCATCTTTTATATGGGCCAAGCTTAAGGCGACCTTAGTATGCAGACTTTGTGGTTTTGACCATAGTTAATTTTGACTTTTTGCTGAAGTTATTTTCAAACTGCCCTACATTTCAGTTTCTTTCTAACATTTAATTAGTATGATAATAAATAAACTATTTTGTATGGTATGATTGATGATAAATTTTATAGTATTGTTGAATTTAACTTTTGTCTCAGGGTTCTGGGTTGTTTCAGGTTGGTTGAGGGGGGGGGACAATAGCTGGCTAGAGTACTTAACAATAGTGATAGCCCAAACAATAAAGGTTGAAAACAACAGAACTAGGAAATCCTGTGCTACCCCTCGAGCATTTGACAATCTTGTTAATATACTGGAAATTTCACAAATTACGATATTTGTTCAAATGTGGTTATAATAATTTATTTTAAAAAATATTTTGCTAAGAATTTTATGATAATTTATTTTGAGACTTTGCTTTTAACAGTACTATATGCATTAAATGTTAAATATATATCAGAAATATCTTAATAATTCCTAGTTTTACTTTACTGATTATTGTTTAAAGACAAAAATTATATCTCAACTTGTGATGTTTTCATAATGAACAATTTTTAATTTACCATGATGAGAAAAATTATGCCAAATAACTGTTGCCCTCTGTCTTTGTGAGCAGGTCCCAACATCCCTCTTGAATGAGAACTTCCAGTGGCTTCTCTGTCAGTGGCACAGAATAAAATGCACCAAATTCTTACACTGAATAGGATAAAGTAATGTTTTGATTAAGCAACTTGAAGTTTACATCACTTCATTACTTTGAGCACTCAGGGTCAGCCGATACTGCATGGGAAGTGCTGGCAGCTTAAAGTGGGCAATGCCACCTTAATCAAGATTTTAAAAAGCCCTAGCCCTGCCTGAAATGTCGCCTGTTGTGGACGCCAGAGAGACTGTTCTCCACTCTGAGCAGCCAGCCAGCTCTGCTCAGGTAGGATCGCCTGGTGCCACTATCCCTTGGATGAATTGTCATCGATTCTAGAAGTGATTCGGACCCTGGCCACTGATTTAAAGGACTTGAAAGAGATGCTCAGTAAGCAGGGTGACCTCACCTTCAAGAATTCAGAGCGGCTGAATAGAATGGAGAAGCAGGCCGAGTGGCAGCAGACATTATTGAGACCCTCGTAAGATACAATGAGGTGATCAATTTAAGATCACATCTGAACCAAACAAAGCAGGGGCTTTTCAGCAAGTCACTGGAGATCAGAGGGGTTCCGGTGAAGCCTGGGAAGTCACCTGCAGCAGTGGTGATCTATTCGTTGGGTTTGCTGAAGGTACGGTTAAGCTCAGGCAGGACAGCAGCCTACTGGCTCTTGTCTTTGGTAAGCCAGGGGACCTGGATGTTTTCATGTGATTTCTCTCAACCCGTCTCTTCTAATTTTAGTTATGAATTTCTTGAACAATAGTTATATTTGTTTCTACAAGCCACAAATCTTCCAAACCTGCCACTCATTATGATGAATTCCTTCTGGTTGTTCAAATGCCTTCTGGGTGAAGGGATATAACACTACAACTATAAATTGAGGAAGCTGGTAAATGGGTAAGTGAAGTGGACTGTATAAAAAAATTAAGGTTTTTAAAGAAAATTTTAGAGTAAGCTCTATACAATTGAGTTCCTCTCTACTCCAATATTACATCTCCAGTTACCTAAATACCAACCTCTTATCAGATTCCCATGATTAATTATACCTAGAGAACCTGTTCTTTTGGCTCCATATCTTCATTGTTCCTTTGACTCTCATCACACACTTAGCTGCATCTCCACATTATCGACTCTTCTGCAAATCTTCTCTCCTCTTCTCAGCTGCCTGTCGTGTTCCTGTCCTCTCATGACCTAATCCAAATTTCCTATAGTACCTAGACCCTATCTTTTCCTCCTAAAACCATAACCTGCTGCAATCTGGATGCCCTTACCTTCGAAAACATTCTACCAGACCTCAAAGCCCTGGATTGGAATACTATTTACTTCCCCTCCACAATTGACTCCATATTGGACATCCTCACTGCCAACCTTCTTAATATCCTTAATGCCCATGCACCTCTAAAAAACTTTCATCTCCATCCTGCTTGAACTAAGTCCAGATCAGGGACTTGCAAAGAAGGTGTGGGGCTGCCCAAAGAGGCTTCAGAGGCATAAGGCTTGAAGATGACTATCAGGTGTTCAGGGTACTCGGTAACTTGACACTGGCTACAGTCTGGCAGGCAAAATCCCAGTATTTGCATGAAGGTCTCTTCTTGTTTCCTGATTCTAAATACAAAAAGCAACTGTTAAAAAAATTATCCCTCTGTGACTCCTGTGTTTCTTCCTCAGAGGTATTTTCAGTTTTACCTGATGAACTAAATTCATATTTTGTATCTGCCTCCTAAACCATTACACCATCTCCCTCATATTCCTGACTGTTTAACAGCAATGATTTTTATTTTATCTGTCTCTCCCACAGACCTTATAACCTCTGTAATGAGAACAAGCACTAACACTGCTGCTAATGGTCCTGACAAAATTCCTGTTAAAGTTAATAAAATTATGCTTTCTACTTATCCTTTCATACTTATCCTTTATTCAGTTTTCCTAACTTCTTGGAAAAAAAGGCTTAGCCCTACTCTTAAAAAACCCTAACCCTACATCATCAAATGGCCATTGCCCAATTTCCATCCTTTCAAAGCACTTCAATTCGCTTAAGAGACTATTCCAATTCCAAATCTAGTAATATGCATGCTATTGATTAACAATAACTAGTAGTCCTAATTCTCCTAGTTGTCACCAAAAAGTTTGATACTATAGACCACTCATTCCTTCTCTCCAAGTTAAAATCATTAACCTTCTCCAATAGCTCTATCCGCTGTTTTTTTATCATTTCTCCCAGTCATTTACAAATAGTTACTATCCCTAATCAACCCCTATCTGCTTCCCTCAAACTTTTTTTGGGCTTAGCCCAGGGATCAAGCATTTTTCCCTTTCTTTTTAGTTGCATCATCAATGATATAACTAAATCTATTCCTTATTGTTCCCATCACTTTTACGCTGATGACTCCCAAAACCATGTCTCCAATTTACTAGCAGTGTTTGCCAAAATTCAGGGAGACCTAGATCAGATCAGTGCCTGGGCAAATCTGAATAAAGTAAGGTTAAACAGTGCGAAAACTCAGGCAATTTTACTGGCTCATTTCCTCTTCAG
The DNA here is from genome assembly GCA_930367205.1 of Acanthosoma haemorrhoidale. NCBI lineage: Eukaryota > Metazoa > Arthropoda > Insecta > Hemiptera > Acanthosomatidae > Acanthosoma > Acanthosoma haemorrhoidale. The sequence goes on from OV884009.1 coordinate 95,046,429, forward strand.
ATTTCCGCTTGCTACTTTGGGAACAATTTAATTTATTCATTATATTATATTATCATACTTTTATTTTTGCAATTCTATTTTCATCTCATTGTCTACTGTAATGTCGTATTTTATTGTACACACTTCTTCCTTTTGCATTATTGTTTGTTTGTGGATCCATCTATGACTTTATTTCATAAATGCAGTTAAATAATCTAATTTTATTATTATTTTTTCTTACAGAGGTTTACACTTTATTATACAATGCTATTTTTCTTTTGTTTATGATGTAATAGTTCTTTTATCTGCCAGATCTGAATTTGTCATCTGAACATTATAGTTATTCATAAGGGACTTTGCCCTAGAATAATGTTTTTTTTTTTAAATTCTATTCCATTAGTAACGTAACAAAAAATCTAACTGGTCTAGCTATCAGGAAGCCAAACAGGTACTATTCATCTCTTGGCATTGATAATTATGTTGAGAAGCATAAAAAGGATATTGAACACATTGAGGTTCACTGCTAAGAAAAATAAACAAACATATTCCACGTTATAACAATAAACAATAAATCTTCTTCACTAACAACAAATTTTCAATTGAGGGAATATTTATATATATAGTGGAATTACTCACAGTTATCGCTGAAAATGGGATGACAGCCTGTACCCATTGTAGATCCTACCTCAATAAATGGAAGGTTGCCCTTGTTTACACACAGGCTTATAAGTCCTCATAAATAAATACCAAAAAGGTGCTTGCGTGCCACTGTGATGGCTGCAGTGTCTCCTGGGATGCCTTCGAGTGACGAGCAGTTATTTTGAGGGTGAAGCGGATTGACCTACCAACCAGTAAGTCTGCGAAAAAACAAAGAGCTGCCACCTGTGTTTATCTATATGTTGAACTGCTCAATATTCTGCACTGATTGGTTTCAAACTGGTCATGTGATCCATGGTTGCCAGTTATTGGCAGAACCAAAAAAGGCTCCATAGTTATTGTGGCACTGGGCTATGATTTCACTATTTAAAATAATATTGAAAATAAATGCTGCTACAATTACAAGGGTCCGCAGGGTAATCCCAAAACCGGTTATACCCGATATAAGATGAGTGATACCCTAAGCTAAAAAATTTCTAAGCCAATATTACATAAACTTACAAACAACTAATGCTTTATTGGTCAGGAGATTTGTAAATAATATTTTAGAGATTTACAAATATATTTTTAATAGCAGAAAAATTGTATATTAACCTAATTTGTAGGGCTTTTCTAAATAAGGCTCTAGGCTAAAGCTTGCCTTATTAATCGAGGAAATATGGCCCTGGCTTTACTCTAGAGATGGCAGACATTATTGGTTATCTTTATCAGATTATGATTGCGAATAAGTCTCTTCTTCTCTGATTCTTTGGGTCATCGGAGTAATAAGATCCATTTGCCCCGACCTAAATATCCCTTTTACACTACTCCTGCAATACAGTAATTTACTCTACATTCTACAATACAATTAAAAATGCATTAAATTCATCGATTACTACTTAAACAAATTATAAATAAAAAAAATTATGTATTACCATGTAATTATTGGGGATAATTGGACTAATTTGTCTACGGATCAGCTTGACATTTTGTTCTGGAATATTAAAAACAGTCCATGATCTGGGATACAAAGCTACATACTCAGCATCTTCACCAGGAAAATCCCAATTCCATGAGGATAATCTATTCCTATCAGGTTTTCTAAAATAATATTTTAATTCAATTTTTCTAAATTTTATCAAAATAAGCAGAAACTCTACTAAAATGAACCATTTTCAATACTTATTTTTAGGAAAATAATAAAATATAGCCTTCATTATGCTGGTAAATAAATAAAGTGAAAGAGAATTCCTAAAATGTATGAAATCAATTGTCAGCTTCTGCTGATAGTCTTTACAAAATTATAAAAACACTGTTATATTTTTAAAAAACTATTTTATATTATTTTTACAATAATAATTACGAGCTAAGATGGGAAATATTTACCACTAATATTTAAAATTAATTAAAACCATAATCAATATTAGTACATTTGTTTTCATGCTGAGAAAATACACAATCTTAAATTAAGTGAATATAGCCATGATGCTCATATCCGTGTTTTTTAAATAACACCAGTATATTTTAATTACATTATAAAACAATCAAATAAACATATTTTTTAAGGAGTAATTAAAGCGTATTAGGGGAAGTTGCTAGGGGGGGGGTCACTTTTATGTTCAGCACATTTAGGAAATAAATAAAATATAGCCTTCATTACGCTGGTAAATAAATAAAGTGAAAGAGTTTTGCATAAATTCTGTTATTTTTTACATGTAATTTTTATTATTTTATTTTTATTATCAGCTTCTACTAATAGACTTTACAAAATTATAAAAACACCGTCACATTTTTAACAAATTATTTTATATTATTTTTACAATGATAATTACGAGTTTATGGCATCATGTTAAGGTTCCACCTAAATGCTCCATACAGTATATTAGGAAAATAAATATTTTTGAATCAACAAGTAATTGATTAATAATATTTCATTATTTTTAATTGGGTTGCTCTTCTTTATAGTACCATTGGGGCATTAAATTAACTACTATGAACAATATCATGCCTCTAAATCAAACTCAGGTTGAGTTAAAGCTACAAAAACAATCATGGTTTAAAATGAGTTGAAGCGTTAGTTGGGACATTGGTTTGGGTTGCTGTAAAAGAGATGTCAAGTTTTCATAAAGCTCATGTGAGGTCAACGTTTTGTCATGCTATGTGTATCTGCATCAGGTCTTACTGAGAAGACAGATGGTGTTGACAGTTTAAGACATGTGGGGGATGTAGTAATTATAGTTTAAAAAGACAAAACACAAACACATAACATATTATTAATCAGGACACCCAGACCTTTTATTTAGCACTCTGCAAATGTAAAGAGAACAAAAATTGTTACTAAGAGTAAATAATGACTCTGGCTTCATGAAACAGGATGAAATTGGAAGACCTCTAAAATTTACACAATAATAATAATCTACACAGCATGTAACTTTGTGCTGTCAGGTTCTGGTGGCGAGGGAGTATCAACAAAAACATAGTAATGCTGCAAAAATTATTCATCAAGCTATAAGAACAAAGCAGCTCACCTAAAGCGGCTCAACCCTCTCAGATGAGACCTACTAGAATATTAATGGAAACACTAATCTTCTGGACATGATTCCCTGAGCCCTCTGCAAACCCCTGAACAAAGTCATAGTAGTTTTCTTGACATGAATATACAACTACAAGCTTTGAATGAACACTTTTCTTTTATTTTTTTCTGATGCAATTCTACAGTAAACTCTCGATTATCAGTAAGTAGTTGGTCTTCCTTCCTTTTTTTTCTTCTTTTTTTTTTCCGAAAATAAATTATGGAAGCATGCATGTCGAGAGAAAATGCATAAGTCACAATCGGGAGATGCAGAAGCCATTGTTAGATCGACAGCCAGTTAGACCAGGGCATTGGTACTTAATAAATACATCCCACTGTCTCCCCTCCTTCTCCTACAAAGGCAACTTCTGCTTCTCATGACTTACACATCAGTTTGTGAGTTTCTATCATACTGAGTACAAGTGTTGTCTACCAATTCATGTATGTGTTTTAACTGTTGTGCAGGACACAGTTTTTGGTCACAACTTATTGAAAAATGTCTGAAATGTGGGAAAAAGTGGTCCTATCAATTCAATAGAAACTAGAATTGATTAAAAAAATTTAAAATGGAGCATCAAAAAAATAAAGGAACTTGCAGTATGGAATAGGAGAAAGCACTGTGAGACGGAATAAGAGAAATTGGACTTCATGGTGAAAAAAAACTGATTTTGAACAATTTCTACAGTCAGAGGGAATTTTTTACGAACATGTCTACAATACTGATGAGTCAGAACTGTTCTGGAAATATTTTCTGACACAAACACTGCCGTTTGAAAGGGAGCAGCAAGCTCCAGGACACAAGTCTAGTAAAGAAGGAGTAACAATAATGACATGCAGCAATACAACGGGATCACAAAAACTAAAACTGGTAGTGATTTAAAAATCAAGATATATTAAAGGAACAAGGGCTGAAAACCTTGCAGTACACTACTTCAACTAAAAAAAGGCTGGATGGAGCAAAAATATTTAAAGAGTGGATCGAAAAAAAAATTCATTGCCCAAGTTAGAGACCATCTCAAATCTCTAAACATGCCCCAGAAAGCTGTATTGCTGATAAAAATTACCCATCTCACTCAGGGAAATTAGTTTTGAAATCAGAAGATAGACATTTTTTTTGTCAAGTGTTTGCCTCCCAACGTCACAGCTCTTATCCAGCCAATGGTCCAGGTCATGAAGAAGAAGAAATACAGAACAAACTTACTAAAAAAAAGGATTGAAAAAGGGAATGATCTTCAGGGCTTCTAGAAAGATTACACAATTCTTGACATAAATTCTGCTTGAGAGTCAGTTAAGCAACCTACATTATTAAAGTTCTGGAGGAAGATTTCATCAAACTATGAAAATATTTTGATAAAGTCTCCAGAGGAAGAAGAGGTTTCTCCAAACGAATTGGTTCCATTCAAGGTAAGACAACTTTAAAATGCCCATCTGCTCATTTTGTTCAGTTGCTGTCACACATCACAGATGAAAAATCAGCACTCATATCTACTACTTGTAAGGTGGTGTGCCACAAGAGATGGGATGTCAGAGGGACAGACCCCAAGAAGGTGAAGGGTGCAACAAAAGGTTAAACCTGCAACATCTGCCAGGGATGGTGATGACAGCAGTCCATCACTTGGGTCATATCAGCGCGGGACTGCCCAGTACCCCTGACAGCTCATTGAGGGAGTGATTGATGGCCCTGATATCATTAGAGAGCAGTCTCAGGGAGGAGGTTGGGAAGCTGAGACCTCTCATTTCATCAGTGAACAGGCTTTGGAGGAGGTCACACAAGCGAAGCAGGTGGAGATCTCCTGCAGGACTCTCTGTTCAGGACAAGTTGATCCTTCACCATAAAACAAGACGGGACTTCTCCATCCGACATCATAACTGGGACATCATTTACAATAACCATTCACCTGATCAAAGACATGTCTCCAGGTAGCCGAGATCTCTAATGGGCGTTAAAGTCAGTTGAAGATGTTGGGTAAGGTCAAATTCGTCTGATTTTCTGGATCAGATGTTGGCGAGACAAAGACTTCCCAGCAATATGAATAAATAAGTTTGATGACCTTGACGTCTTTGCCTGACATTCAGGCACCTATTACTCCTTCTTCAACTGACCTCTCTTCCTCCTTTCTTTTTGATACAAGCTCCTTTATGCCTGAGTTTCCAACATCTTATTACTTCAGTTTCTAGCTTTTACTGCATTTTTACTTTCAATTCAGCCTATATCATATAGTCAAATTATTTCATACTACTTCCAACGACAGACTTAGTCTTTTCATATTCAATTCTCTTCCTCAGACTATTCTCAAGCCTTTTTCAAGCTTTTTGCTCCACATTTCCCTGCTCATCACGGTGAATTCCTATAATCCTTCTGTAAGTTTCTGAGTCTTTGGTTAAACCAGATATCCCCTAATTTTCTGTTTTCCTCTCCAACTATTTCCTTCTCTACCACAATTAGTCTGACTGGATTAATGGTGGTGTCTGCCTCTATCTCCACAATAGCCTCAGATCCCTAATCCTTCAACCCATTTCCTCCCTCCTCAGAGCCCTCACATGGAATACATTTTCGCTGAAGTATCCTACCACTCCAAACGGATCTTTTATGATGTAATTTATCGTACTCGTCTAGTTCCCTTCGATCTTGTATTTGAATCAACTCTTTACAACTTTGTCTCTTCATTTAATCTTTTTGAATTTTAGCTGGTGATCTAAATACTTATTTACTTAGAAATTCCTCAAACAAATGCTTCCTTGTCAACCTTACCACTTTCCTTAATCTCTTTGTCATTCCATATTCTGCCATCTATCATGCAAATATTTCAGATTCCTGGATAGATCTTTTTATTATAGACTCGCCTTAAAATCTAATTTCCTTCTTTCAATTTCCAGTACCTTTCCATTCGACACACGATACTATTAGCTCAATTGGGTCCACCCAGGAAACTTACAATTTCAAGTCTCCAACTGAGCACTGGTGCAACCAATGGTGGATAAAAGTTAACGAATAAAAATGGGTGCATTTTATGTATGCTATATAATATATACCATTAAATCCTATGCCGCAGATCCTATACACCAGTCCTCTCTCTTCAATGCTTCAGCCCCACATCAGATCCAATATCTATTCTACTTCAAAAAAGACTATGTTGGAAGTCACATACTAAACTTGAAAGCAGCTTGCTTACTAAACTGTTGTTTAGTGCTTACTAGACTCTCATTTAGTGCTTAATAAACTGTCATTTAGTGTTTACTAAACTGTGGTTTTAGTGCTTACTAAACTTGAATCAAAGTTTTGGACAACTTTTACCTTTTTACGGCAAATCTTGCCTCTCAATTTAAAACAGAATTATCAAATATAAAGCCATACTTAAACCAATCTGGGCTCAAGGACTTGAACTTAGGGACCAGAAAACCTTTCATGCTGACCTTAACAAACCCACTGTCATATCCCCAAAAAATACATCAATAATTATCAGACCAGCCAAATTTCCTAGCATGATTATTATACATCATCACCCATCCAGACAATTCTCCATAGAGAAATCCTCCAATTAATCCGTTATAGTTGGGATTAATGTTAATAATTGTTTCAGCTTATTTTTCTAAAATAAAGAATTCTTATAAAAAAAAAAAATTATAAGCTTAGAAGCATAAATGATACCTCTGACAAGACAAGACTTTTTGGTAAACAGTATTATTGTCTTTATCTTGAATATTCACAATGAACTGTGCTGCATCAAAGGTGACAGGTGGAAATTCATATTCACCAGGAATCATTTGGAAGTTTGTGAAGCCTCCTTTATACCTAGTCCCTATTGTTCCACAGCCGATGCCTCCCAGGGGAACACCTTGAAAATGTAAAAACTTTGGAAACACTTGCTGAAGATAAATTATTGTTACTAGTTATTAAGTCAGATATCTATTATAAGAAGTCAGGAGAAAGTAATTAAAAATATATACAAATAATGATTAATCTTAATTTAATAACTAAACCGGGATACTTATAATATAATAATTATAAAAAACATTAATTTTTAATACAACTGTATGATTATGTGTGCAATTAACATAAATGTTATTTACAAGCCTTTAATCCCAAAAATTGTTAATTTGTAGAGCCTAAGAAAATGAAGAAGAAAAAAATAACAAGATAAATTCAGTATGTTTGTTTTTTCCTACAGAACAGATTTCTTTCCAATATTGAAAAATAATTAAATTATCAACTTTGATGTCATTTATTTAGGATTAACTTAACTTTGAATAAATAAAATTCCCTGCATTAAGGATGAATCTTACAGTCTAGTATTTCATGAAACACCCTGTAGATAACTTGTGTATTGCTTAGTAATATAGCACATCCATGATTGAATAATAAACAAGTTAATCAAAAGGAAACAAAAAGAATACAGTGGATAAAATATATTAGCTTAAATATTCATGTTGTTTGTTTCACAATAGCTTTATCTACACCCTGAGATAAATCAAAAATAATGCAATGTACAAGGAGGTAGGTTGGTGTATATTTCCAAGACCTTCAGACAGCTTTTGACACCATCCCTAGAATAATTTCAAAAGTTTATTGAGAAAAGAGGAGTCCCAAAATCTTTGGTTAATAGTATACCAAGTTCAATATTCCAAAATTAATAGTTTATTTTAATGTATTTATGAGTGTTTATTGGTCTATTTATAATTTTTATCATATAAATTTTAACTACATACAAGTCAAGGTCAATTTTTATTCTGATGTAGATCCCACTATTACTATAAACTATTGTTTATAATAATAAATATTAGCCAAAGAAAATCAGCAGGATTGGGACTCAAACCCAGGACCTTCCCAATATGCGGTCGGGTACTCTGCCAACTGAGCTAGTCCTGCAGTAGTTGGTAAGGGGACTTTGCCAATATGAACTCTCTTTGTCTAAACTATCGGGACGCACTATGGTGGGTGGATGCTAACAGCAGATGCAACTTGCGACCCCTTAAAGTTTCAAGGAGAATGATGCACACTTCTGGCTCAGTAGAAAGGTGGTTTAGTTCAATGATTTTCCAGTAAACTGAAGTGGTAATGGTAGATGGAATGATAAAATACATATTCTTGGCAAACTGACTAATCTCCATTATTTCATTGTACAACAAACAAAACAAACATTTTTTTAACTTTTTCGGTTAGAATATCAAGATTTCTGTTAGAAATTAGCATTTAAAGTGTTTAACAATTGCTGGACATAAACAACAGTAGCTACTGCAAGTAAAAGTAAATATTTATTCCCCTTTCAACTTTTCTTATAACAAATTTACTCTTAAGCGGTAAGTATAGTTAGTACACATGTACAGATACTATTCAGTCAAAAGATAAATATATAAAAACTTTTGTTTCTCCGTACCTCCGTAGTTGTTTTTTTTACAATTGTTAATGTTAAATTGAGGAATAATGCTCAATAAATACTTTACATATCTACTTACCTTTAACCTCCTTTTGTTTTGCAGGATGGATGAAATCCATAACCGGTTTATGTCCAGCAATCCACAGTTTGAAATAATACACTAAATACCTAGAAACACAAAGACAATAAACAGGTATCTTAATTATAATCGAGAAAACATCACAAAGAAACAAACTCAGTGATAAGAAAATTCTTCTATATATTAAAAACACACCATAATAGCCCCAAATTATACCTTAATTATAAAATCAACTGTATGGTATGTGAGACTAATGTTTGGGGTTTGAGAGGATCGAAAACTATTGAAAAACTTACCACTTTTTTTTATTAAGAAATTTGTTTATAACAGAAGTAAGGAAGCTACCTAGAATAGCATCCAAATCCCAAAGAAGAAAAATATATGTATATGTAACTTCATTATATATAACTAGTCATCTCACAGAAACATGCGACTAACGGAAGGCTAACAGAGTAAGAAGAAGAATCGAAAGGGTAATATGGTGTTTTCTTGTGCAATCGTTGGGAGATACTTCTATATGTATATTATTTTGTAGCAGTTCATCCATTTTGGCAGGAATGAAGGGAAAGAGAAATTGGGTTTTTCAAAGCTTATTAGGAAGATGAATGGTAGCCATAAAAAAAAATTGGTATGCATAGTATGAGAAGAGTTACATAAGAGACTTACTTATTCAGTTATTAAGAATAAAATAATAGTTTTCTTTCTTCTCAGTAATGGATTAATTTTTTTAAATGAGTTTGAATCATTTTTTGCACATCACTCTACTACTTAAATATCAGACATGCAGGGATGTCCTTTAATTCACGTAAATATATTTTTTTCATGCCTGAATAATGACATTTATAATAGGATACTTATTGATGTTTTTTTTTAATATTTTCTGATGGTAATAATAAACTCTTCTTATATGCTAAAATAACACAATTATTTTCTAGCCATTGATTAATTAATTTGTTCGCTTTTAAGATGGCATACATTTAATTTATACTGAGTAGAATAATTGTACTTGGGAATTAGTATCATGAATCTGTATCGCGATTCATTTTTGATAAGTATACAAGTAAACGTGTTGGGGCTATGCATCAACTATTACAGATCACGACAAGAGTTCTGACCTTTCAAATTCAAAAGGTTCATAGAAATCTAAAATCAACATTTTTGTGCTAGGACCGGATGGCCTATGCCTTAATGAGGTAAAAATAATTATCAGCCAAATGAGGTAAAATTGCCAAGACTACATACACTTACTCAAAAAGAAGTTTCAGTCAAAAAAAGAATGATAAAAATGTATTTAATATTTATGTATTTAAAAGCTTAAATCTAAGACTGGTTGAATACTCTCAATTGAAAATCTGTAATTATTAACAGTAAATTAAATATATTTACGTTTCATTTATTACTGTCGCCATCCTTTTGGTTAAAATGGTGTGTAATGTATTGACCAAATTGCTGATGGACTACAAAATACTTCACTTATTTGATTATCTTACGCTTATTATGCCGATAACCCTCAAATATTATTGGTAGGTCACTGAAACCCAATTACTTTGGATTTAGATATTTTTGCGCAACATATGCTCAATTAACTACTATACTTATACATTTTCTTGTCAGTACTGCAAGCCTTTGGAGCTCTATTCCCATAAATATTTGTTGTTCAAAACACTCCCAATCTTTAAATCTAGACTTTATAATTTTTTTATCCCTCTCCAATCTAACAATTCATAAATCATCATTATTATTATTCTTTTTAATTAATTTTATTTATTCCCTATTACAATATGTCCCACCAACCTTTCAAGCTCTTTTTTCACTTCTATTCAATTTTTTGTTCAAATAGTATGCTTTTGGTTAATTGAAGTCGCCCCATTAGTACACAGGCCCATTATTGTTTATGAGCTAATCGCATCAATGCAATTTATTTTATACGTATTTTTTTGCTGCTAGACATACTTAGTTGTATCTTTTTGTAATTCTTAGAGCTCTCTTCTATTAAGTCTACTGAGCACCAACATCTTTTTCCCTTGCTAACGGGGGATCAACTGACGATTAAATTGGGCACAAATGTCTGAAACTCAAAACAAAGTACTCTAGGCCCAAAAGTATTATTTAATACCACAATATATATTTAACAAGGACCTGATGCTGCAGGTATGCAGCCTAGTGGTTACCATGCTGACTTCCAGCAGCGAAGACCCAGGTTCAATCCCCGACTCACCCGAGTTTTTCGTTTGGGGTTTGTGTCTAGTCGGAGTTGACTCACCCTCATGAGGATAAATGAGGAGTTAGTTGAATAAAGAAGTAGCGAATCCGATTAAGAAAACAGAATTTAAGGTGGAGAGGTAATGGGCTGATCACACTAGCACACCTCAGTGCCTCCTACCAGCTATGATGGCAATATTCAGTTGGCCCTTACCTCTTCATGAGGTGTTGTGCCAAAGATCCCAGGCATGTACTTTGAATCTGGTTCCCTGCCTTTGGATGACTTGTGGGCACAACACCACGCCCTGAAACGGCTTAATGTTCACGCTGCTGTAGTTAGCTCATATTTAGGCTTCTTGAGCTAAATTATCAACACACTTCCTTTGATTCTCTCCAAATACCATTTCACCATTCTCAAATATAGTGAGAACTTGCAACTTCCTTCTATCCTCACCTAAATCTACAAGGAAATAAACTTAAGTAACTAGTTTATATATTTTTTGGTAGAGCATGACAAAAAATATTTTTTAGGTGACAAAAACCTGAGTTACGACTCCAATGTTATCACAGTGTAATATAACAGCATGTCCTCTATAAGAAGCTGCCATAAAGGTCTTATGTTCAGTGTAGGTTCTTGTAATCCTTTTATCTCCAAGTTGTTAGTTTTGTTTTTGCCTTGTGATGCTAGAGAGCTTAAATAAGTAAAAATGAAACTGATAAAAGTTATTCCTAGATAAATCATTTAGCACTTTGGTTTTAAATTTTTTTGAAAGTAACTGTCGGAATATATATAAATAACTTTGAGAGCCACAAGAACTGTGAAGGAGTCCGTCAGTATTTATTAAATTGTCTTTATACAAACTAGTAGGAGTATTTCTACTACTTCTTTTTGGTGTGTGTGTACCTTGAAAAATACTCATGATCACTAATCTATCCAAGCGAATTGGCCACCCTACCTTAGCCTGATGAACTTAGATCACCTGGATGACCCCTAAGCCTTTGTATAAAACACTCAAGTCTAGGTTTGTTCTTCTTCTCTATTAACTATATTCGTACACATCACCGAAAATTGTTTGAAGGTCATACCTATCAAATCGGGCAACGCTACCTCATGAGTCTTTGTAAAGTTGAGCTTTCTAAACCATAGAAGAGACCATTTGGTCTGATCAGGGATTTATAAATCCTTATCTTTGAAGATTCATATTTATATTTCTGTTTCACAGAGGGTCCTGAAGGGTGGAGTAACATTGGTTTCCTGCTAATATTTACTTATAAATTTTGTCTCGAATGAAATTCAATCCTAATTCTCCAAATTGAAGCTTTTAATACCACTCGATCCTACTTTCCAAATTAAAATCATTAATCTTTTATAATATCTCTATCCACCGGTTTCAATAATTTCTTTCCAACTGTACACAAATAACTACTATATCTAATCAATTCCTATCTACTCCCCTCATTCTGTCCTTGACCATAGCCCAGGGATTAAACATTTCTCCTCTTCTTTTTAGTTCCTATATCAACGATCATCTTAAATTCATCTATTATTTTTCCTATCACCTTAAAGCTGATGACTCCTAAATTCTTTTTATCCTTTTCCCCTTCTGAGTTATTCATTTGTGAAGATTCAGAAAGACCTAGATTGGATCAGTGTCCAGACAAACAAGAACAAATGTAGGTTAACTGCTGCAAAAACTCGGGCTATTTTTATGGGTTCCAATTCTTACCTCAGATCATTTGACCCTTAGTGACCATCTTCTTTCTACTTCACTGCTACAATCCTAGGGATTACCATTGACCAAACCCTTTCTTTATCTGGCCCTTTAACTATTCCATCGCTCTTGCCTCTTCTTCCCTCAGCCTATATGTCAACTTCAAGTACCCTCCCTTATTTTCGATGTTGATGTGTGGTATATGGAGTCTCTTAAGACTTGGAGATAACTTAAAGCGAATTATGAACTTTTTCATTAAATTTGTCTACAGGACTTCACAATACTCCCATCTTTACGCTAAGTTAGGGTGGCTGTTCCTCTCCTTCCATAGACAATACTTTCTTGGTTCATACCTTTTGTAAAGCATAAATTCTCATCACTTGTATATACAATTCAAATGTTTAATCTAATCGGTCACAAGATCCCGTCTCTGTTGTGTCTATAATCTTTCCTACAAAACGGCCATATTCCTTTCTTGCTCGCTCCACCACTCTCTGGGATTTTCTCCCTAATATCTCCAATGCTTCCTCCATACAGATTAGGCTTTTTTTACTGTATATATCCAGAAGTTTGGGTCCCTTATTTTTATTATATCATTTATTTATCTGCTGTTATCTTTTATGTTTTAATTTCAAGGTTTTCTTTAAATTGAATACAGTATTTACTGACCTTTTTTGTATTTCCTTTTATTTTTATAACGTTCCATTTATGAATTTATTTATTAGAATGCTTTAAAACATTTTTTTTAATGCAAGTTTACACTTTATTTTACTTCATTATTTCTCTCTTTTGTGTGGAATTTCATTTTTCTTAGCCAGTCAGAATTGATTTTTCTTTATATTATTCATAAGTGACTTGGTTCCAGAATAAAGTAGTTTTTTCCATCAATCTACACTGCCCCAGAAAAAAAGTGGCACACTTAGAAAAATTAAAATAATTTCTCTGTGTTTGCCGTCGAATAAATTTCACCCCACACCAAACTCTCCCGGTGACATTACACTAAGCTTAGTACTCACCAGGCCTTTGGTAAACTCTTATCTATCTGGTGTATAAAGAGTAAAGGGGGACTCATTTGAAAAAAGAACATTGCTACATTTGTTTTCAGTTCACATAAGGTGTTCTCGAGCAAATTCTAAACAAGCTCTACGATGTTCTCTGGTCAACAATGGCCCTGAGGGTTTAAATTCACTTCAGTAAGTCTCTTTTAACAATTTCTCCACATATGGCTACTCCCCTAGTACGAAGAAGTTGAGCAGTCTCAGTAACAGTTGAAAACTGATTCTGAAGAGTATGTAGTATAATAAAACTGGACATCTCTTGGCAGAGCTGACCTAGGTCTGCGATTGCACCTTTCTCACGTTAACATGAGATTGTTCTCTTAAAAGTAGATTCAGGTAAACTCAATGCACAGGCTGCATATTTTTGGCTTCGATCTTCTTCCACTAAAGCAACACGGGCTACTTGCCCAGCCATCAAAACCATTTTTTTAATTAAAAAAAAAAATCTTTAGCTAAATTTTTAAAGTTACTCAAGATATTTCTGTATAATTTTTTTAATATTTATTGTGGTTTCCCTTCATATGTAAAGCCCCTTAACACTGGAAACATTTAATATTAATTAAAAAATAATTGAAAGCCAAAATAATTCCATCAGGAAGGAAATATTTGAATTTTTCAAAGTGCGTCACTTTTTTGTGATGTTGATATTAATCTTTTACCTCTCTAAAAACTTTTATATTATATTAACTTGTTTCATGGCCTAAAATACTATCAGCATCAAACCAAGGTTAATGATCCTTACATAGGTTGTTTTTTTAGTTTTAATTAACTACATTAGTGACTGAAAATTATTCTTACATTCATTCTAACTAGTTCTAACATTGTAATTCAATAGTGATAGTTGTTACTTTATCAACACTTCTTCATAGTGATATATTATTTTGGAGAAATAGAGTTATTTGGTGTTGATAGTCTAAAAAAAAAAGAACTAAATCGTTTATTTTATTAACAAGATGTTTGAAGTGAAAATTGGAAGTTAGTGTTTGTTGCTGGATAGTGGATAGCTAGAAGTTCTGCTTTATCATTGTCAATACACTCACAACTATGAATATTTATGAGATGTGGAATTTTCAGATTGTTTTGTGAAAAATGTTGTGCTTCTTCTGGAGGTTTTTTTGTTACATGCCAAAGTATGACACCTTTCACATTTACTGAACAAATTTCATTTTTTCAGATACATACACAGGTGGTCTGAAAAGTATCCGACCTCAACATGAAGATGATAGTAGTAAATAAAAGCTGGTGAAATAAAAGCTTCGTTAGGTCGGAAACTTTTCAGACCGCCCTCGTACATTTATACACAAACACACACCATGGCATAAGAACAAAGAATAGATCTTGGTGGGCAAGTTTTGTTGTGGATTAGGTATTGACATCCTCAATGATGGAAATATGCTAGCTAGAAGTTCTGCTTCATGGTACACAAATAGCTACTGTTTTTTTGAAATTTTTTTTTTAATTTCTGAAGATTTTTCAACAAAAAATGTTGTTACTTCTTTCTGAG
The DNA here is from genome assembly GCA_930367205.1 of Acanthosoma haemorrhoidale. Classification (NCBI taxonomy): domain Eukaryota; kingdom Metazoa; phylum Arthropoda; class Insecta; order Hemiptera; family Acanthosomatidae; genus Acanthosoma; species Acanthosoma haemorrhoidale. The sequence continues at coordinate 95,061,546 of OV884009.1, forward strand.
GTTTTTGTCACTGAGTATGAATTTCAGTTTTACTAATCAATTTTATTTTTTTCAACTTCATTTGTAGCTATCAATACCGTTCAGATGCCCTTTTCAACTTAACCTTCTCTGCTGAATACTAGCCGTCAAAATATGTTTTCTTAGCAGGTCTATTAATCATTAATTAATCCTAATAAAAATTAATCATTCAAATCCTGTAAATATTTGTTCCCTTTAACCAATACTTATTAAAATTTATATCAAAAGGGATTAAATAACACAGCTAATAACACTTAATAATGTATAAACCTTATTTTAATCTGTATTTATTTATTTTTTAAGAAACACCTAATAATTTATTATTTTACTTTAAACTATTCTCGTATCAGATCTTCTTTATTGTTGTTTTAAAACTTATGAGCTGCAAAGAATAACTCAATGGTCCTATAATAATAGGTTTATCCTGGAATGTTTAATAAGGATACAATATTATTTAAATAACTGTCATGATGTAATATCCTGATGATGTAATCATCTTAAGTGCTTAATAATATTATAAATTATTAAAAATGTAGAAACGGATTAGTAAACCTGGATTAAATCCTTCTACTATTAAAAATATTTTGAATATTAATTTGTAAAAATTAATTATTTTACCAATATTAAATATGCTATGCATACTTTTTATTTTTGTTAAATAGTCCATTATAGAAGATTCACTTTTATTGTTATGATAAGATGTATTTTATCTGAAAGTATTTTGAGGCCATCAAGATTGTGGAAGAGCATGATTGAAGTGTTTTCAGGTAACTTGTTTCAAGGTTGGTTAGGTGTTAATTCTTAATGAAATTTGTAGATTTTTTAGTCTTTAGAATAATTCCATTTTGGTTTAATACAATCCACTAAAACATTGGTATATTCTTTTTTGGTGTTCTTCATACCTTCACTATGAAGATCTGAAAATATATTTTCAAATTTCTTCATTTGGGAGTGTAGGTCTGAAAATCAAATTTTGGTTATTCTGCTGTTAGTTCACAGCTTAAGAATTATTTATGCAACGAGATAAAAAAGAAAAAAATACTACCCAGTAATATTAGATTCCGTAGTGGATGGAGTAGCATGAGATATAGTCATCTCATCAAAGATCATCCCGGAGGATTAAATAATGCACCTAGTATGATAAACAGGCATTGTAATGCTCCTTTATAATAAAAATATTTATAACAAACACCTGCTCAACTTTCCCTGAGTGTCTATGGCACACATGGTATGGGTGTATGGATCTGACATGAGGGTTAATGTAGAGATCAGGGCTTTCCTAAGTGTCCCATCAGTCAATGTCCTATCAGTGGTATTCCCATCTATTCACAATTACAGCTGTTTCCCATTACTTGATAGCTTTGTTATATTACAGGATATAACAGACTAGCTGAATAAAAGCAAACAACTTGATCACTAAACAGATTTTATATTGTCACCGTCAAATATGCATAGCTTGAAGTCAATTGGAGATCGAGAATTTGGTGATCAAAAAAATAATTAATAAAAAAATGTGAAGTCTAATAGGGATTATTGCCTATACAGCACCAAAGTGGTCTATTTCAGCAGGAACTGCATTACAAAAAGATCCTGTGGGAAAAAAGGTTTTTAACAAGACAGGAATTGGTAGAACTAATTAATGACTGCATCAGTACCAAAGTTATGTTCTCAAAGTGGCCCTTGACAATAGGCGTGTTAAACTGAGCACATAGGTGTTATTTCCGAGATTAATAATTAATAACCTCTTATTAATTACAGTGTCTCTTAAAGCATAAGATACAGTGTTAAGAGCAAATAAACTGTTTTATATAACTATTATACTATCCCAAATAAAAAATAATTAAGACCTTAGTATCATAAATAGTAATATAGAGATGGTAGCATAAAACAATAGATTATGCTACCATGGCTATTAAGATACACAACAGCCCTTACAATTTGTAACAAATAATTTTGTATTGACATACATTTGATTAAAGTGAATAACCTAGTGTAACATTATGAAAAATATTACAACAGAAGCAAAATTTAAAATTAAGGAAAAGCTATAGCATTTTACAAGCAATCTTGTGTATTCATATACCAAATAAACTACCTGAATATCAAAGGCAATAAGGTGAAAATTTGTTTGCAAGAATATGTACGCGATTGGGTTCTTTCTTGAACAAAAACATAGTTTAATTTTGCTTTCCACCCAAAAGCTGGGATAGCAGCCACATTTTCAACATCGAAATTCGCCATTTCTACTCACGAATAAAACTACAGAATAAATAGGCAATCACGGATTTTGTATCTGTTATCAGGAGATAAATTCCTATTTCATATATCACCGGTACTTTTAGTCAAAGAGGTAGCAAACAATAATCAACAAGAGATAAAGTTAAACACTTAAAGGACTATTTGACAGCAGTCCTGTTTATTGTAAGGGTTACTAGCAAAGATCAATGTAACTAGTCGATCAGACACCTAACCATTTTACATTTATTACATCAAAGTAGTATTTTACACACTTGAATTTGTTTAAATCTATCCTGAGCTAAATTGTATTTTTTGAAAAGAAATATAGAACTTAAACACTCTGACACTCGTCTATACACCACATTAAGGTATGTAACATTGCACTTAATTATCTACAAGAACATCACAATATCATTAGTCAATCACCCCCGAAATCTTCAATGACTTATTTTCTTCATTAGGTCCCTGTTTTTTGGCTGGTGGGGCTGTAGCGTAGAGATGTGACGGTACTGGTGGAGCAGTGACCTTTTTTTTTTTTTTTTTATTTCAAAACCTCAAAAAGTAATACAATGAACAAAATATATAATAAAATAATTGGAATAAAAAGCAGTGACCGTTGGAGCAGATGTGACCTGCTCCTCTCTCTTGAACCTTACCGGTGACGGTCAAAACCCGGAGCAGTAGCAGCCAGCCTCTTCACTCTGCGCTCTGTCACAATCACAGTTTCAGTTGCTTCTCCTTCCCCTGTTTCGTTAGTCCACCCTGCCACTGTCCCTTAGCTATATTTATGTATTACACATTTAAACACATATATCTTGGCTAATACCAAGAGCAGTAATACTTACCGTAAGATAACTTTTCTACTGAAAATATTTTTTGAAATAAGATAATTTACGTGTAGGGATAGGGATGTTCATTCATATATCAGCATACAAAAACAACAATATTTACATACATATTTGTTTACCCTGAAAATTAAAAATTGTCACAAAAATCAGGTAAATTTAAATGTGACACAATTAATTGGTTAATTAACTAAATTATTTATTTATATGAGATAAACTTAGTTACATGTAAAGCAATTAATACAACGCATTAATTTGCATTTGAACAAGTATAAAAATTTAATATAATATAAAACTTAATATATAGGTAATATACAGATAAAAATAAAACAAAAAAATATGTATGTGTAATATAACAAATGGTATAAAGCTAAAATACTAGTTAATCATTTTTTTTATTTATACCTAGGGATAAACATAGTTATATATAAAACAATTAAAACCTAAATTAATTCATTTACATTTGAACACGTATACAAATTTAATATAATATAAAACCTAATATATAGGTAATATACGGATAAAAATATGTTTGTGTAATATGACAAATAATATAAAACTTAAACATGTAAAATTAAAAAAACACAAACAAGAAAAGAAAATTGAAGGAACATAATTGTCCAATATAATTACGTCAATATTTAATTGGCTTTTAAAAAAATTATGAGATCAGATTATGAGAAAAGTTGCTCACGTTGCAACGACACACATGCGTTCTTCGGCAACCACCGAAAGGAGAGGATTGTTCTGTTGATTTTCGAACCACCACTTCACTGGATCTGTTTCCAGACATTTTCATCTTCGTCCAAATAGCGCTGCAATTCTACTATTGCACGGCTTTCACTGGTATTCATTCATAAAAAATAAGGCAGAGACAGTTTCATTTTCATTACCCGGATCACTGTCACTGTTACAATGGTATCACAGTAGCAGTTGGAGCTGCGACAGATTTAGTGGCCCGTCACACCCCTACTAGAACGCTCAGCACACCCATTGGCTCTCCGTGCTTTATTTGTCAAGAACAAGAAGTCTGTGTACGGACATTCGTGTACACAGAGCAGTTGTCTGTACTCACTCAGAATTCGCCCACCTCATAACGAATTGACCAGACCAATTGGATTTTTTCATTTGTAAGGGACTCAACCCCTTCTTCTACAATGTAAAAGAAGGATAATATTTATCATCAGGACACAGTCCCAGTGTTTCCTTCTCATAGCGAGGAACCACAAAGTTCCGAAAATACAGCCTCACTGACACCAGCACAAGTGGAATTTGTTTCAAGCACTGCTCAAAAAAAAATTAACCATCCCACTGTTATTGAAATCTTCTGCTGAAGAACTCTCATTACTCTAACTCCCACCAAAAACATTCACATCAAAAGAAGTCATGCATGAAATTCAATACCTGTCAAAACGTTAGAGTTTTCACCCCAAAGTTCAGCTGACTGCCTGTGAAGTTTCGATGACCCTACCAGTCAAACGACATTACTCAATTTATCAATACCCTTCTTATTGGAGGCAGCTGATCATTCATGAATGGAAAGCTCAAACATGACTTCGGACTGACAAACAGACCTATAATCACCCGAACAAAACACTGAAGACCGGAATTCGCTTATACAAAGCACATACCTATGACAGTTCTCTTAGCTATATTCTCTGATAACAAATGATAGAAATATATAGAGATCGACCCGCAGACTCCTGTGGAAGAAAACCTCCTTGATGCGGCTAAGAATAACTCCAAATCCCGACAATGACATTACAGACGAACAAAAATATGAACGAATTGCTGTCCAGTCTTCCTCTATTTTTACACCTTGCTGACCAACAGCATGATCTCGATGTTTAAGCCTCACTTGGCATTCCATTACAACTCTTACTCCCACCAAAAGCATTCACACTAAACGATCTCCTGCATGAAATTCAAATTCAATACCTGTCAAAACAGAATCTCTTGGGTACGGTTTCATAATTTGTCAAATTCCACATCATTTATCACGAAAAGCTCATGTACTTCTAACCACTTTTTAAGAAGATTTATTTGATCAACATTAACAATTACGTCTAGTACTTCTGAGATAAAAAGGCATATTGGCTATAAGTCAATTGAGCGTGGGAATATATACGTATATTAGAAGAAGAGGAGTATTAATTAAGTAACCTGATTAAGTTGCTGACAGTGAGGTATAAGGTCCATAATCCAATCTCAAGGTCTCTTTCAATCCCTACCTGATCCTGGCTCCCCAAGCTATGCAGGAATACCTTTTATATATTTATAGGCCCTTTTAGAACCATGGCTCCCTAAATAGAGGTTTTAAGTGCTGACATCGATTCCTATCAAATCCCAAATCATCTATCTAGGTCTTAAACCAGACAAGCGACTCACTTGGACCCCCCTCCCCACATCACGCCCAAACGGCAAGAAACTAACAAACGATTCAAACTATTTCTTATAACTTTATTCTTTACATAATTTACAATTTTTCTCAAAAACACAGTATAATAATACATTCTTTGACAACTGGGAACGTGTATACATGTGTACATAGCATTCTTTATTTACTGCTAATGTACTTTATTAAGTGATGGACTTAACAGTAGAAAAATCGATATATAAAATAAAACAAAAACAAAGAAAATAATAATACCAAATAAAATATAAAAGCAATACGAAAACAGAATTAATGAAGTAGATACAAAATTTAATTTGGGTATTGTTTTTCCAACAATATATGGTTTGCGGGTGTATCTTTTAAGGGCATGTTTTCTTTACTTGAATTGCCTATTTTTCATTTTAATGGGTTTTTGGGTAGTTAATTATGTAAATACTTATGTTTTTTGTTTGTAAACTTCCAATCTCCTGTAATTTAAAGTACAATTGTAACTACAAAACGGTGCAGCATATGTCGTTGTGGGGCAGATTACTACTTCATATAGTATTAATTTGTTGTCAGGTGTCAGTTTTGTGAAAGTAGTATGACCTTTTACTAATGAGGTTTTTAGTTTTGTTACATTTATTGTTGGTATAGTGAATATGAGGGGAGGTTCTAAATTCACATCTAGCTTGTGAATGGAATAGGGCCAGGGTAGTTGGAAAATATTGTTGGTGGGTTAACATTGGTCTAGGTTTGGTGAATGCTATTTCCTCTTTTGGAGTGGGTTAAGTTTAATTTTCTATTTATTGAAATAGGTGTTAGATTTTTCTATTTGTGCCTGTAATCTATTTATTTATTTATTGTGTCTATTCAGAATGATACTGTGCAGATTGCCGTGTCATCTGCTTAGAGACGTGATCATGTAGTGATCATAAGCGTGTTTATCCCAACATGTTTCTTCTCATCGGAAGCTTTGGTTGTATAGTCGGTTAACCTTCCGAGCTGTGTTGACTAAAACCAAACTGTAAATCATTAATATCTATGTGATAATGGATATCTCCTTCAAATATATTTAAGAAAATGTTCAAAAAAATGATTATTCTATAGCTTACTATGTTTATATGGTATTTTTTGGTTTATGTATCATGAGGATTTTTTCTATTTTCCAGGATGAAGGAAAGTGCCTGTGCCGTCGGGGAATGATGTTGTAGATTTTAGTGAGGAATATGATTGCCTTTTCGCTGAAAATTTAAAAGACTATAGGTAGGACTGTGTCTAATCCTGGCGATGTTCTTACATTCAGCACTTTAATGAATTTACCTATGTCTTTTATAGAAATGGATGTAAAATGCGGCATAGATTTTCTTAAGAATCGGGAGGTGGTTCTATTTACAATTATGTCATAGTTTGGTCCATGCCTTCTCTTTAATGAAACAAAATCTCTCCCAAGGAGACATCTTTAGAAATGCTCGACAAACAACAAAATGGTGTGATCCCTGATTGCATTTCAAGCAATATGATGTTATATGTATCTGATTGTCAGCACCTCCTCCCGATTGAGTAATAAAATAAAATCTGATATTTAAAATTTTCTTTGATGGGATTTTCCGATCTGCTCGTTAGGGATTTATGTTCCCAAGGTAGAGTCTTAATTTGTTTTTCTACGAATATAACGAAATCTCCATAAGTTGGTATGTTCTTTTCACGAACTGCAACTTCGAACGCTCAGTGGGACAATGGATCTAAAATGTACAAGCCACGATTTAAAAAACTCAAATAGGATAAATCCCCAGCATTTAATCTTTTGAGGGCTGTTATTGGCCCACAATATTGAGGTTAAACCACACCTAGACTATGTATTTAACGGTTTGAATTCAAAATCTTGCTCTAAATAAGTATCGACTTGGGCTCTATGATCGTTATAACATTTTTGTAACGCGTCCCAAATCACCGGATAAAGCCGACAAGATGGCTAACATAGGTGACTCAGACCACGACTCCCCACTCTCCCCCCACCAGGTGGCATGTGTCTTTGTACCAAAATGACGCCGCACTGGCGTGAACACAGGGCATATTCCAAATCTAACTCCATCCCCAACTCATTAATTTTAAATTCTATCATACTCGGCTAAGGTTTTCGGTATTAAACAGAAACTGGAGTAAAACGTTTTTATCTGCCCTTCCCTTTGAAAAGATCATAAACTCTTTGAGTACGTTGAAAAAGTTTGGCCTGTTTAGCTCGATAAAATTTTAAAGTGGGAGCTATACTCACACTCATATTGATAAATGATTAATAAAAAAGTAAAAATAAAATTGGTAAAATTCAATCTGTGTAATTTCCAAATTAAATATATTTTTGCCAATCTACAATCCTTACTCCATAAAATCTCTTAATTTATTATAACAAACACAAAAATAATATCTACAAAAAATTTAAACATAAATCCACTGAAGTAAGTTACCACAACCAATTAAACACCATGCTAATATATTAGAGACCCAAACTCTTTTTTTACATTTTTTTTAAATATTGAATTTTGAAATTCAATGGTATTACCGCGTGGACTCTGAACCTCTTAATCCCATGTACCATAGATTAATGATAAGAAGTTCGAACCAAAGCCAAACATTTATTATTTTTCCAAAATCGGTTCTATCCCGGTTTGGAGGACCAACAAATGTTGAAGCAAGTGGACTGTAATTATTAATTTGACAGTCCAAAAAACGCGGCAATTTGACTTTTGTTCTGCCCAACTAACAAACAAAAAATCGTTTGCTCATCTGATCTTGGACTTTTTTCCAAATGATTCGGCTTCTTGCGGGAAAATTATGAGCGAGTATAGGAACGAACGGAAAGTACAAGCACGAACCTTTCAAGCAGTTCTGAAATATCGCAATTCTTCTGTCTCGCGAACTCAATACTCTCTCCGCCATGGCCATAGACGATAAAGGATTGAAAATGAAACGCACGGCCAGGAAGTGTAGCAGTCCATTTTTCCCACTAGAGCGCAGCGCATCTCGGAGCCACTCTCTTCAAACATTTATAAGCTACCTTAAACCGCCAATCCTACCGCGCAAACACATACCCATCCAAAATCCTGCCAACCCCATGTTTGGAACTTTTTGCTGCACTTTTATTGGTTAATCCGCTTCAGTCTACAGTTGCTATTATTCGCCCGAGCTGTAGGGTTGACCGTGTTGTGACGCTGTTCAATTCAATGGCAACATTACCCTGGATTAAGGCTTCCCCGTCGAGACGACAGACGTTTGGACAAAATCCAAGATTTTGACATCGATAGATAGATGCACGTCACAGGCACTGCAAATCCAGCTGAATGTATGTCAAGGGCTTGAATGCCTTGTGAGCTCGTTGCCCACCCTTTATGCTGGACATTACCGATTTTGTTGGGTTTAGAAGAAATCTATTATTGGCCTGTTAAAACGGAGTTAGATGGTTTCGACCCCCCCCCCCCCAGGAAATCAAAGGAGACAAACTTTTAACAGTGGTCCATTCGGAAATAGACGATAATACCACTTGTGTCCTAGTCAATCGTTGCTCAAACTATCTTCGGTTGGCCAGGACAGGTCCAAACGATCTGAACATGGCAGAGCTGCATCCATTCAGAGAGGTTCAGCTATCTCATTTTTCACAAGAATTTGATAGCTTAAGGAATCACAATTGAATTTATATATATATTTATACTTTTTACCAAAAATATAGTAGGGAAAAATTATTCCCTGAAATGTACTCCAAGCTACCTCAACCGTTTTACAAAAGAAGTTCTGTGGTAGATTTTTAGTTTTGCAGTGAAAAGGATTGAGCAAAAAAAAATTAATGTTTACGGATTCCCGTGATGTAAAAATAAAATCGTTTACTTGCAATTGGGTTGAAATCGTGAAGCCGTATTAAAAAAGTGATCTGATCATGAGATTCAGCGTAAAAAAAAAAGACAGGGCTCTAGTCCATCCCCTTCCCAGCCCCAATTTTACCCTCATAGGTTGTACACTTCATTACACTTTTAACCTCCGTCGTTCAGGAAGACCAAGTCATTAAGTCATTGGTTTCACTTAAATAACATTTTTTAGTTCAAAATGCATAGTAAATAATCTTTTAGAGAATATGATTTCCTACAACATTGACACAACCTTTTTGTAATACCTAGTATAGACGCCGAGAATGTTGAAAAAACAATTTTAGTGAAATTGGGTTGGAAAAAGCAAATATCACGCTCTGTTAAAATTAGTATTCCTGAATGTAATATTATCTTTAATCCATTACGAATCTAATATTATATATATATATATATATATATTAGTCAAAGTCAGAGGCAGCTCTGTATTGGAAACTAATGCGATCATGGGAAGTAAACATCCCGTGATCCTATATATGTCGGATTACAGAAAGAAATAAGGGCAGTCTATTTCGAGAACTTGAGTTAGTCTCTTGTTATAGTTTTCCTTCCTTTATCACATCCTACCAGGTGGTGAATAACTGGTGCCGAAACCCGGGAAATCGTACGGCTATCGTTTTTTTTCTCTCTTTTATTTTGTCTCTCGGTTTTTTATACTTTTTTTCTCTTCTACTACGGGAATGCCGGAGGGAGTGCTAAGACCAGGGGTGCTCAACGCAGCAGCGGATATACCACAGCACAGGCAATTACGGCTGACGTAGCTGTGAGAAAATCTATCTCCGATCTGGAGAGATTTGCAGGAGAGACCAAGGAACTGAACCACTTCCTGAAGGGAGGTGACAGGCTGATGACGCGAATAGAAGGAAAACGAGCGGAAGACCTTATCACCGAAGGAGACGCTGAGTCGCTGAGAGCATCGCTCGAGTGTAGGGTGAAGCGAAGCATCCTGAATATGATTCAGGCCGACGAAGAGACTCATGGAGTACCATAAAAGAACGGTTAAAGAAAGCGTTCGGGAGTTCAAGATGTTCCGGGAGATAAAGAAGCCCTACCACACGAACGGCCAGTATGCGGGAACACTCTTAGCGAGATACAATAGCATCCCCGAGAAGATGAGGGAGTCCGTGAATGCGGCCGAGGTTGAAGCAAGGATGGCGTTCCTGTCAACGATTTTAAAAGTTGGCAAAGGAAACAGGAAGAAAAGAGGGATTTCCTAGGGAGCGCACGTTCCTAGAATGTGCCCAGGATATGGTGGACACTAGCGCCAGAGAAGAGGAGGTTACAGGCTATGAAGAAGAGGTAGTCTGGAAGAGGGTATCGTAAAAAAGGCCCAAAACCACACCGGTTGCCTGGAGGAGAAAGGAGACGGGGTACGGCAGAAAAGAGGCAACGGTGGTGGGAGACAGGGACCGAGCAAATGCAGGCCGTCCCAGGAGACGCGAGGACAGAAAATGTACGAGTGCGGGAAAATAGGACACTTGGCAGCACAGTGCTCACGCAACAGGTGCTTTGAGTGTGGCACGGAGGGACACGTAGGCAAGCAGTGCCCATACATGAGCCGTCGAAGAAACGGAAATCGACCAGAGCCAATGGAGGTAAACGCTCAGAGGGTGCGTAGGAGGGAAAGGCCACAGTCAGAGGCGTCAGAAACCTCTGAAATGTCCGATACCGACAATGAGAGGGAGGAACCAGGGAACGGAGCGGGCTGAGGGAGCAGCAGTGCCAAAAGAAGTGGTCGACGACAGGTGGCTGAAGAGAGGAACGAACGTGAGATCTGAGAAGAGTGGCAGAGGCGAGGAGACCGCGCACTAATAAGTAATAGCGTGAGCGGTACATATAGCGGTCTGCCAATTATTCGAGTAGCGTGCGGAGTGCAGTGCCTGGTGGAGTACCAACACGATAATGTGTCGGGAGACCCTGGAGAGGATGTGTGTGGGAGTGAGGATACCCCAAATTCAGGAATGTTCTTGTAGCTTGGTTACCCTAGGGGGCCCTGTAAAGTAGAAGGGGAAACGGTGATAGGTCTAGAAAGATGGGGTCGAGGCGGGGAGGAACTCAGAGTTTATATAGTGGGAAAGATGGCCAAGGAATGCGGGGGGATCATCGGATGTGACCTGCTAGCGAAGGTAGGAGCAAAGGTGAGGAACGAAAAGGGACGATGGGACATTCGTATAGGAGGGAAGAGACCTAAAGGTGCTCGAAACGAGGGAGTGACGTAGGGAAAGACGGCGGAGCGCGGATAGAAGCAATTAGGCGAGCACAGGACTGGAGAGATGAGCTCCGAAGGGAATATGCGGATATATTCTTTAGATAATGTGAGAGATTGGGGGTCACGGGTAGAACAGTGCATGAAATCCCGCTCAAACGGGAGGTAGTAAGTTACGTGAAGGAGCGCCGATACCCGCAAGCTTTGAGGCACCATATCAAAGTAGAGCTGGACGACTTGAAAAGGCAGGGGATCATTGAGGACAGCACGTCGCCGTAAAATAGTCCTTTGTGGGCAGTCAAGAAGAAGAGTGCGGAAGATGGGGGACCCGAAAAATATAGAGTTGTCGTAGACTATAGTAGGTGACTCAACGACAACACAGTGGACAAGAAATACCCGATCCCCAGATTCGATGATATCTTAGACCGGCTGAGTGGGGCGCGGATCTTTAGCACGTTAGACGTCAAAGCGGGGTACCACTAAATACAGATGGACCCGAAGGATCGCCAAAAAACAGCTTCACCTTCGAACGAGGGCATTATGAATTCACACGGATGCCATTCGGTCTTAAAAACGCACCTATCACGTTCCAGAGACTTATGGACGAGTTACTCAGGGGTATCGATAAGTCCAAGTGCCAAATTTATATGGACAACCCCCTAGTATTTAGCGCAGATGAGGCCCAACACGAAGGGTACCTGAAAGCTGTGTTCAACCGAGTTAGGCAATTCGGGTTAAAATTGTAAGAGGAAAAGTCCCGGATGTTATTACCTTCTTGGGACACATAATCTCCAAGGAGGGAGTGCGACCAGATGCTGGAAAGAGAGCAACCATCCAAAAGATGGTGGTCCCGTCCGATGTCAAGGGAATCCGACGCCTCTAGGAACGCTAAATTTTTATAGAAGATTCGTCCCGGAAATGGGGGCATATCTAGTCCCTCTCAATGACTTCCTGAAAAAGGGACGGAAGGTGATCATCACCCCCGCTATAGAGGTGAACATCCGAAAGTGCATGAGCCGTTTGCAGGAACACCCGCTGTTGGCATTTCCCGATTTTAGTAAGAAGTTCGTAATTACGACGGATGCTAGCGAATACGCGTTGGGAGCGATCCTATCGCAGGCGGGAGAAAAAGGAGACCAACCAGTAGCGTATGCCAGTAAACGCCTAACGGAGGCAGAAAGCCGATACAGCGCACTAGAACGGGAGTTGCTTGGGATCGTTTGGGCAATAGACCATTTTCGACCTTATGTATTCGGGAGAAAATTCCGAGTCCACATGGTACACCGTCCGTTACAATGGATAGGGAAACTGTAGGAGTCATCGACAAGGGTCACGAGGTGGAAGGAATTCCTTAGCCAGTACAACATGGAGATTGTATATAAGCCCGGCAAGGAAAACGTCGTTGCGGACTGGCTGTGACGGGCGATAACAGCCAACGCCATAGAACCAGAACAAGGGGAATCATCCAGAGATGACCGGCAGTTCCTCTGGGAATGGACGTTAGAGGGGGAGGGTGACCAAAGAGAATCTGGTTCCGTGGAGGATGGGCAGTCGACGGTAGGAGGGAGCTCGGGAGGTGACAGACACGCGGAGATGGAAGAGCTACAGGAAATAGTCAACGATAAACGTCGTCAGATAATCTGGAAGACACGAACAGCGGGACCGACGAAATAAATGGCTTGCAGCGATTACAACAGCGGCCATCTGATCGCAGCCGGGAGTAAAACTGGACCAGATCTGCCACCTACTCAACGACAGTTATGGAAGCAGCTGACACACGCACACCGACAGTCAACACCCAGCTGACACCTGCACATCGCATAAGTCAGCATAAATATCAGCACTCCTTAATCTAATCTGTCCTTATATAATCCTCCTTTTCCTCTCACCAGCTCTCATTCATCTCGTTACTGTACCCCTGACGTATTACTTAATCACTTTGTCATATAAGTTGTATTGTTTTGTCTAGTTAATAAACCACTTTTTAAAAAGGCCCCTTTGGTCATCAATTATTTAACTGGCGCCCGAACAGGGACCTTGGCAGTGTTTATGTAACTTCAGAAGAATCTCCCCATTCAGCGATCCCGCGTTTGGCTAGGCTAGACCTGAGAACTTTTCGATTCTTTCCATGAGAAGGCCGATGCAATATTGAACAGGACTTCAGGACTGATCGAGCACTGGTATATTTTAATATACATTCACCGAGGCTTCAAGAACCACAAAATCTGTTATCTAGCGACCAGAGGAAGCCGATAGAAGGCAACATTATCTAGAAGAAGACATCACTTGTATTGGTCAATATATTTTTTGTACACATTTACATGCCCATTACTGACAGACTTAATATAAACCGTAACTTAGAAGAAACCGTAAACATGACTTCTAACGATTACAAAATTTCTACTACAGACCTTAAACTAATCCCAGAATTCGACGGAAATCCCAGCCATCTAGTACGATTTATTAATAAAATAAATTTTGTAGCAAATAACGTCTGCACAACTGACAATCCACATCACGAATATAACGCGAAACAATTGATAGGACATGCAACAAACAAATTAGTAGGACATGCCGAATATTGCGGAAGACGTAACTATAACTCTTTACTAGAACTGATCCAAGAACTCAAACTTAACTTTCGTGACGACAAAACAATACCCCAATCCATAGCAGAAATATATCAAACTAAACCCGTAAGAAACGAACATCCCACAAGCTATGTAGAAAGACTGATATTATTACGAGACGACCTTGAAGGTAGATTATATACGGACGACACAAAATCAGACTTACAAAAACACACAGAAATAAACGTATTTGATGAACAAATAGTTGACCATTGCCAAAGACAACTTGAAACTTCAGTTGACAATTTCCTCCAACACCTACGAATTAAAAATTTGAGGGATTTGAAAAAGGCATTAAAAACCACAGCAGTACGAGTAGTCGAAAGAGCATACGGTAACAAACTAACACACAACGAATCCACACAAAGACGCAGTCAAAACCAACCGCCCTCCACTAGCAATTATAAAGGGAGGAATTACGACCCACATTATCACGAGAAAAAACGTGAATTTTACGACAATAATAGACAACAATCCCAACAACCAAGACAGTACAATCAAGAACAACCACGTTTTAACAATAACTACCCCCGAGACGAAAACGAAAGACATAATCAATCATGGAAACCCTATGAACAAAGACAATACTTTAACAAACCAAACCCCAGACCGGAACAAAGAGAAAATCAGACCGTATCAATGCGCACAGTCAGCAATCGCGTACACCACACGGAAAATGACAAAGACCAACAAATAAATGAATTACAAGACAGAATACAACAATTAGAATCTCGTTATGAGGATTTTTTAGACGTAGGTCCCAACAACAACGAACCTCCAGACCCGAATACCAATTAAATTACACGGACAGTCTCCCAAAAATAAAAGACAGAAAAGGCAAGACATGGCTAATCGACACTGGAGCTTCTAAAAATTATATCAATCCCCATTCCTTACCCGAGGGAACAAAAATTAATTCGGAAGACTTTGTAATGAAAACTCCTACAGGCAGAGCCGAAGACACTCAAAGCGCCATAATCGATCTCTATCCCCTGTTAGGAATTCAAGCAAAGGTAAAAATGCTAATATACCCCTTTAGCAATCGTTTCGATATTCTTTTAGGATACGAAACGATGAAAGAACTGAAAACAGAAATAAAATGTCACAATGACGAAATAGTAATAAACGGAACCAAACATAACCTGGAAAATGAAATTTACTATATAAATGACTTACAGACAATAAAACAACTAATTAGGACAGACCACATTGATAACAAGCTTTCGGACGAACTTGTGGTACTGATTGGTAAATATGGTGAAATAATAAAAACAAATGAAGAAAAATTACGCGCGACAAATTTAATTAAACATAAAATAAACACAAAAAACGAAAACCCTTGCTACACTAGGAACTATCGGTACCCCGTGCAATTCAAAAATCAAATAAACGAAGAAGTCGCGAATTTATTAAAAAATAACATTATTAGAAAGAGTAATTCCCCATACAACTCACCAGTATGGATAGTCCCAAAAAAAATGGATGCCTCAGGCATAAAAAAGGTTCGAATGGTAATAGACTACCGAAAACTGAACGAAATGACGACTAATGACAAATACCCACTACCCAACATTGAAGACTTACTAAACAGACTACAAAAAGCAAAAATATTCTCAACAATAGACCTTGCATCAGGATTCCATCAAATCGAAATGGATCCAGATTCAATACCAAAAACCGCATTTAGTACAGAAGACGGACACTTTGAATTCTTACGAATGCCCTACGGACTTTGTAACGCACCGCCCACATTCCAACGAGCCATGAACATGATGATAGCGAACGTCCCTAACGCTATGATATACATTGACGACATAATCATTTACTCAAACACAATACAAGAACACCTAGAACATCACGAAAACGTATTCCAAAAGTTAAAAGAACATGCACTTTCTATCCAACTAGACAAGACAGAATTTTTTAAAAATGAAATCCCCTTCTTAGGATATATTGTCACTCCCGACGGACTAAAAACTAACCACAAAAAAATAGAAGCAATCACAAAATTACCATACCCAAACAACGAAAAAACGACTAGACAATTTCTCGGAATGACCGGATACTACCGAAAATTCATAAAAGACTATGCGAAAATAACGAAACCAATATCGAAATCACTACAAACTAAAACATACGAGACAGAAGAAATAAAAAAGGCTTGTGACATACTAAAAACCCTTATGACAAATTCACCCATATTAGCATACCCGGACTGGAATAAGACATTTTACTTAACGACAGACGCAAGTGATAAAGCCATCGGCTCGGTGCTATCGCAAAAAGATAACGACGGAATAGAACACCCTGTAGCGTTCGCCTCACGAGTGCTACAGCCTCCCGAGATAAATTATTCAACAATTGAAAAAGAACTTTTAGCAATTGTTTGGTCTACACACCATTTCAAACCATACTTGTACGGTACTAAATTCCAATTACTAACTGACCACAAACCATTAAAATGGATCTATACAATGAAAAACGGAAACACCAGAATCATGAAATGGATCTGGAAATTACAGGACTTTGAATTTGACATAAACCACATTAATGGAAAAACAAATTACGTAGCGGACTTACTATCACGACAAAACGAGAACTTAGAACAAAACACAAATACTAACCATATAGACGGAGATTTTGACGAATTTCTAAACGAACTAGCAATACTCCCGTTAGACGAGAACCCAGACTATGACACACTTATAGAAGAATTAGAAAACATGACTCAAACAGAACAAATAAATGATGCAATTAGTACATGTGGAGCAACTGTTCACTCCCAACGATCATCCAACGAACAAATTTGGATAGTAGACAATGACAAGAATATTAACATAGAGAAACATCAGATAATAATAAAAAAGGGAATAAAAGAAATAAACTTTACTAAACCATTTAACAAAAAAAGACATGAAATTAAATTTGACAACTTAGACGACTTAGAATCACTAATCGAACAATTTATTAGACCCAAAATTACTTATGGAATTTACTGTGAACCAGATATCCCATTACTCCAACCATGGTACGATAAAACATTTAAAGACATTTCTAGACTAATACAAGAATCATACCCAACAGTTAAACTAAAAAGATACAAAAACTATGTAACCGATATCTTAGACAAAGAAGGACAAATTGAAATAATTAATGACTACCACATAGGAAAAACATCCCACAGAGGCACAGTCGAAACATACGACAAACTTAGAAAATTATACTACTTCCCATTAATGAAAGAAACGATAAATGACTTTATTAACAATTGCAAGACATGTAAGAAAACTAAATACGAACGCAACCCTATAAAAGCAAAGTACATGATAACACCAACACCAAATAGACCGTTCGAAGAATTAATGATAGACACATTACATTTTGACAGAAAATATATCGTAACTATAATTGACACATTCTCGAAAAGACTATTTACACACATGATACCAGCCGTAACTGGAATTAACATATGCGAAGCCATTAAACTTTACTTAAAACTATATCCAACACCCGTATCGATAAAAATGGACAACGGCAAAGAATACAAAAATAATTTAGTACTCAACTTCTTACAAACTAACGAAATCGAACCAATTTACGTGACCCCAGGAAATCCTAATTCATTAGGAACACTAAACAGAGCACATAGTACACTCATCGAAATATTACGAACACTTAACGAAAAAGAACTAACAAACACATCATTAAATAACAGACTAATGCTAGCAACAATAGCATACAACAATACCTTAAACTCTAAACTAAACATGACACCGGACGAAATAACATTCGGAATAACAAGAAGACCTAACAAACAAATAGAAATAAAAGAACAATACGTACAAAAATACCATGACGAAAAGAACATAATACATGAACTAATACGGAATAAAATCGTGACAGAAAAAGAAAATAGAACAGAGTTATTAAATACAAATCGCGAAGACCCACCTGACATAAATGACGAACAGATATATATAAAAACAACCCATCACCGCAAATACAATAATCCCTACAGACCCGTACTATTGTACAAAGACAGAAACGAAACAAACAAAGCACACGTTAATAGAATCAAAAGACCACGTAAACAACACTTGAGACCGAGACCAAACATTACTGTTTCAGAAGGAGAAAATGAATCCTACTCGGACAGTACTAATCCAGACACTTCTATGGACATTGACATATACTATGACAGTGACTGATATAAGTGATAACCCCGGAGTCCTACATTACACTATAAAGAACGCAAAGGTAATAGAAAATTACTACAGGACATACCATTTTTATGACATTAGCTTACTTGACAAGGAACTAAACAATATACAGAACAATGTACCATCTTATAGGGACCTACCGACATACCCTATAATCAAAAACCTTATCATACAAACACAAAACAAATTAAACCTATTAAAATCACACAACAAACGAACTAAGAGAGGACTAATAAACGGACTTGGAACAGCTCTCAGCTGGCTTACTGGCACCATGACAGCTGATGACAAATCACATTATGACGAAGTAATAAATGAGTTAGGGCGGAACAACTATAATATAGAACACAACATAGAACAAGACATAAAACTTAATAAACACGTAATTAAAAACTTTCAAAAGGACATACAATTAATTAATAACAATTTTAAAACAGAACAAGACAACATAATGAAGATAAACAAGGAAATGACATTCTTTGACATGTACATAATTCTGACACACCTACACAACAAAATAGATGAACTTACATTAACACTGGAACTATGCAAAATTGGCATCACACACTCATCATTAATGTCCCAAATACTACATGACATAAACCAAAATGTAAATCTAGCTTCTAGGAATCCTGAAATCCTGTGGATAATGAGTAAAATTCACTGCACTACTCATAATGAAACACTCCATATCTTTGTAGACCTTCCTAAGGCAACCCTAAATATAAAGACTTATTTACTCATACCTTCGCCTGTAAAAATTAACAACCAATATGTAACTTTAGATATAGACGAAATTATTATAATCAAAAAACTTAATATATTATATACAACAAATTGTACATTTTTAAACAATGAATATTACTGTAAGAACCTTTTTACTTTAAATAATACCTGTATAAATAATATTATTTCATCTGGAACGATGAATGCATGCAAATATAAATTAGCCAATACTAACATTAGATATATAGATAATATAAACAGTTTTATAACCACTAACCTCTCCAAATTAGACAATTGCCTTACTAATGATACTGTATACCTACCACCCGTTAGCTTACTCACCCTAGATCAAAATGATTGTTATAAAGAACTCCCCAAAATTTCAAGACATGTAATAGACTCCACCATAAACAAATTGTACAATAAAATAGATATAGATGTAATCGCAAATATAAGCGAAATAGAAAACCTAAATATAACAGACATAGTTTTAGAACCACTTATATTTAATCAATCCAATACTTATTTTTATTTTTATTTAATTATAGGGGCCACTATTATAATTGTAATCCTCTACTACCTTAAAAAATGTAAAACTACCAATTCCTTACGAAACCCTACACCAACAGTTGTATACCATCCCGGACAACGAGAGCCTATCAACATTTTGGCAACAAGGGTTTATCACCCAAATAACAGCCCTCATGCACCTGCAGCCATCAACTTAATTTCTTGATGGAACAAGAAACCTAAAGACGGAAGGAGTTATGGAAGCAGCTGACACACGCACACCGACAGTCAACACCCAGCTGACACCTGCACACCGCATAAGTCAGCATAAATATCAGCACTCCTTAATCTAATCTGTCCTTATATAATCCTCCTTTTCCTCTCACCAGCTCTCATTCATCTCGTTACTGTACCCCTGACGTATTACTTAATCACTTTGTCATATAAGTTGTATTGTTTTGTCTAGTTAATAAACCACTTTTTAAAAAGGCCCCTTTGGTCATCAATTATTTAACTGACGCTTCCAAAC